>UELW01000178.1:12477426-12842083 GCA_900490495.1 Danionella dracula
GTTTAGTATTTATCTGCCTTGCGTTGAAAAACTCACTTTAACGAAAACATGAGGCATTACATGTGAATGGTAAGGGATTGATATTCACAAATGGTTAAAGAATTTGCTATGGTGGTTAATTCTACAATTCCTATTTAAATATTGGATACGTTGGATGGAAGTTCCAAGCAGCAATGTGAGAAATTTGACAAATTCATTACCTGCTTACGCTGCAATTATAGTAATAAAAACTTTTTTCTTGCTACAAACCCATCAACAATCTTACCCAAAATAGTGATGTTAATCAGTATTCTTTGGCATTTTATCATATCTTGGACTACAGATTTCCAAAATTCTTTATTTAAATAGAGGAAGTGTATTATTACAATTTAGAAACATAATTTACCAAGTTATTGCACTGACATATCCTTTTAACCTGTAATTAAGTGCACAATCCTATGTTATTATCTATGTTTCTTGTTTGCGCATGAAATTTAGAATGATTCAGAATTATAATGCATAATTACTTTTAATTAGCTGAAAAATTATTGTGGAGGCTTTTTCCATTATGTAACAGATGAAAAGGTTGATGCAAATGAGAGTTTATGAAACACATGTCTTTTGAAAGAGAGGATGAAAATGTCAGTGTCAGGGGCAGAGCTAGTTTGTTTTATTTTCTTTCTCTTCTTTTGACTTGGATAAGATTCTCAAATGACTGGCTGGTTTCTTCTTGATGTTAAAACGAAAGGAAGTGAAATTATGAACTGATTAATCTGTCAGATTCTGCCCCTTGTGGACTTTATCCTTTGTTTGATGACTAAAACTCTTTCAAGTTTCTTCTTGGAAAATGGTGTGTGATGTTAAATGATTAATGGATGTTTGTAATGTTATGCAATTGTTGCTGCTATTATTTGTTAATTCCAAACTAGTGGGTGAAAGTTATCTTCATAAACACTTTGTCCATATTCAACTGAAAACCACCTCAGATGCCATTAACCTCCATCTGAACAAAAGCTGTGTTCACATGTAAGAATCATGTCCGACACATATATGGTTTCATAACAAGACTAGAGTTTGTCTGAATATAGTTTTTTCTTTAATCTTCTTAATATTATTAGTTATGACTAACGAGACAATTAAACTCACCAATACATCTGTCATGAATGCTGTCATGAACATTAACACTCATAATTTAAACTTAACAATAGATTGTTTACTATAATGCTAGATATTAGGATTATAAACTGATTTATTCACTAATTTTCCAAGAAATAGATCTGCAACTGTTTCCTCTACTGGAATAGTAACCATCTGAAGACAGGTATTATACCATCTATTTGTGTATTATTCGGATCAAAAAATACTTTTGTTACATTTTTTAAATCATGTCTTGATTAATTATACTTAGTTACAATTTGGAAGTGACAGCTTATTGTGTCAATCATGCTTTTAATAATATGTTGAAACTGAATAAAACAAATGAATGAAATGAAACAATGTCACATGATACCAACGACCCTAACCCTAACCCCCTTTATCAATCATAAACGTATGCGTCTTGCAACTACCAGTCTGATTACTAGTTGAAATATCTCAATGCAAAAAAAGTGAATTAAAAATACAGAGACAAACTACAAACATTTATTAAAATAAATTGATTTCCTGATTTATTCAAGAAACAATCCTGAAAGGATTATGCCCTTGTTATAGCACTTAGAATAAATATTTGAGCACTCTATACTAGGGCTGCACTGTCAATAACTTTCAAAATGCTATATTTTTCATGGAAAAACCCCTTTGAATCACCTCGTATTTCTGGCCAAGCGAAATGTGTTGTTTATATTGGTCCCTCCCACAGACATGCTTTCGTCACGTGCCTACTGACCAAAGCTCTCCTGTTTGTCCGAATTCAGCAAAAATAAAAACACAATGAGTGGTGCTTTAAAACTTGTTATTGTTTTAAAACATTATAATCTACAGACAATGGCTATGTGGATGTAACAGCACCTTTTACTGAATGTGTGACCCAGAGTTTGGCCCGATATTTGAGTTCAGAAGCCACAAAGGCTCCTCAGGACGTGTCCACATGGTAAATAAGACATACTTAATCTTTTACACTGTATGATTTCTAATGTCGGTGTACTATTTGATGAATTATTGATTTTGTAATACGTGTACTTGTGACAAATGCAGTAAAATGGTAACAGAAGAATATTTTGTAGCGACCTTTACTTTATATTGTGAGGTGAGTCTGGCACAATAATTTGTAGTAAGTTAACAAGTAGTGTGTGATGCAAAACACTTGTTGAATTTTATAGAGTGTGCTCGTTTAATATTTGAGGGAAGATAAGATGCAAAGAGTCACCATCTGTGTGTGTTGAAACCAGCGGTCTTTACAGGGTTATAGGCTTAATAGATAGTTTCAATTACGCATTTCATTCTTGCATGTTAAGCATAGCATAAAAAAAACATTATTAACTGCTTGGCTCTCCAAACCAATGAATACAGTTGGAAATCAATGGGCAGTTGGAAAAAAACCCCCACCTTTAGAGCCAGCCGTGTTAAGTCCTTAGTCTAACTCTTTTTGTGTTGACAAATCAGTTGAATGTTAAGTACTGCTCACAAAAAAAAGACCTTTGCAAGTTTTCGCTGATGGGCAAACACAAAATCAAGCCATTTTTGAAGAATAAGCTCATTGTTTGGTAATCCAAACAAAACTCTGAGCTCAGGACATCAGAAAACGCATCGTTGGCATTGTTTATCCAGCGAGGGTCTGCTCTCACAGAGAGGGACTGTACTAGAGATTATTCTGATTGGTCAGTGGGTGGGGCTCAGAGCTTGTGCGTGGTTAAGAACAACGATCCATTTTCAAATAACAAAAAGTAAATAAAGGATTGCTCAAACATGCTTGAAATATTCTGAATACAACTTGAGGCATATTTTTGATGAGGGAACAGCTCTTCAAGCTGCCAGAATTGTCAGAAAACCCACGTTTTCATAATATAGCATGTTTAAAGTGTGAACTAAATTACTATGAAGCTAAAGACCTATTTCAAGTCCAAAACGTCTTTTAAAATGAATTTACATATTTTGTGTAGCATACAACACGGACATTATACCATTGAATGTTTGCAGAGCAATTTTCTTTTAGAATTACCCTGTAATTACTTCTATGACAATACAATTAGACAAACAACAATTACTCAACAAGAATGCAATTTTTTTCTTAAAGAAGTGCAAGTAAACATTGATTATGTTACAAAGGGAGTGACAAAATGAACTATTAACTGTTGGTATCTTGCTTCCTCCACAATGCCAGCAGGCTTTATTGCTGTCTTGCATACACAGCTAAATAATGAAGCTGTTTTGCCCTTCATTACAGAGTTAAAAGTCCATGAGTTGCTGATAAATCAATCAAAATATATCTACTGTGAATTGTTTCATTATAAACTGTAGATGTCATTCCCGTTGGAAACATAGCAGTAATATTGTGGGTGCTGTTGCTAGTAAATGAAAAACACAATAAATCTCTTCAGGCATTACCAGTGCTGTTAATATTTTATTGTAAATTTAAAAAATGCTTTTGAATTTAATTATTATTTCAGAACTATACAAGGCCCCATACAAGGCTAACAAGTATCAGCTAAATAAAAGAAAGTCCTCTAGTGTCCTCATGATCTCCTGGCATCTGGATTCCACTATGAAGGACTTGTAAAAGCTTTATAGCAGATATATAGTTGCTTAACACCATCTGCTCAGTCGGTATCTTCATACATGGCAAAAAAGGTACACATAAAACACCCAAATGAAAAAATTATATAAAAACAGTACGTTACACAGGTATACAAAGCATTATTTTTTTCAATTCTTCAGAAAAAGGTTTATAAGAGAAGACTGGGTAATCAAAATATTTACCTGAAAACAATCCTTTACAACCAAAATGTGAGAATCCCGTCACGCCTCCTCTTGAGTGAACCTTACCCATCAGAGTTTGTTGAAGCATCAAAGTTTATATAGTAACACTTTTTCATGACATGGTTGTTCAGCGCAGGTCTGCTACTGTTACACACTCTTCATATAGATGAGCTAGTTTTTTGAGTCATCTGATTGGTTAATAATAATAATAATAATGAATAATATCATTATAATTGTATAGTATAATTAGTAATGCCTTCAATTCCTGTATCACTTTTCCAGACAATCAAAGATGCTTTACAATTTTCAGAGCATTATTCATTTACTCCACATTCACACTCTGGTGGTGATAAGCTACCTTGGTAGCCCTCAGCTTCCTTGGGGCAGTCTGACAGAATGTGGCTGCCATTTCATGCCTACAGCCTCCTAAACACCACCAAAAACCTCCACCAGTCTCACACATCCAGACAGCATGATATGGGTGAAGTGGCTTGCTCAGGGCCACAACGGCTGAATGGACCTGCTGGGGATGGAACCGCCAAACCTGAGGCAACTTTAATTTCAACTGCGCCGCCTTTCCTATACATTTTTATGAAAACAATAGGATGTGCTAAAATTATTGAGCCATTTTGAGCTCCCTGAAAATTAAAATAAGATTTAAATAACATGCAAGAAAAAAAATCTGTAAACTACTTGAAACATGTTTTTGATGCAGGAAAAACACTAAATCATGCAAGAAATACTTGAAAAGCTTGAAAAGGCGCGTTTACATAATATTTAACTTCTATGTGCAATAAAACTTTATTTCACAAATTTACATTTACACATAATTCACAAGTGTTTCAAGCAATGTATGCAAACGAGAAGCTGTCCGAGGAGAGTCTTGGGTATAGGAAGCAACCCGAGACAGCCCCAGTGCTTAAGGGGGGAGGAGAGAAGAGTTGTGTTTGTCATTGAATGAGGGAAACTTTCGTCTGTTTATATACAGTTCCAGTTTAATCAAGCTCATGAGCAACAGCTGTTAAGGATTGTCAATTATCATGTCATGCTCCTTCCGAATCTAGTTTGAGGAGCTTATTTTCACATGTTCACATGTAAAAATAATTGCAGACAGCCGTCAGATATCTGTAACCTGGCGAAAGATTTGGCTAGGAGGAATTTGACCTTGCTTCAGTGATATGACTTAGATGGATGTTGCAGGATGTAATGTTGAGAGTGCTGGATCCTAGCAAGCCTAATTTAGTAAGGGACCAAACATTAGGCAAGGTTTATGGATTTTAGCGGTTGTAGAGAAATAAACAACCCTGCCCAGAAGCTCTTGTGAAGATGGTGTGTGTAATTAATTTGGAACCCCCCTGCCTATAGCTTTCGGAGAGTTGTGAGTGGTGTTAAGAGAAAATAACATCTTTCAAAAAGCAACTAAAACACTTCTCTCAAGAAAAACATGCAATTTAAAAAAAATCCTTCCTTTTTCTTTCTTCCAGTTTATTTCCTTCCTTCTATGTCTATGTAGCACCCGTTTTCTAAATGTGAAGTGTGTAAAGAATAAATTCAAGTGATGACTATGAAATAACAATATGGACCAGTTAGGTTCGACTATGGAGTCTGAAGAGAAGATAGAGAATTGACACTACGGTTTGAATAATTGCCAGCTTTATATGAGGAACCACTTGAAAAATAACAAAAAACTAACATTATAATCAAAAACTAAAAAAAAACTAGAAACAGAAAAATAGTCTTAAGTAAAAGATGTTAGCAGATACACACTGTTGAAGATAGACCGGTCTATACCATCCATCCATAATTTTTTCAGCTTCCTCCCTTTCGGGGTCGCTGCAGTGTAATGAACCGCCAACTATTCCGGCATATGTTTTATGTGGCGGATGCCCTTCCAGCCACAACCCATCGCTGGGAAACATTCACACACACTCATTCACATTCATACTTATATTGCATATCTTTGGACTTGTGGGGTAAACCGGAGCACCTGGGGTAAAACCACATGAACACGGGGAGAAATGCTAACCGACCCAACCGAGGCTCGAACCAGCGACTTTCTTGCTGTGAGACAACCGTGCTACTTATTGCACCGCTGTGACGTTCGACCGGTCTATACATTGAAGTAAATAACCTCATGGATCAAAAGTGCATTTTTTTTAAATACCCTTGTTACCAAAATGTTTACTTAAACACAAAGAGTTCTTCTGATAGTTTTCTAATCAGATGTCTGTTCTTTAAATGATACAGAGTTAGTACTCATCCAAGGCCTGCTCCAGGTTGGTGATGTGTTGTGAAACCGATCCCACCTTAATGTAGGATCCAAAAAAAGTCCAAAGGATGAGACTGAAAATCCATCAATGTTCCAGATCCATCCAACTTTCAGGGTTTCCAAAAAACCTGACCTATGTCCTGGTCAAATAATAATATTAAAATTATTAATATTATATAAATATTTGACTAGGTTTATATAAAAAAGATTGGATAAGTTCAAAAGATTGGATAAATGCTGAGTCAGTTCAGCATTCAAAGTTACCAAATATATTAACTAAAAAGCTATCAATGCACGCATCCCTTCAATTCAAACATCACATTACAATAAACCTAAATAACAAACACATGAAACACAAATACACATTGATACAAAAAAGAAAAGCCAATTGTACAAACAAGTGCAAACTAGTAAACTCAAACACAACTACTCAACAGAAGCTTCAACCGAAAATACACAAATAACTTGACAAAACTCACCAAATCAGTTACAAAGGATAACTTAATTCCACTGAACAGTTCACATTAACCAGATGGGTCTGAACCGTGTTTGGCTTTCTAACTCAATGACTTTCAAAATGGAGGATAAAGGGGTGTTTTCAGCCAATGCCCTAAAAATGTAAAGGGGGAGTACATCTATTAAAACACACAATTAAGTCATAATTTTGATAAGGCAACACTCTGAAATGCCAATACTTATATACTAAAGAAAATAAATGAAAGGGTTTAAAAGAGGTTTGTGAAATTAACATTATAAATAAATGATACCAAAAAATTTAAACACTGAAAGGTTGATAAATTAAGTTATAAAATTGTACATCTTACACTTGTGCTACATCTAATTTATCGGCTGGATTTCTAGGGTGAGCAACCCAAGTTAGATTTTGCAGCAAATTGCATATTGTCTCACTTCCATTATAAGTCTCTTTGGACAAAAGCATCAATTAAATGCATAAATGTAAAATTAGATAATGAGTGAGTGTTTGGGCATCCTGTAGAAGAGATCCTTTGACATGGTTTACTTAGTTATAGATGCGCTAGCTCTCACCTGATTGAACTAGAGCTGTTTTAGGCATCAAGTAAAAGAAGGTTTTTGGTCTTCTTATATACAGGACCAGTTATCTAATAAGTGTTCATGTAAAATTGTATTATATTTTTATTTTTATTATGATGGAAAATATATTTGTGTTCCAAAAAGGGATATGCTTAAGTAGTGCTTTTAAAAGTAGGCTTCTAAGTTGGATTACAAGTAATCCGCTCTTTTTAGGGGTTTTCATAGTGATGTAGTACCTCACTCTGTAAATTAGGGAGTCCTAGTCAAGACCAAGTCCAATGCTATTCAAGTCCAAGTCCGAGTCCAAAACAGGTGTAAACCAAGCTGATAATTTTATAAGTACTGCTGTGAATACAGGCCAATGAAGGAGGATGTTATAGCCCAGGTTAAGTTGCTGACATTTTTATTTTGCACATAAAGATGTGGGTGTTCAATTTAGGTTGAGAGATCCTTTTCAAATAAACCTCCTCTAAAATTGATTAACTTATCAAAACTCTTTGATATGTTTTCCACTGTAATCCTGATATAAAAGCGGTGGAGCTTTTGAAAGCCCAGAGATGATGGTGTACCAGTGAAGGGTTTGGAAGCGGATTACAGATGCTGTTATTTGAGATTCTTGTGCATGTAAATGTGAATATGAATATGAAAGACTCGGGCAGCTCTTTTTCGTTTTAGATCCTGCTTCTCTTTGATGGGTATTGAGATCAAAGATGAAGGTTTGCAGCAATAAGGACTCTTTTTCTAGCATCACTCCAGTTCACATGTGCTTTTGAATATGATTTTCTGAGGAAATTATTTTCTGAGAACACAGTGGAAAGAACAGTGTGTGATGAGGAATAAGCCCACTGTCATTACTAGTTGCCTAGTATAGGTTCATATGGTGTTTCTAAGGCTAGTGTAAGGTGTACCAACATGAACAAAACAAGCAATTTTATAAAAGAAGTGTTGAAATATATTCCGCTGTAACTTTACACAATCTTCTCAGTTTATGTTCAAAACATGAGAGCAGCAGTCTGCTTAGCATATGAAGTCTGGCTGGAGAACCACACGAACAGGTTTTTAGAAGTGTAAATGCTTTTTACAGTGTAGGCCATTTTTGAAAGGATACCAACTGCAGTGAAATTCTTGTGTTGTTGTAGATCTTGTTCATTATAATTGTGAATTAAATCTTCATGCTCTCACCTATACTAAATTTCTTTCTAGTGTATAACAGTATAGAGAAACACTTGAAAATAAATGCAAAGCAACTGTGATTTGTTGTTGTCTGTCTTCTTCATAAAAATAAGAAACAGTAGTTTGTATTTCCCAAATAGTAAATTCAATGTTGGGTTGGGAGTAAAGGAGCAGTAAATGATGATACATTTTGTATGAGTGAACGGTTCCTCCAGTGAAGGTTTCTTTATAGCTGGCTGTAACTGAGTTTCGCTTTGGCAGATGCTGATATAGAACAGCTCCCACGGCACTCAGTGTTTGACTCACACCTGCGTGTTATGTTGGGTTAGAGACATGTGTTGTATTCTGCTGATCTGTGGTGGGCACTGATCATATTGCCAGAACTTTGTCATGAAATATAAAACAAAAGACTCATCATTTATGCATCTTCTCTCCGCAGCTTAAAATGTGTTCTTGTTTTCAGTATGGAATCAACTGTTTGATCAGGAACATGTTTGTTCAGATACATTTTTAAACAGCTTATAATTTTTTTTTGAGACACATTAGAACACTGGCTGATGACTGGCTGTTGGCATAGTGTTAAACATGATTCATGCATATTTTGTTTTATTGTAATGAATCAAAATCAGAATCAGTTTTATTGCCATGTGTGTGTGTGTTCGGTGCTGTTCTTCAGGTTGCCCAGCACCAGTCTTTCAAAGGACTTTATGACCACAGATGTCAGGGCCACTGGTCTATAGCCATTGAGACCTGAGATTTTAGGCTTTATGGGGATGGGATGGGGATGATGGTGGAGCGTTTGAAGCATGCAGGGACTTCACTTTTTTTTGCGTGATACAGGAAAAATGTAACTTCATTTGAGTTAACAATAAAAACAACAACTGATCAGAGTGTGACTTGTAAGATTGTATGGCTGTAGAAGGTAACACTTTATAATAACTACATACTACTAATCATTAATTTAATGTCAGCAAATAGTTATTAAAACATTTACAAATCCTTCTTTCTACAATAAAATGCATATGTAAGCAGTTTATACTTTAAATGCCTTATTCTTGGTTTTTAAGCTCTGTGTTCAACCAACAATAAAAAACTGTGCAAAGAGAGCCAGACCATTGAAATACTTAGTCTGATGTGTAAATGCTTTACTAAGTCATAAATATCCCTTACTTTAGAAGATAACAAAAACAGTTAACTGGCAGCTAGTAAATGGTTTATAAATGGATGAATTTATCATGAGTTGCTGTAGGATAATGTGCTAATAAAGCATTTATCACACTTAGTAACTGTGGATGACAGCACAATGTATGATTGTGCTTTTAAATAGTTTATTAATCATCTCTTAACATGTTCTAAATAATCTCGTGAATAGCTTATAACTAAAAACCTACTGGTTTTTAAAAAGTGAAAAGTTTAATTTCTAAATGATTAACTGATCCTCAATAAAGCATTAAATTAATGCAATTACTCATATTATGTAGATGCTTATAAACCAAGAATGAAATTATATATAAAATACTATTTCCTAATACTTAAATAAATGATTAGTAGTGTGTAGTTATTATAAAGTGCAACTGACCCGAGTGTGAGAAACTGAAGTAAAGAAGCGAAGTAAGCATTGACATTGACAGATTTAGCAATTTGACTAAAGTGAGAGATGAATAAAATCAGGGGTGTCGTTACATTGACCCAGCATTCCAGAGGGACTAGACTAGTATTATTTAACCATCTAATTATATTAGAGTGAACTATTCAAACACACACTTATTTTATATTTACTGTGTTTCATTTATCCATAACAAAATTTTAATAAATACATAGCTTATTTTTAGTTTCAATGAAAGTATTTATTTTAAAAGGAGAAAAGCCCTAACCACCACTACACCTCACAACTTGCGTTCGAAGGCATTTTCCCATTAAGATTACAATACAGGAGCCAAGTGGCAGTTTTAATGAGTTTTTTTTTTTTTTACATTTGTTAACATAAATCTCTCTCCAGCACCCCTGAAATCGATACTTCCCATTATACATTACTCAAGATAAGTTTTAAAATGAACAGAGGCACTGGCACTTGCTCTAAAGCTGGAATGGGAGGGTGTTGTGATGAGTTCACTGGTTAAAAACACCTAGCTGAGGTTATGTCAATCTGCTCGTTTATAAATGATAGTTTTCACAGCTAACATGGTATTTAGCATGCATATTTTATAGTTCAAATGAAATCAAGCATAGATTAAGTCTGAGAAAGAGATCGATCTTCTTTTTTTATGATCTTAAATATTAATCAAATGGAAGTTAAAGGATTTTTCATAATGCATGGGGGGACAGGGTTACAGTATGTAAACAGAATTGTAAAACATGAAATGTTTTACTTAAATATGTAAACTATATTTAGGCTACTTTTGTAGATATGGGGGTGATTGCAGCGACCTGCTGCAACTGAAGAAGTGACCTGAATGAGAAAGTAACTGGGCTGATCAATGAGAGATGTGTTGTAAGCAAAAGAAGGGAGCTCTGGGAGGAACCGAACTGAATGAGTGACCAGAAAATGTATTAAAATATGTTTAGGGATACTTTTAGTTCTTTAATATGACAAAATCACAGAAAGATTGTCAAAACAGATATGAATGAATAAACAAAAAAAAATGAAGCATGCTATTTTTAACAATCAAAATTTTAAAAATCATCGTGCAATCATTAAAAAGGGAGTGAGGTATTTAAATATGTCAGCGATACATTAGCCACTTCACAATCCCTCAAGGCCCAGAAAGCTCAGTCCACTAAAGCGACAAAGAGACAATGTCCTGAATACACTCAGTGATCCCATCTGCTCTGTTTTATGTTTGCTGAAATCACAGTCGCTGTATAATGCTCATTGCAAATGTCAGACAGAGAATAGCATCGATTGTGAGCTGTAGCTTCAGCAGAGCATGATGGAAAAAAGACAGAAAATCTCCAAATCAAGTTTTTAGGCACGCTTTTATTCCTTCAGCGGTCACTTTCTATTCTATAACGCTGATTCATGACACTCACACTTCCTGCCTGGGAAGTGTTTCCATGACAACGCATCTTAAGGTTTTTGGTTGGAAAAAAAGTGTAAATGTGCACAACTCATTTTTAAGCGAATGGCGAGTGATAGTGATAGTCTGGCATTTGCTGCATTGATCAAAAAGACTCTCAATATGTATGTTATTGAGTGGCAATCCAGTCTTGCTTCAAACATTTTACAAAATTATAATTCCTACTAATCTTGACATGTATTTTATATATTTTTATACATTTACTTTATGCTTCTTAAACAGAATATATGTGAAACTAAGAAACCCACATAAACAGTATCGACAAATATATATATTACTGGATAGCACTTGTAAATATTATGGATTGGGATATTGAGTACTATTTAAGAAGTTTTAATAGAGTAGATATAGGGAAACATGACATGTCCAAATACTATGACCATGTAAGCAGACTCGAGTCCGACTTCGCCTATACTACTGCATCTGGGCCCACATGAATGGGAAAATAAAATAGTCATAGTTGTTGTTTAGTATTGGTTGTCACAGATTAGAATGATTTGTTGAGATTTTAGGATAGAGATCTGCCAAAACATGCAAAATTTGGATAGTGAAAAACAGAAAGTAGGTCAGATGTCATCAACAGGGTAGAGTAGTGATCACAGAACAGTTGATGAAGCCTTTAGGCTAAGCTTTAGGTCCATTCTTTTCTGCAATCATTATTTTTCGACCATATTGCTAGCATGATTAGCAAGTGATTAGCATTTTATTAGCATTATTAACAAATCCCTGCTTTTAAAGATTCATCGGCTGTTCTGTGATCATCTACTCTGTCCTGTTGACCCTGAGCCCTGTAAGATCTGAATTTCACAACCTGAATTTTTGCTATTTGAATGTTAAATATAAAATGTGATGGATTTTTTTATTTAGGAAACTTGAAACTATATTTTTACAAACTGTATATCAGCAGAAAAATCTGAAGTTTGAAAATACATCTACAAATATTTACACCTTTAATACATATCAGATGTTCGATATTTAAGTTACAAAATTCTGATTCGGAATCTTTTGTTAAAGCCATATAATATTCAGGTTTATTAAATTGCATGTGTCAATAACTTAAATCAACACAATTCAAATTCGGGTTGTTTTGGTAGATCTCTATCTCTGTAATGATTTAGCTCCTCAACCATGAGCACACTTTTGAAAGCTAGAGAAAAGCCCTTTTCAAAAAGAGGATAATGTAATAAGTGTTTTATGAACGTCATATTTGCAGATTCCGACTAAATTAAAAAGACATTAAATGTAGCGGTGGGAGATTGCATGGAAAATTTGTAATCCACCGTTATCAGAAGCATTGCCAAGTTCCCTCTGGTTTTATAATGACTTCTACAGCAGGAGAAAAACTGAGAATCATTATTATTTGGCTGTGTCCTGGATATCATTATTAGTTACAAAGTATATATTTGTTGTCATCAACGTAATACTAAAACATTATTATTTTAGTTTATAGAAAACACAGAGTCAGGGAAATGTTGTTAAAGAGGAATTTTTCAGTTTATTCCCCCCTTTGGTAGTGTATAGATTATGTTATTTCATACTTTGCCCTTCCCAGTTTAGGCATTGTATAAATTAGTCAACATATTTTATACAATACTGGATCCTGCCTATATCATATGAAGAAAAGTAAATGTAAAAGGTAAATAAAAAGAACGAATGATGTTATTGCAATGGTTTCGATAAACAGATAATGACAAGTAATTCAGGTTGGAAGACACATTGTTTTTCATTCATTCATTCATCTTCATGTCGGCTTTATTCCCTTTCGGGGTCGCCACAGCGGAATGAACCGCCAACTCTCTGGCATATGTTTTTACGCAGCGGATGCCCTTCCCTGCCGCAACCCATCGCTGGGAAACGACACATTGTTTTGTGCACCCCTAATATTCTACTTTTTGTTAATGTGCACTTTTCCGTACACCACCATAGTTAATCCAGTCATCACTATTGTTCCCAAAGATCACACACTTCAGCTACATTACCATTGTTTGTCTGCATCAAAATCTTTTGCCAGCACTACTGAAAAAAAAACAGAGCAAATCAAATCCAGAATTCCACCAGATTTTACTAAGCGTTCAACTTGGTATGGCTCGGCTTGCTTGTGTTCTGAATGGGATTGTTTGAGACACACCACCCAAATAGCATCACTCCACTTCATCGGTCAAGTTCCGTTTGAGGAATAGTCATTCTGTGACTCTGAGTCAAATTGGTGACGTTTCTCTCTGAGCAGCTCAGTGATTGACCATCAACAGCATGTTTTTGCTTGTCTCTGCCTTCATCGTGGAACATTATTACAATGGTTGCAAAAAGCACTCAAAATCATTACAAAACAGAAGGAAAAGCAGCAAAAATTAAGTAACGTGGATGGCCAAGTGTTTAATACAGAGTGGACAACAAAAAACCTATTAAATCTGAAAGTGAGCTTTCTGCTATTTTTTCTCAGCTGAAGTATTATCTTTAATTTAATAATAGATTTGGAAAACAGTTTGTACAATGAGCCTTGCATATTCTTACATGTTACATGCTACATGTTACAGGCCATGACACATCTCAAATTTTTTCATGCATATTGTCCAGCCCAAATTTTTTAACTTATTATGACCCAGGGGTCAAAAGGTTTAGAAACTATACAATTGATGAATTTGTCAAATTCTCTTCTTTCCTGCAGTCTTGATTTTCAAGCTATTGTCCAATATTCTCAGCATCCTGGGGTTATTTTAATCAGTTGTTCATCAACGCTCCCACAAACTCACAAACATAATTACATGTACACACACAAACAGGTGCACGCCCTCTCGCTGCTGCTGTACTCAGGGAAGAGGTTCGATGTGAAGCTTTTCTCATCAACCTCTAATGGCAGTGCCCCTGTGCGAATGGGCTGGGGATTACTGCCAGACCTAGTATTAGCATCTCCAGAGGAAGTGCTCGATTAAATGTTTTTTTTTTTTTAACAATGTAAGGGGGCAGATGCAGTGGCTTTTACATCACTCGAATCTATAGATTATGTCATTTGCAAGCATAAAAAATATTTTCTACAAAACGTTTTACAAATGGGTAATCAAATAATGATAATTCAGTTACAAATGTGGGATTTTTTCAGCGCTGTTACAAATGTTTAAAATACAAAACAACTTTTTTTGTTGTTAAAATGCAAAGCAATCTGACAAATTAATTAAAATGAAAGTCTGGAAAATGTATATTTATTTATTTAAACAGCTTTTTCAATTTTAAAGGGATTGCAAAATGTTAAACCCCCATCTTGTATTTCCCTATAGATTGATTGTTTTCAAAGTTATTCTTAATGTAAAGATGCAGGGTAGTGCATGACAAGATTGCTGTGTTTGTCAGGGCATCAACATATTGCATTTGTGCTCCAAAATATTTAGTTGAAAAAACCCAGATAAAGTTTAAAATGGAATGTTTATTATCAGTTACAGGATGTACTTAGCTTGTGATTATGTATGTTTTAAAATAAATATATATTTTCTGGATGGCATCTTAGATGAAACAGAAAGGTAAAAAATGATATATTTATAATTATTCTTCTGAAGGAATGTATTGAGGACAGGAGTCCTCATTTAATTATATTAAAATGGTACTTATTTAAAGTAATGTATGGACCAGTACAACAAAACATGTCTTATAGTGCTGCACAGTGTTGTACACTAGCTCTAGTAAACTCAACTCTATTAACAGCTTTTTCTTGTTCTTAATGAACTCCATTAGTTTGTGCTCAGGAAGAAAACAACAAGGCAATGTTTAATCAATTCTAATAGCTTCATCTCACCACCCAATCAGCTCCGAACACACAACTTCAACTACACAGTGCCAGTATTTTTCTGCACTCACATCCACAATTCAATAGTCTTGATAAATAGATTTGACAAAATGAAGAATGGATATAAAAAGTTTCGACACCGTTAATAGAGCTTTCCCCCAAATGAGTGATGTGGTTGCATCTATTTTGATTTTAAAAGGTTCATTATTTTGTTGAGGGAGTTAATAAAACATATAAATAAACTAATACAATTTATGTATATATACTAATCCAATATAATAATAACAATAATAATAATGGACTGCTTTTAACTGTATAATTTACAATAAGCTATTTAAACATTATTATCTACCATATTTAATAATCTAGTATTATGCCCCTGGAGATCACGGTGGTCCTCCTTGTTGCTTTAAGTATTATTGTATTTGCCAGTAAACAAAATATTTCCCTTGTGCTTGTTTGTCTATGACTGTCAATGGCCCCAGCGGGCCACTGTACCCCACTGACTTCACTGATTGGCTTATTTAACTGAAACTAATGCAGAACAAAAGCAGATGACGACAAACATCACGAGTCATTTCCTTAAATTCTCCACGCTTCTCCAGAGCTAACAGGATTTGCCTCACAATGGCAGAGATAAAAACATGCATTAATGATTCTGGGCTAAGTTAATTAAAATCAAGTGGATTAAGGGCTAGAATTACTTGTTGAGATATCAAATCAAGTCAAGTCAAATTTATTTAGATACATTATTTAGTTTCACAGCAGTTTCACAAAAGGAGCAGGATACAATAGCTGACTAGGTAATAAATTTCACTATTTGTTCCGATTTCCTCTTTGTGTTTTGTGCTATTTGCATGGATATTTCTGAGAGATTTAAAACCATGTCTGACACAAAGAGATTCTTTGATAAGGCTTTATGATGAGCATGCATATTAAAAAGTGCTGATGGGAACACATTCATGACTTTGCTTTGAGTCTGTGATCAGAGAAACATGGCGTTCAACCTAATTAAGGAGGGAAAACCAGGGCAGTGGAGGAGAATGATTTTCACTGCTTTTACACCTGTCTTGGTTTTTTTTTTGTACAATATTTTTGTAGCAGGTGAGAATTCATTAACCAAACTCAATTGTACAACAAAAGTGGACCAATAATCGCTATTGTCCTTAACAGGCAGGTGTTCTCCGTTTGCTTCCAAATGAACTCTGCAGCAGTTTGTTGTGGTGCTTTTCTACTGAGCTGTTTTGCAATGAAACGACACAACTCTACATACTTTTTATAAGCAAGCTGCATTGAGTGAAAGTGATTCTTATAGCAAAATAAAAGTCTGATGAAACATCTTGTTGATCTTCTGTTCAAGACTTAGCTCACTGATTGGCCAGAAAGAAATGTGAACTCCTGCACTTTATTCCTTGCACTCTTTGTTTTGCTTTCAGCATCTGATACTAGAAGTCAGTGGAAAGCAGGTGAACAGTGAAGCCAAGTCGAGTTGTGCGATTACAAAAATCCATTAAAAAGCAGGTTTTGCACTGAGAATTGATTCCAAATGGATTTGAAAAAACAAACAAACATGTAGTCTCCAAACTACATGGTTTAACTGATCCAGCTACCATAGTGAGCATTGTATTGCATAATGGTTGATGTGTTGCTTTAGATTAAGAGGTCACCTTTTTATTGTGATTATGTTTTTGTATTATTGTTTACAAGTATTTGCAACAAAACTTCTTCTATGTAAGCATTAATAAACCTATTTATATAGTATAAATAAATGTATTTATAGCTATCCAGCGACATAGACTGCACGAAGTGTGCCTAAATATAGAATATTTATATAATATTAATCGCATACCAGAGTATAATGTATTAAACTTGTGAGCACTGTATACAGTTCTGAAATGCTAATGTTATGCTAAAGCTTAATAAAATGTCTCTCTGATAAAAAAAAAAACTGTACAATCTTTTGTCACCGAATTTATAACCAAACTGTTAGGAAGCTGGATTCGGTCTGGTCTCATCTATTCATGAGTGCAGTCTAGATTAATTTTACTTTTCCTGACTGAAACATGTCATGACATCTCTGTCAGGAGTGAGAATTGGTGAAACAGATGCGATTATCCACCAACTGGTTCATTTTGGTTATGTAGTTCAGAGCAAATATTAACAATATCTTTAACATGTTCATGTTGGCTAAAGATAATGGTACCAACAGCATAATCCATGTCAAACATTAAGACATCTTTTTTTCTGCATCGTCAAAGCAAGATGTAGACTGACTGTAAAAACCTTCAGTTACATTTTTCCACTTATTTATTGCAGTCCAGATATTAATAATTACTTACATGTGTGAGTGTTGGCAAAAGACCACTGCATAAGCAGGATTTTTAACTGTTAAGTGAGCATTATTTTAAATCTACTTTGCATCATGTGGTTCTGTTGTGCATTTAAAATTAAATAATGCATGCTTGACCGTAATATATATATATATATATATATAATGGTTATTAAATATATATCATATATGCTATGATAAAAAAAAAAATATATATATATATATATATATAATTTAATATTTATATATCCCTTATACATGTCATAAAAAAAATTCCTATTCTTTTATTTTCTAAACTTTACAAGTTTAATCATCAAAAGCACTTGATATTACATTCAGATTCTCTTTGTCAATTCTAACAGTATTTTTAAAAGAGTCGTATCAGTGTTTTCAGTGTAGTCTTCTTATTTTTGCTAACTTGAAAATCAAATTCATGGCCTTTTTCAGATAAATGTACAGTCAATTTAATAACGAATTTGCATTAATATGCATGACCACTATAAAACAAGACCATTGAGAGCACTTCAGTTCTGGACAGGTCCATAAAATATAAGAAAAATGAATTTAGCGGAGACTAATTGTCTGTTGAGTGTCATAGAAAGCTGTTAAATGAACCATTGGCTTTTAAAACCTAAAGAGAGATATGAGATGAATCATGCAGAAACCTTTGAAACAGCCTAGATCCATATGATCCTGGCAGTCCATAGGAGCGGATGATGACGATGATGATGATGATGATATCTATGGCTGATATAATATATGAAGAAAGCTGAAACAGACATTTGTAAAAAAAAAAAAAGATATTGGCAAGAGCAGTATTTAACTTTGAACAATTTGTCATATCTATGCTTTTGCACAAAAAATGAAAACATATTATATACACTTTTTATTTTTATAAAAAAATATTAATTGATTTTATTCGTACAGGAGTTAAAGCAAGTTTTAAATTATTCCCATTTTTCTCTGTTCATTGTATTAGTAATGTGCTATTGACAACAGATATTCACTAGATGTCAGAAACCCAAATATTCAGAATCTAAGAAGGACAGACAGGCAGATATATTGATATATGCATTATTTAGTATTAACACGTTTATAACTCAAAGTTTGTGTATAAAAAAAATCAGAATCATCAAATAGATCGAAATTTGTTCAAATCTTTTAAGGTTATTCTGTGTCGATGTAACTGCCATGTAAAAAAAATAGAGTGTGCCCTCTGTTAGATAGATAATGCACTGAGAGAAAAGGGAGATTTAAAAAAATGTTTCATTACATGTTAATCAAATTCTATCAGTTTTTTTTACTTTTTTTGCTTCCACAAACCTCAGTCAGAAAAATTCCAATGCATGAGCTAGTCTGAAGGGTTTGCTTGGGGTGAGCCAAGCAGCACTAGTGAATAATAATAATAGTAGTAGTAGTAGTAGTAGTACAAGGACTTTGTTAAGCTGATTTGAACGCAACTGCTAAAAAAAGCTACATATAAAACCTTGATTGATAATAATAATAATAACAATATCAATAATAATAACGATAATAATACATTTACATAGCATAACTGTCTCAAAAATATAACCAGTTGCCCATTATTGACATTTCCAAATCAATGCATCTCTAAAAGTTAATTGACGTATTTCTATGTGCAAAAGCTCCTAATAAGCCAGTTCACTTTTAAAATAATCAGCATTTGTGAGTCTTCAGTGTGAGTGACTGACCCTCACAATCAATGTCCTGTCCCGAAAATGGCAGGAGTGTGGGTGTGGATGTGTGTGCAGACAATTAGATGGAGGTTTTACGTTCCTTCAGGAACTGTCTGCTCCCTTGAGAGACAAGTGTTAGTAAATGATCGCGCAGAGGGGCTAATTAACATCAATTTGTATTAGGCATCCATCCTGATGCTGATCTGCCCTTCATTTGCCTTTCCATCAACCCATTCATTACATGGCAAAAACTGGCATTTTAGAAAATAACTTGTTAAAAATCATGGAAAAATTATAAACCAGCATAATTATAAACCAAATAGATTGTAATTTAACCTTAGTGTGGCTTTAAACAGTGTTTTGATAATATTCGGAGGTCATCAAAAGGCCCAAATTTCACAATACTGAAATACGGTAAAAGTATTACAACATCTCCCATTTACATATTAAAATTCAAATCAGAGAGATGCCAGCAAAAAGTGTGCAGATGCAGGCTATTTCTGCCCATACTTGTGCTCTCAGCCTTGGATAAATTACAACAGCAAACAATACTTTCGTATCCTTCTCCTACTGTGGACCCAAGAGTCCCTTGTCGCTCACTTTATAGTTAGATATGATTTACAATCGCTTTACTGCATTGGAGTCTGTAGAGAAGATCTTAAAAAGATTTTCTAAAAATGTGTTACTAGAATATCAGTGAAGTCACTTGGGACTTCATTTTTCATTTGATTTCCATATTAATGACCATGTAGAAAAAGCTAGGATAACCAGAGAATTGAAAAAAAAAAAAAAAAATCAACAGAAAACACTTCCTCCAGACACCCTTTCCAAACGTCATCATAGAATAGCTGTTTACATATGTTGGGGTTTGAGGTTCACAAAGGGTGCAATTATCTCACTAGGATATGCTTTTAGGGCTCTATATCTATTATCCCAACCTAAACCTCTCATCAGTCGCCTCAATGAATGATATCATTTTCTTAAATAAATACTTTTATTAGCTGCTCCTATGTGGCCACTTTTTGTTAGCCAATAGAGGCCTTAAGGCTGTCCTGGGAATTTACAAAGAGTTACAAGGAGGAGATGTGGATATGACTATCTAAGACCTGAAAGCTGCATGCTTTATCTGATCTTCTCAAGTTTGGAAAACTATAAAAAAAACACCAGTATTATGGTTCTGAAATGTTGATGTGATGGTGAAGTTTTGGGTTCTCAAACAACAGTAAGGCAAGGTCAAAACATTTTATTTTTGTTATAATAAGCTTTAATTTCTACCTGATTTTTCAATGACTATAAATTATTTGTTGCGACTCATTCATACAAAACTCCTTCTTTACGTGATTCATTCTGCAGCAATGAACAATTAGACTCAAGTCTGCTTTTATTGGATACAGCGTCCAGTGCTTCAGAAATAACACATCAACTGTTAGCATCACTCCTACTGGTTTAAAAGCTTTTTTTGTGAAACCTGAGTTGAACAAATCACAATCGTTAGCAACTATGTGAAGGAGCACCTTTCCAGGTAACCTTGCATGAGCAGTAGGAGAAGCTTAGTACGTTTTGTACAGTTCTATGTCACTTTTGAAAAGACTAATTTCAGTGAATCTGAGTCTACGCTTTCTGTTTAAGGATGCACAGACTTGACATACAAATACTTTTTTCACATATTGAGTAATGTAGTTTTCTGCTTGAAATCTGGACCAGAAGTGTTAAATCCAATTTAATTGTATCCACGTGCTTATCGACCCTGCAACATTTAGGTGTATCCTTGATGAAACGTGCCTGATCACACTAGTCTTTTGGTCTTGTTTGGGGGAAACAAGTCTCTGTGTTTAAGTAATGTAGGAGGCAATCCTCAAAGGGCTTTTCTTTGACACCCTTCTTTATAAAATGTCTATGACATTTTATATATGTCTTTATCTTCATAGTGTGTTGTTAGGTAGTATTACTTTACTTTTGTACATTCTATAGTTTAGTCTATAAATTTTCACAAAAGAATTTCAGGACTGATAATGACATTTAGACATTTATAATGGATATTTTTCCACTAGTTAAACCACTTCAATAATGCTTTAGATTAATTGCAATGCATTTTTTATTCAATGCAATCATTAAATCCCTCTGATTGGTTAAGTCCCTTGTAGACACTTCCTTTCATTCTCCTTTCATTCTCTCTCTCTGGCACTGAGACCAGAAACGCCACTGCAGGATCCTTGCTTCAAGAGTAGGCCTTAGCATTCAGACTCAAACAGCCACATGGAGCACAGCAAACTGCAAGGAGCAATGCGCTCAAAACAAAGTAATCGACCATCCCGACTGATGTTTGTCTTTTTCACAAGACTCTTTCTTCCCCTTTCACCACTCTACACTTTTCAAGTTTGGAAAGCCCAGAGACTAATCTTCCTTCAGAAGCCTCCAGAGCGGAACTGACATATTCCAGACCCACCAGGAACTGATAAGTGGGCTGATACTACTCCAGAACTCGATTGACTGGTTGCAAAACAATAATTCAGAGTTGAATGTTATTTATTAAAGTTTTGGTTTGAGTACTTTGAGTTTTTCTTGTGTTTTTGAGATCAGTCATTGTTTACCCCCTTTAACCATTTCGGCAAAACTGTATAAACTCATGTTTGAATGAGTTCGTTTCATGTTATAGTTTGAGTTTTAGCATTTGGACTCGCTAAATAAAATGTTCTATTGTATTGTTTAAAAAGACAGATTAAGTCTTTTCCAAGTTCTCCTAATTGTTGCCATCTTGTGTCAGAATCTTGCTAAATATCTGTAAAGTTATCAAAATGTCTTTCTTTTTTTAATATGGAAAAAAAATTGTGATTTTTTGGTGGTTGACTCGCTCAAACGAATCATGGTAGAAGGTAACACTATTGACAGCTGATTTATTGAGTCGCCTTAAAAGAGTTGATTACTAATTTGATTCACTTTGACCCAGCGATCCTGTCACTTGACTGTGTTCATTTTAACATTTAGGATTTATTTCCTCTCTGTGTTTCCTATAGTACAAACACATTTTAAATAATAGCTTGCTTTGTTTTGTATTCTTGGCTTTGGAACATTTTTGTTTGTATTTTTGCATTAAGGATCCAAGTTTTCCCGATTTGAATGTTGAGTACGTTTTTTTAAATAGTGTATTCAGCTGAATAGGAATCATTTTATTAATTAATAAATGCACACATTAAATATTTTTTAAGATTTTGCTCCATGAACACAGTCAAGTCCAGATCCAGAGACAGCTTTTAGCGATCGATAAATATTCAGTTACAAAGTGTTCCAAAATAAATTTACTTATCAGGCCTTTTTAATCTTATGCTCTCGTGAACTTATTAACTGATGCTTCTGTTCGAAAATGTTTCAAATTGCTTTTAGTCTCTTGTTAAATAACTGCCATTTTGAGGTCTAAGCTGTTTTGGTCCTTTTCCAGATAAGGATGGGGTAAAGACAGCTTTGACATTATGACAATTTTTACTTTTAAACGTGTGCCTTAACACTGATCTCTAAATATAATTTATATTTTTACTGAAAGGCCTAGACTGAAAACAGTATGGATAGTGTAAAAAAAAGGTAAATAAAATCAGGAATTCTTTGATACAATCCATCTTTCAACCAAAACTAGAATTTTGCTAAATCAATGAAGTCACAAGTAAAAGGTTAGCTGTAACATTGTTCAGAAACTTTGAAGGGTCTTTTGTTCCTGAAATACTGAAACAATCCTGAAGCAGAGCAGCAGTGATGCACTTTTTTTGGGGGGTGGGGGGTGGGGGGAGTTGCCTGAAAACAGCTCAATAATTTGATGGCATATTACTTTAACGAATTTAACAAATGCATTTTGCAAAGTTGAACAGAATTGTGTTCACCCCATCCATCCACTGACTTCTGCCCAAACACCTTCCAAAAGTTGACTTGTCATTAAAGGCGCCCTTTAATACTCATATTTCATAGTCTAGAAGCACAGGCACATTAGGTTTGGTTTTGTTATTTAATACCATGTCATGCATATTGTTGATCTGTAATAAGAGCTCATTGTTCAGAAATCCGATTTTGGTATGTGAATAGCCTCAAGGAATTGTAATTTTTATGAAACCCTGCTATGCTCCACTCTCCAGGTGTAATTTGGCTCAATTTTCTCCCAGTTCCTCACACACACTTATGATTGTTTCTTTGCAGTAGAGTAAATAAAGGCGAGTGGGATTTTGATGCCGTTTTTTTTTTTGTTAAAGACCATCGATTGCAGCACAGTTGAAAACTTCTATTTGAATAAAACTCAACACTATTGAGTTCAGATACCCACCAGGCCTCACAATAGACCTGTGACCTTTCAGATGGCACTTTGGTGCACAGAGGTTTGAGTCCAAAATCTCCCTGTGGATAGAGAAAGCAGAGGGCAGTATGGAAATGTCAAAAGTGGAACGCGTATGCTCCCAAACATGACTCACTTTATCCAGTTAATCAAAGGCTCTGAGAAACAAGTGAATTATATTGTCACAGCAACTCTTGACTTGGTGCATATGAGCTACAAAATTTCTAATTAGCCAGAGCTTCATATATATGTGCGAATGTAGTATACTGAGCAATAAGAATGTGGAAAATAGTATTGGAATCATAGTTTTCCCGATTTATGATATTTGTACACATAATGTAGAAAAATAAAAACACTCTGCATTACAGTCAGAACTGTAGGTATCAAAAAATTTATATAATTGGTTTTTAATAAAGAAATGGGGTTTGGCTATTAATTTGAACTTTAAAAATGGTTTAAAGAATGATGATCCACAGACCTGAAGGCAATCAGGTCCTACAACAGCATAAAAAATTAAAAACCTCTAATTTAAAGTGCACCATCCAGTATGAATGTTTCCACAGGAAGTGTGCGTGCGTGCATGCAATTGTGAGTGTGCTCTTCAACCTATCCAAGAAGGGACTTTGGCATCTTTACACACAAAAAGTCAGTGGTCCTCAATATATATATATATATATATATATATATATATATATATATATATATATATATATATATATATATATATATATATTTAAATAACTCAAACAATTCTGCTGTGGTGACCCCTGAAGCCGACAAGAAGAAGAATGAACAAATATGAAACACTTACAATTGTTTGCAGCCTGAATATCTTCCTGTATAAAGTCTAAGAGCAGATTGTTTTCTCTGTGTTAGCAGATGTTCGTTTAAAATGTGTATTTTAGTTATTAATTCATATTATGTAAATGAATGTCTTATTAATTATGGAAAATGTTGTGCATAGTCTTACCAAAATAGCTAAATCATGTAAAAACTACTGCCGTATAACTGCATGCATTAATTATATAAAATAAAAAAAATGCTAAACAATTCTATTGAAATAGATCAAAATAAGGTGAACTAAAATGCTTCATTATGTTTGGAAATTTTTGCATGAATTTATAATTTGTAATTTATATTAAAACTGTGTTATTTTAAATAGCCAGTGTTGTTTAATTGTCTGTGGTTATATTAGGAGAATGTAGCTAGGGGGTGGAGTGAAGTTTTCTTTAAAGAATATCCCTTCTAACAAGTGTCTGAACAGAGCCTTTTACAGTGAAAAATATATGACCAAGGCTTGAAATGTTCCCATATATAATTTATTTAGTAATTCAGGTATTATTTTTTGGAATCTATTATCTATGTATTTAATATTAAATAGCATATAGTTCTGTATTTGTCCCGTTTGTATATACAAGTCTTGTATAAGTCTCAGAGTGCTTTGTTCTTCAGTTTGGAGACGTAGGGTAGCACCGTCTGAGTGCTCTTGTCAGAAACTGTCTGTGTGCTGCTGTTTCGCAACAGTTTTTTCCGGCTGCTGGGGTTCTGAAGACTCTTCCTAGGTATTGTATGAGATCCAAGCACTGGCTGTTTCACCGGAGAAGAGCCTGCGGATACCGTCTCTCGAAAATCGTAAAGAACAGAGGACGAGAGGGGAGGAATGGGTGAGCTGGCTAGAGGACTGTCAGTATCCGGGGTCCCACATTCTCCTTTCTCTTCCTCCTCATCCTCATCGTCATCATCACAACAGAGAGCATGGTAGAGGATTTTATCACTGAAGCGCACTCTCTCTCTAGGTGTCCGGGAGGTTTTCTGGCTGTGTGTGGAGCTGGATGCCTCCTCGCTGGATGAGTCTGGAGTCACCACCAGAGGGCCGTTGGGTATTGGGAGCCCTCCATTCATCTGTGCAGGTTTGAGCAGCCCTTTCTCTGCCTCCTCCGAATGTGGAGACATGGAACTGTAAAGTAAGTGATCAATCATTTTTATTTAGAACTAAAACTATTGCAGGGTTGTTAGAAAGGAGATTGTCAGTTCTTCTTAGAAGATGATCCTCACCTGATGAGACATGGCTCATGGTTGTTACAGCTGTGTCCATGTGTTCTGTGACTGGAGGTCTCCAGAAAGCTGCAGAAGTCCCAGCTGTCAGAGAAAGGCTCGGAAAGACCCCTCTCGCTGCTGGATTCGCTGCTTGCTGTCGCCAACGTCCAGTCATCCAGATCCACGTCCAGCTCCAGGTCAGAGGTTAGTCTGTCGATTTGCCCCACCACCTGCCATCACAATGAAAGGGGTAAAACAAATGATTAACATGCCGAGTTTTAGATTTATTCATCTCTGAAAACAAAAATGAAAGTTTGCATCAATTCAAAACAGACCGTTTTATACTCAAATTTTAAGAGACACTATTTTCCATCTTCCAGTTAAGAATACAATCTAAAAAAAATCTGGTTCTTTGATTCAATCACAGAGAACCTTTTATGATGTCATTTATAACTGATCTTAAAAGTGTAATTAAAGTGTGATTTACAACTGGTTCCTTTCATGTTAAAAAGTGCAAATGTTCAAAAACCCAGAGAAGTATATATATTTACTATGGTGTTTACTATGGTGCCCCCAAAGGGTCATACTGGTAGGGAAAAAAGCAAAGTGGAAAAAGAATAAGGGTTGAAAAAACAATTAGCATTTTTATTGTGTTCTCTCAAAAATCACATTTGCATTCTCTCGCAAAGATATTGTAAGTGATATTGTAAGTGATCTCCTGCAACGCGATGCCGAAATGTTAAATATTTTATATTACACCCTTATTTTTTTGTTACACGCTGATTTTTTCCCAACCATCATCACCCTTATACCTAATTTATAATGCTGTACTATTTTTTTTTATTATCAGTGTATTGTTTTGTCTATTCAGTCAGTCTCCTGATCTGGGGACAACACTTGTAGGATAACTTAGGATTTATCATTATCTTTTGACTTTTAAAAGTTGAAGGTTGATGGCTACATTCAAACTGCAAGTTTTAATTCTGAAATATGATTTTTTTTTTGTTTGTTGAAAAAAAAATTTTGTTCACATAACGAATAGGATGAGCCTGCTCTCAGTCTCCATTATGTTTGGAATCCGCCTCGTATGCGATACATACACTATGCAGAAGAGGACACAACAACAAGGGATGTCACTTCTAAGCACGCATGGCTTTATTGACATTAACATGTGATAAGAGATGTCTTTATTAGGGCTGAAATATATTAGGAATAAGATTGATTTGAAAGAGAGAAAAAATACAGAACAATTGTATAATAAAGGCAGAAGTATAGTTAGAATTTAGAACTTTTAAAAAAGTCTCTGAGTGCATTTCTCAATAAAAAAGAGCCTAGATTAATTTGTTTTACAATATTCAGCTTGTTACACAAGGAACCATCTACTTGTTACATAACTTATAACGGTAATGTACTTGTTAGATCAATATAAATGGGGGACACTAGATTTGTTTTGAGCAATACAAACAATTTCTATATAAAAAATATTGAATCAATTAGTTCAATAACTTGACTCTGGAGTAAAATTACAGCAAGGGCTCACACCAAAGAAAAATTCTGCTATCTACCACCATGCTGGTTACCTAACAACATTTCAGGGTTGCTTGGGTGAGTACTTTTTTAGTAGCCAGAAGAGTATGCAAGCAGACAGAGAGATGCATTTCTTTCTTATCACATACCCTGATATATAATGGGATTTAGTTATTTCCTCTGGACACAAACATTTTCTGAGCACAGTTTGGAAGTTTCTGAGTGATTGACTTTTTATTCGATTCTCTGGTTTCTGGTTATTATCTGCTACATTATCTTCTATTATCTTTTGTTTTACTTGCTAAAAGGGTGACTGCAATTGGTCAAACATGATCATATGCATATTATTTTACAGTAATATAACCGAAAAAGAAAGCTTTTACCATTGTCTAATATTATACTGTTTTGCTCATCAATCTAACTAAACAAAACTCGACCCTCAATTGCCAAAAATAAAAACTCTTGCAGGTCTCAGATGAGCTACGACGAGCAGTACTCTGTACTTCTCTGTGAACAAGTATGCGCTGCCAGGAAATTACCGGTTAAACAGATTGCAGCAGAGTAAAGGATGAATGAACACATCAGGAAGAGACATTAGCATCGCTACACACTGCGTCTGAACACAAGGAGAACCTGCCATGCTAATTACAGTCTATAGGCTAAAAATCAAACGCTTTTGTCTCATGATGGTAGAGATTGCAGCTGGATTTTTCACAAAAAAAATGCATCTCCTCTTTCCCATACTTTCAATGGACGCACGCTGTACTGTGGCTAAATTATACACTGCTGTAAAAAAGAAGTGCAGAAAAACAGATAAAACCTATTATAATCGCCAAAGAATAGACTTTAAGAAAATATACTGTTTAGATGCAAAAACTACCAGTGCTGCAGGCTTTGAATTTGTGAGTTAGAATGAGCAAATCTCTTTATTTGAACAATAACACATGTTGAATGATGGATTGGAGAGTTAGCTCAGCTCTTTAGAGTGTGTTAGGCAGTGCACACAAAGGTTTGGTTTTCTACAACATCCCCTGCTAAATGTCATTGATGCTGCTGATCCGTGAATAACATACACATCCACACACTACACTCCACATACAAGGAAAGGCCATTGGAGAATTGAAAACACATGACAACAAGCATGAAAACACAAAATGCTTCTGTTTTACATGCTCTGTCTGATCCCAGAGATTCACTTTCTTTTTCCTGCCATAATATTTATTGAATGAGTATGAATGTGTTCAATAAAATATCTTAATTGTTTTTAATAAATATATGAAAATTTTACAATTTCATTTCTGAAAGTGGCTAAATGGCTATAACATATGATCACAGTACACTCTTAAAAACTGAAATTAAAAATACTGCTGATAATCTTTAGGACAGAACACAGGTTTGGACAAATGCAGGGTAATCCAATTTAACCCACAGTACAGGGATGTTAAAAATCCTCCAGTCGTTGGAATTCATTGAAAGAAGTGTCTGGATTTAATGAAGTAATAGCTGAGTAATTTAAACCTTTAATATTTAGTAATTTTATTTCGAATAATAATAATACAATGTAATATATTAAACAATAGTGTAAGTAACTATTTGTACTATTTTTGTGAAGTTTTACCTTTTCTGAGTGCAATAGTTTCCATTTAGATGCTTGATTGATTGTTTTCCTTGTATCTCTCTCTCTCTCTCTCTCTCTCTCTCTCTCTCTATTGAGCTTTTATAATATAAGTGTACAAATATCAGGATATTTATTACAAGATCTGCAGTAAAATGTGGAGCACTCATAACTTCAAGACAGCCAGGCAAAATGATCAATCAGCAAACTAAACACTCTCTGTTTCTGCTCACGTTAAAGCTAGCAGGGCTGTCAAAAATAACATTTCTTTTTTGAATTAAGTTAAAGCATGAAGAGTGTGTGAATTATAATGGCCTCATTAGAATCAATGTGAGTGTTTCCTCACTCTTTTCTGTCATTCAATGGCAGTTGTACTTATTCCAGCCTGTCAGTATTCTGCTTTTAAAACCAGTTAGTAGATGTTTTTGTCATCTTCATGGCAGAGTTTTAAGCATGCTTCTCAAAAGTCTGATTTACAAAAAAAGCGAAAGTGATCACAAAGAGCTTTCCCATACTCAAAAATACTGTATTAGAGTTTAGAGAATCAATAGAAAAGGTTTCAGAGAGCCGTTTAAAACTGAAAATTAGCATAAAGAACTTATTCACATGTTTCCGGTATGGAATATGAGAGTCTGATAAAGCAGCGAATGGACGAGACTCACCTCCTCCTCAAAATTCAGAAACAAAAAGTCATTTTTATCCCAAAACACGTTTTAGTAAGACTTGTTAGCTGAGGACAGAGCTTGGCATCGAGTTATTGAGGCTCTCGCTACTGAAGGTAGCTATTCGTGTTTTTATCTGTTAATGAGAGCTTGAGGAAACTCCAAGTTAGCTTTACATAAAATTAGAACAAATGTTGCTTTTTTAATATGTGGATATTGATGAATTTACTGTTGATTTAATGTTTTTTATTATATCTATAGTTTGTTGGGAACATTGCATATCAAATGTAAAGGGATCTACATTTTTATGTGCTGATTTGTTTTTAAGAATGTAACGTTAGCAATTGTATTTTCATTTACTATGGGCAAAAATATTTTATTTTATGTGTCCCATCAGGCTTTTCCAACAATACCCACAATATGAATGGAAAATTAGAGATTAAATTGATCATAAAAACACAATTAAGTATGTTAAAGCTTTAAACAAAGCAATAACGTGTTTAATCAAGAGATGTATTAAGTTATTTGTGGAGCCTTGCATTGTATGTACTCAGCTAATGTGCTATTTATTTGATAAAAATTATGCCAAATTTCATGTATTTTTTGTTATTTATTGCTAACCAATACTAAACACTGTATACACACAAAAGCTTTCTAAACATAAATAAAGCAATATCATGCTTCAAAAAATTCCAAACAGGGTAAATTCTTTTTAGTTACCATGTGGCCCACAGATGGAACCAGCTTCCAGAGGAGATCATGGGTGCTAACACTTTAGTAACATTTAAATCCAGTCTAAAGACTCACCTGTTTAGCTGCGGTTTTGTCGACTGAGCACCAAAGTCCGAACAACTATTTTATCTTTGCACTTCACTACCTTAATCTATGTTTTAATTTTCTGTTTTAAATCACTACACTTCTATATGACTTGTTTTATGCTTGATTTTATTAAATGTACTTTCTTTTTTGTTCTTTGTTTCCAATGTAAAACACTTAACCTGTGTACGAAATGTGCAATATAAATATTTTTTTCTTTGCCTTGCCTCGACAGACCTATACCCAAGTAAAAATACTGTGGTATTACTAGAATAATGGTTAGCAACTGATAAACAGCACATCTTCAGTAGCTCTATCTCAGCAACATATATCCATAACAACCAACTTCATAAACCATTTCAATCCATGTTCCTTCTCAATGGCCTTGATGTGTTTGAATCTTTATTTGAATAGCCCTCTCTTAGGATCTGTCACTTATTGTACCTTAAGTCATATTTGAGCAACAGCATGCATCTCATACAATACTGCTGCTTTTCCGTCACTTGCCTAGAGCACACTGGTTCATCTTTGTGTCGAAACAGTGTGAAGTTGATTTAGTCGAGCTGATGGAGTTTAAAGAGACTCATTTGTAGAGTATAATGGTGAAACCCTCTGCCTGACAGGATAATTGAACTCCACGTTTGAAAGGACAGAATAGAAGCGTATTAGTCTCTAATTAAGTCACATGCATTTTTTTTCTTCCCCTGACACATTCATCATCTTTTAAAGCTCTTCGTGTGTTACGGTGAGAGTGATTATTATTATATGTGCATGTGTGTTTGTATGAGACACATAGAGAGAGGGCATATGGGTGGTAATTAGCTAGCAGCAGATATAGCATGAGTGACAGACTGAAAATGGCCAACAAATTACACTGTTATACCAACAGAGTTGACTTTCAACCTGTGACTTTTGAGGTTTAACAAGCAAAACTGCGTCAAGGAAGTTTAATCATTTTAGCTAAACTTTTGACTTTGAAACTTTTCTTCTGTTAACAGGGTGGTCTCTCTAACAAAAATACCATTCATTTGAATGGGATATACACTGTTTTGAAACCAGATGTTGAATTTCTGATTCCTCACATGATGCAAATACAGACACTGTCTAACTCTGTGCAAACTATTAGCTAACCACAACTCAACACAGATGCTAACAAAGGACAGGTTTTATTTACTGCATAAATCATATGGAAGCACTATCCTTTGCACTGATCGATATTACTACATGGCGTGATAACAATATTAACTTTTATCAAAGAAACGTTATTCTCTTCATATAAAACCTATATAATTTTTGACTCCCTCAACCAATGTTTAACATAGAGCACAACCCCATTGAGTGAAAGCTCTTGCTCGGCTCCACCTCGACCAATCACCGAGCTCGTGCTCTGCAAAGCTTTGAAAATTTCAGAGGCACGCAGGAGGTTTCATACTGGTGTCAGTGCGGGATTATGTGAATGCATTTGTCTTCACAGCGGGAAATTCGTACGCTTGATTCACAAGCATAGACTGGCTTTAACTCTCAGACTGTAATGATAAACAGTTTGCTGCAAATGTATGTGCGTGTGTGCATGTTTGCATGCATGAAAATATTGAATAGACACAATTTCATGAAGTCCTTGCTGAAAATTAAAACCGAGTTACACAATATTCTCTGATTCTCAGGAGGCAATTCCACCAAATAAAATTGTAAGGGCTCAGGTTTTATATGGTCTCGCTGCAACAAATATTGCTGTAGATAAATATGTTTGTCTAGTTATGAATTATTAAATGGATTATGCTAAATAAGTAGCATGCTACAGTTATTGGTGAACTAATGCAATGCATTTTATTAAAGACCCTTTGATAACAATCCTTTAAGCATTTACACCTAGCCATGCTCATTTAACTTGAAAGGATGGAATGCTTGACAATGTTATTAGCAGTTCAGCAGTTTACTGAAGCTGTGTTGTCTGAGTGTGTCGTTTTGCATTTGTTAGTATTCTGCTGCTAGACAGCAGTCCAGTTTTTCTCAAACTGGGCTTTGCTGTTCGCTATATGCTGGCAAAATCACAGCCAAAAATAGCATCTGGCAAGAGAAAAAGGGAGACACTTGAGCTGACTGTGTGTGTGTGAGAGAGTGATCGATGCATCTCTGGCTCTGTTTAAACATCTTCCCCTTCTCATTTCACAAACCCCATACATCAATACCGACACATGCAACCAGCTCTTACAAACTCAAGTCAAAAAAACATTGCCCTGATTACAGAAATAAAGTAAGAGGTAATTAAATGAAAGAACACATTTGGTTATTTTTGTTGTATTGTCATAACTACTATAGCTCCATAACAATGCAGTGAGATTTTTAGTTGCAATGTTTTCTGATTTACATCTTCTCTTTTACATTTAAAAGTTTAAAACCTGATTCAAAATATTTAACATTTAAATTGTATCTACAGACACTTATAAAGCATGGTTTTTGTGTCACTAATGTGTTACATTAAGCCTCTATATTTTGCTTATTTATGTGATAGTTTGCATAAACATGTAAACATTAGCAATAGCGTTGAACGCTACCGATTAGGGAGAAATATAAACCAAAATACCAAAGAAGCATTCATAAGAAACCTACCAGATATTACTCACCTTTCTAGTGTACCTGCAGATGAAAATGAACTTGAAAAAATTACCTCCAGTATGAAAATAAACCTTAAATTAAAACAAGTCTGAGATAGACAGCCCACTTCGTGGTCTGATGATAATACAAAGGTGCTAAAAAGACAAACCAGAAACTATGAGCGTAAATGGAATAAATACTTGATTGGAAGTATTCAAAATTGCCTGGAAAGAGAACATGTCTAAATTTAGACTAGCATTAAAAACTGCAAGAACTAACTACTATCACAAATGAATAGAAACACACCAAAATAACCCATGCAACAGTGACTAATCTACTAAACAGTCAAACATCGACAGATTCAAATGCAGCTATAAAATTTGGCTACAATCATTTTATTAATTATTTATCAAATAAAATAAAATCTATTAGATGAGAAATCACTAAAACTCATATTCAATCTAAGTAGCTTAACTCAAATTCTATGCCTTTGCCTCACTCGCTGCAAAATCCTTTAAACATTGACCTGAAAGAACTGCTGAAAATCACAGCATCTAAATCAACAACATGCTCTCTCGATCCTGTACCAACACTATTGCTGAAAGAATTGCTACAAATAGCTCAAGAACCGATTGTGAATATTATAAACTCATCATGTGTTGCCACTATAGTTAAAAATCTTGACATTATTATAGATAGTGAACTGACATTTAAGAACCAAATCCGAAGCTCTATTGCTGCTTATATGTGACCCTAGAATGTATTGAGGGTTCAGAGTGTAAGAGAAACGGACTGTAAATGTGGGTGAGAATGGAAAAAGTAGAACTAAATAGTTAATTTGTTCAAGGTTGATCTGCTTGATTATGGGTAAAACATATAATCCCAATAATTAAGATAAAAATTGCTATAATTTATTTTAAATAAAATATTAATGAATAACCAATCTAGCTTGATCCAATGTCCATTTCATAATAAAAAAAAATATGACATTTCAAGTGAAAACACATTTTGTTTTTAATAAGTGTTTATTTAATTGTAATCAATTTAAAAGTTTAGTTTTATGTTTAAATAGATTTCAACACCTGAATTATATAAAGACATTTCACAACTGGAACATTGCTTTTTCACACTAATACTTTTTTCATCACATATGGCAGATTTTTCTCTTTTGCACTATTTCAATTTCATACTCTTCTCAGCTGTATAGTGCTTGAGTTCTCTTAAAGCCAGAACCATAACATGCCAGTGTTAGCAGTGTTAGTATGTCATTTCCATGCATCACACAGTGCTACGTTTGTCTATATATGCCATATATCTTATTCACATGACTTTGTTTGGTAACTTTTAACCAATATACAATAACAAGTATTCAAGAAACACCAATCTGCTTCTGCAGGAAAACACTTTTTTTCATGATTATATAGTTTTATGATCTTTAAGGCCCAAAATGTATACCTTTTTGCACATTCCTAATCCTAGGTTGTCTTTCTTGAACTGTGCAAGAGAAAAAAAAAACTACAAATTTTCTTAAACAGCATTTACAATATTTTTTGGTTTAAATTAACAATAAAATCAGACATGGAGCCATTGACATCAAACAAAAAAATCAAGATGTCAAATTGCTGGAATCCCAAACTATGACAACCCTATTCACCACTAGGCTTTGGTGATGCCTACCATATTTTAGGAATGAAAAATTAATATAATTTATAAAACACAATGAATTTAAGGTTTGTCCCGTGAATTAATTTCTTCATCATTCATGCTTCATCATTTCACTTTAATGCACATAACGTGATCCATTCATGTTATGGTTTCTTGTTGCAGTTACTCTTTGTTTAAAATTTAAAAGGAGTTTTATCATTGAATTGAGGATTTACAGTACTTAATTTTCAGTGGCATAAACTATATTTTTCCATTGGGTTACTGTTCCTGAACTTGCGAACACACAGTCGAGTGTCTCGTCCCTGACGTTTCACAAACGGCTCCATGAATAATGAAGAGCTGTGAGACTAAAAGAGTGTGAGAGAGAAGGCGAGATGAGTGACTCACTACTGATGAGTCAATGGAGAGGCCTGACAGATGAAGGCCTCAGAGAGCGAGAGACACACAGCGCGGACGAGGAGAGATATTGAGGGAGATTGATGGACAGTGTCATCTTGTTTCTCATATTTATAGTTATTTGGTATGATGTCATGCATTGCCAAAATCAATGTGGGTTCTTAGCATAAGCCCAGTCACTCAATCAAGAAAGCTGTGTTGAATTCCTTACACAAGCATCAGCCTATCAGATTGGCTTTTGGAAATACCAAAACAACAATGGCACTTCATGCAAATACACTGGCACCAATACTAGCAAAAAAATCCCCTAATGCAAATTCATCATAAAATGATATACAGTCAGATTGCAGTCTACAAAACCCCTCTAAATGTGCAAGTCAGTTAGATCAAATAATGAACATCCCAAAAAGAGTAAAAATATGCATTGCAAATACCCTGTATAAAAACATAGACAGGTCACTCACAAGAGTGAAATATATCAATATTCTTGTGATGAGGTTCACAAGCTGCTGTGCTACACTACAGGATTATAATGGTATGTTTGAGTGTGTAATGCAGTACATTTGGAGTGAGTCAGTTAGCAGACCTCTTATTAATGAATGAATCATTCACAATTCCAGTGGTAAAAGCCTAAATAATGCTTTTTTACTTTTGAGGAATATGTAGACAGAGGTTTTGTTGTTTAGAAATATTTTTTTATATATAATTTAAAATCTAACACATCTAAAAAGGCACTTGTCTTTAATTAAATGCACCCCAAAACACTGTATGCAATTATATACCTCAAGATACAAATGTTTCATGGTACGAAAGGTCACTCGAAGAACATTTTGTTCAATGATAAGAAAAAAATTCCAAGATACAAAAACAAGTATGAGCAGTATGTATGCGTACATATTCGAAACTATTTGAAATTCGGACAGCTGACAACACTGAGCATCAAGTGACTGCATTCAACTCACCAACAACTGTTCTTTCTGCTCTACTATTGGTCAGTTCCAGCCCTGATGCTGTGTGTTTGTGCCTAGCGTCCTTCTCTTCCTTTTGGTCTCTTCCAGATCTAACTCTGTATGTTCTTGCCTAGCGTCCTACTCTCATATTGGTCACTTCCAGCCCTGACGCTGTGTATTTGTGCCTTGCATCCTGTTCTCCTATTGCGCAGATTATTCTCTTGACCCCTTCCCAGAAGTGATCTTCCTATCTTCACGCACACTTTCGGTTTTGTGTTGGTGGCCTTAGTTTGTGAATATTTATGTGTTGCTTTTTTGGCAAAGTGTATTTATATAGCCATGGTTCTCCTCCCCTACCATCCGTTCTCCTCTGCTACCACTACATCCAACACTTTGCCACATTGCCTCGAAAGGTCAGGGTTATTATTTTTATTTATTTTATTCTGTTTTCATTGTTTTATTATTATTTATTAGATTTATAGTGTGTACTTTTAAGGATTGAAGATTCCTACTTTTTCCTCTGATTTTCTGTGTTATTTAAAAAAAAATTGTGTTGTTTCTGTGTGCCTTGGAACAGACTAGGCTTTTTACATGTAAAACTTGCTTCGACATACAAAAATCCAGGATATGAAGGCCACTTCGGAACAGATTAATTTTGTATCTCAGATCACGTATCTCATAATCACTGATTTCTTTGTTGCTATTCAACATTTGCAAAAGAACAATGCAATCATTTATAGTATGTAGTTGACTGCCAACAATCCTTTTGTTCTAGTGTCCATATATCAGGCTTAGCTTTTCCTATAGAACAATTAATTTAGCTTTTTAGTCTTCTTTATAGCATTTTAAACAATGCAAACCTGCACTGAAGTTGACAAAATTATGTTTTTAAATCAAGTTTCGGGAATAGCATGAGCAGACTACAAGCAATTCTACTCATCATTTCTCCATTCATAAACAATCAGATCAGCCAGTATCTCTGACAATAAACAGGAAAATAAACCTTTGAGTTTCAGAATTTTGTTTGGATTGCTATTGCAATGATATTAACTGGGACTGGGATGTTTGATGGTGTATCCTAATTGTTAGCAACCCTCCACAAATTTTTGTATAGAGTCCAATTCATTTTAAATTTAGTTTATAGTTGCTGTTTCTCACTACCTTGGCTTTGGAATGAGCTAACTCAAAATATCCATCTTGTCCGGAGTTTTATCACAAAATTGCCTGGGACGCAAAAAAAGACGTCCCAGGCAATAAATAATAATAAAAAGAGATATTTTGCCATCTAACTTGATATTTTTTTTTTTATTTAAAACAGAACAAGTTTTAATGTTCTGTAGATTTGATTAAGGTATCATTTAATTAGATAAAAAATAAAAATGGATTTCTCATAATGTGTGTGTTTTCTTTTTAATAATATGCATACTTATTTACCTTAGGTTTCTGTAAGAATATACTAGTGAAATAAATGACATGATAAATTATTAGGTAGTTTAATTAGTGCTGTCAAAATTATTGCTAATGCATGCGATTAATTTGAAAGGTATAACACATAATAAAATTTTTACGCAATTAACTTCAACTACTTTGGCTTCACAACGCATTTTTTTTTTATAAAGAATGGAAATTGCATTCATTCGCACTGTGTCAAACTGAGGAATGACTCATGAAGAATGGAAAATTGAGGACAAGTTAGAGCACACTTACGGAGCTCGTAATATGTTTACTAGCATGAGACTAATGTTACTTCCATTTGAACACCTGCCTTGCACAGCCCACATACTGCAATGAACTGTCAGGTTTCTATTCACGGCAGCGATTTTGAAGTAAATGTCATGAAATTGTTGGGCACCTATCCATGTGTATGTGTGCGTATGTCTGTCCACTGTCAAGGAATGCTGCATGGAATAAAAATAAGTTCAGATTAGTGTAAAACAATATTAAAAAGTTGAATAAGAAATAAATATGTTGTTGAACGATGTAATGTAAATAAAATAAATTTTCTCCTGCTCAGTGGTATTGCCAGCCTTATGAGACGTGCTAAATTATGGAGTGAACAGAGGATGGTTCAGCCAAGTTAAGTTAAAACATGATTTTACCTATGAACTATCTAAAAGGAGGACAGCACTAATCTCACACAGCTAAATATCGCTACTGCAATTGATCCAAGGTTTAAAAATCTTAAGTTTCTTCCCAAAGATGGAAGGAATGAGGCTTCACTAAGCAAGCTGTTAATGGCATAGAGTCCTGGAAAACAAAAGTCTAAAGAGACCACAAGCTAACAGCCCAGCAAAACTAACAAGGAAAACATTAATTTGGAGGATATTGATGGTTTATTGCTTGTTGTTTATATGACAAAATCTGTGTTACAAGTTCTATAATAATATTTAAACAGTCATATTTTGAAATTTAAATAGTTTCTTTGTCATCAATTTACAATAAATTGAAAAAAGTTTCAGTCTTGTAATTGCGATTAATTTAAAAAATGTGCAGTTAATAAAATGTTTTATGTTATTGTATGTTGGGACTCATATCTGTTATTTTTGTAAACCTTGTTCTGTGCTATTTTTATACTGTTTATCTTATATAATGTCACAGTATTTTTGATGATATACTTATTTTATTTTACATTAAATACTGATGTTGTGTGTTTTAATGGTTAGTCACAATATGGAGTAGTACTGTGTTCTCTCTAAGTTTTGATGTTCTCATTGTGTTCCTGTTTTAGAACACAATAATAATATTTGGGTCATCCACGAATGTGATCTCTCCCAGGAATCTCAGTTCTTGCTGGGTACTGAGAGGATAAAATTTAAGTCTGATTACAATTAGCCTGAATGTAAAAAAAACATTATCTGCTTATAAATATTGTATTGTTATTTAGAATGGATTTTCATACTTATTTTGGTTTAATTGGCAAGCAATTGGCAAGTCTGTTAATTTGCATGTCTAATAATTTCATTTTTTTCAAGAATGTAAGTGTTGTGCAGGATTTAAACAGCCATAGTTTTAATCTCCATAGAGCAGCACATTCCTGACAGCTCCAGTCTGTTCATGTCCCCAGACAGACACACTCACTGATGGCTGCTCTGTGGCCCCTGAAGCCACTGTCTACTCTGCTCTGTGTCTAAATCTGAAAAAAAAAAAGGTGGGGACGTACAAGGGTCACTCTCAACAGCTCTCTCTCTCTTTCTCTCTCACTCTTGTTTTACTGGCATGGCAAACTGTACAAAAGTATGTATGTATGTATGTCCTACGTTATCTAAAAACCATGCAAAAAATTGATAATACATTTTTTTATTACATTTATAATATGATAATAATAATAATATTAACAATCTCAGCTCGGCTGGCACAATTAACACAATGTTCCCATCAACTAAACTCAAGCAACTTACTAACAACCCACATTCTATTCAGAGCTGCCTCCTCTTGGCAATAGATGTTGGAGACTGGATTGTCCTGCCATTTTATTACCTTGTTTAAAATGTTTAAATTAACTTGTGTTTTTAAGAATTGCATGAGCTACATTTTTATCTCTTTTAAATATTGCTTTGCGAAACACTTGCTGATTTTGCTGTCTGAAATGCTCTATAAAAATAAAAGTGTATTGGAAACACAAGGCTAAATGAACACTAGAACATGATTATTAGATATATCAAAATAAATTTAGCAATTTCTTTTACCAAAGTTCAAATATACAGAATCAAAATACAGTATAATGTTTACCATCATCTGAATAATTAAGACACTGTGGAATACACATCTTCACACCCAAACAAACACAGTAACAGTCATATCTTTACACTCAGCAAGAGCTCTGTCTGTCTGTGTTTATATTTGTGTGATTTTTATGGCATCACTGGGAGCTGACATCAGAGGCGTGAAACTCGTACACACACTGCTGAGCATCTGCAAAAAATTAGACGTGTGAGAGAGGGAGGTGCAGGGAGAGAGAAAAAATGAGAAAAAGAACAAAAGAGCAGACAATTTCTTTTCAAAACGTTACATAGCACTTGAATATCGGTGTAGATCTGCACATGATTTGGAATAATTGTGCAGCTCTAAATTTGTCAAATATACTAGCGAGGACACCTTCAGGACAGTCGGCAGATTGCACTTTTACATAAAATATGGTTGTAGACAGCGATATCTGAACTGGAAACTCCTAGTAGCCTTTAGAACATTGTGAACTACATGCATTACTTTATTAGGCATACTTGTCCAGCTACTAGCTATCGTAAATGTCTAATCAGCCAGTTACATGATAACAACTCAGTGCTCAGTGCTGGCTTCTCAAGTATGGTGATTTTAGTGACTTTGAGTGTCGCATGGTTGTTGGTACCAGAAACCTAAGCTGGTCTGACATTTTCACACACAACCATATCCTTTTTTACAGATAACGGTCCAAAAAAGACAACATATCCACTAAGTGGCAGTTCTGTGGGTGCAAATGCCTTGTTGATGCCCGAGAGGTCAGAGGAAAATGGCCAAACTGGTTTGAGCTGATAGAAAGGCAGAAGAGCCTCTCTAAACAAGAGGGAAATGGGCTACAGCAGCAGAAGACCACACCGGCGCACTTGAGGAACAGAAAACGGAGGATACAATTTACACTGGCTCTCCAAATTTGGACAACAGAAGTTTGGGAAGTCGTTGTCTGGTCTGATGAGTTTGAATGTCAGCTACAATATTTGGATGGTAGGCTCACAATTTGGTGTCTACTTCAAGTCTAGCCTTGAATCAATGGTTCAGGCTAGTGGTGGTGTAATTCCCATGGGGGATATTTTTTGGCCCACTTTGGGCCCATTAGCACCAATTGAGGATGGTGTCAATGCCACAACCTACCTTAGTGACAATATCCATCTCTTTATGATCACAGTGTACTTTTCTTCTGAGCTACTTCAAGCAGGATTATGCACAATGTCATAAAGCACGAATCATTTCAGGCTGGTTTCTTCAACACACAAATGACTTCATTGTACTCGGATGGCCACCACAGTCACCAGATCTCAATCCAGCGATCCCCAAACCATGGGCCATGGGCAGGAACTGGTCTGTGGGTCACTTGGTACTTCTCAGTGCTCTTCTCAGTCACATGATAAGTTACCGCTGTAAGGAAGCCCAGGAGCTAGCAAAATTAGTAAAAAGCAAACATCTTTGGAAAGTTTCTCTGCAATGGGGAAAAGGCCCTTACAGAAGAAAAGCCTATAACTTTCAAAAAAGAAAGCTGCATTTAACAGATAAAAGCAAGAATCCTACTAAAAATACGGATTCATCTCGAGAGGACATTCCCATTTACCAACCCCACTCTGCATAATATGCAGCAACCAGCTCTCGATTGAGTCGATGAAGCCCTCAAAATGCTTCACCAAATGTTGTCGTGATGTTAAGAGGACGCTGTACTAGCAAACAGTTAGAGTGGATTCACTCTTATTATTATGTTTAGAAGATACCACAGTTTACATGCAGGTCGTATTATATTATTTTGTTGGATTTATCCGCTACACCTCAAAGGCCGGTCCCTGAAAATATTGTCTGACATTAAACTGTCCGTAGCACAAAGAAAAGGTTGGGTATCGCTACACTAGAGCACTTTTGGGATGTGATGGAATGGGGGATTCACATCATGGACATGCAGTTGATTAATCTGCAGCAATTGCGTGATGCCATCAAGTCAATGTGGACCACACACTAAGGATTATTTCTAGGTCCTTGTTGAATCAATGCTACGAAGTTTTAAGGCAGTTCTGAGGTCAAAAGGGGGTCCAACCTAGTAATAGAAACTTATTCCTAAAAATGTGACTGATTAGTGTATGTTCCAGGAAATAGGTAACCCATATTTTAAATGTGATTTCTAAGCACCAGTGTTATACAAATAAAAACATATTAAAACAAACTCTTCCCTAGACTATCAGCAGCTTGCACTTGTTTTATTTTAAATGGACAGATTTCACACACCACTCCTTTAAGAGCATTAGGATCAAAACAACATTCAAATGAATATATCTAAATGTAAACTGCAGTCCAGAAGAGCTCAGAATATGTCAAGACATTCTTAAAACCTCTCTAAAACACATGGAGAGTCTTTTGTGGGTATTATTGTGCACAAATACTTGAATACTGCAAAGGCTTGTGAGAGAAAGGTCAGAGGAAGGGTTTCGATTTAGAAGATACATTCTGCAAACTCCACGAAGGCTTGACTGAGCATGGTGAAATGAGACAGTCGAGTCTACTGAGGTCAGATTTCGTTGCCTAGCAACCCTGACAACCTCCAGTAATGAACAGCCATCAAGTTTGGATTTCAGACCAAAAAAAACAGTGCTCAAAATTCCATTGATACAACCAAGTTCACGCAAAATGTACTACCTTGAGTCTTGTTAGCTGAGATGTTAAGGTTGAATGTTGGATTTTTTGACTAAAATGATGGTGTTTCTGACTAAACAAATTTATATATATATATATATATATATATATATATATATATATATATATATATATATATATATATATATATATATATGTATATGTGTGTGTGTATGTAGACTACATAATTTAAAGATTGTGATGGCATAATCAGCTTTCAAAAATGCCCTTCAAAGCTCTGCCTCTCTATGTGTCATGGTTCACTTTGACACCTTCAGCAGGTCCTTGTTCACAGGCAGACAGTGGAAACGAATGGATGGAGAGGAAGTCTGGACACACTCCAAACTCTGGGGAAAATGGGTCTTGGCCAGACAGCAGTGAGGTGACCGCTATACACTCACACGCACATATGCTCATTTGTCAGTGTGGATGATGAAGCACCTGGAAAAAGCTCTCCACAGTTTTTTCATTCTATCAGAAAATCTTCAAGTTAAACATCCACTTGGCTAGCAGTTAATAAAGCAAGTCAAAGACATCAGATTTGAACAACTGATGTACTCCTAACCCCCAGCTTAAGAGCCAAATGTAGTTTAGCGTTTCCAAACATGCCATGTTAATAGGTTTCACTTTTATGGAAATACTTTCTCAAGCTAAGGTTTTTTTGTGGGTTGTTTTAATAACAAAAAACTGTAAAACGATGCACTACTGCCACTATTACTAGTAATTGCTATTTACTTGAACACTTGTAGATTCGCGAAGCAGTCCTTGTGAAAATGGCAGGAACACAACAAAAGGTTGTCGATGTACTCGTGAGGTAGAGGTAAAGAGATGACGCTTAACCATTTCTCCCTTACAACCTCTTCTCTTCTCTTGGCAGAGATTATAAAGCTGATAATCACAACCGCTAGCAGATATGTTTGGGGCAACACCTTTTATTGACAGGTAACCTTGCGTAAATGGTGGAAGGAGCATAGAAAAGCCTTTTTTTAAAGATGATAACTTGACACTGTTATAGAATATTTAATAATTCTAAATAATTTTCCTATAAGATTGAGTTTGTATGTGCCTATGTTTATTTGGGATGTAACAGGTAGTGACGCAGAGGGGCGGGATTTATACTGAAAGGAATCTCAAGGGAGGCCCCGTTTACAATCTCTTGCTCCAGAGTCTTCTCAGAGAAGGGCTGCTCTTTTCTCTTTCTTTCTCTCTTCTCTCTATCTTTTTTCCTCTTCCTTTCTCTCTCCATGATGCTTGCAATGTGATCACATGCTTCATTGATATCAAGATATGAGCTTAATTCATGCTTGGAATAAATAATAAATTGCAGTTTGTGATTGTGTTCATAAATCATGTCTCATGAGTATCAATATTTCTATTACAACACACAAAAACGTTTTACAAATACATTTATAATACATTTTAAATACTCCAAATGCCTTTTACTAATGTGTGTAAAGGTCATTGCACACTGAGAATTACATTTTTGTCCAATACGTTTGCATGATCTAAAATAAAATGATGGTCACGTTTGTCTATTACACAAACATACTACTACCAAAAAGTTTGCCCATTATAAAAACAATCAAAAATGGTTTGCTTTTTGAATTTTACATATTTTTTGGAAGCATCGATGGTCATGGAGGGTTCTGTTTCATTTGTTTGTTTGTTTTGCAAATTATAAGCAATGCATTTAAACATTTTCAGTGTGCAAGATTTGAGTGTGAGATTAATTTTCAGAAAAACAGCTGTGTATGAATGCAATGAAAGCAGTTCAGTGTGCAGTCTGCGGGTGGAGGTCTTAGTGATGTGGCAGTTGACTGAAGGATGTGCACTGACTCGGTTTTTTGCAATTTGCAGCTGCGATGTAATTATCCAGTGAAAATCAACCATTCAAGCAACTCATCAGCCAATCAATTTCAAACAAAGAAATTTCTAGGCATTCAAACGTGTGTATTCAACCTGTTCCTCATTCAACCAGAACACACAATGACCACAAACAACCCTTAACATTGTTTTCAGCCAGACAGAATTAAGCCTCTAGAAGCCTCATATTGCAAACAAGTATTGCGTCAGTTTATTCTGATGACGTAATGATTCCCAAAACAGTCGATTGAATTGGTGTTCCCAAATGAAGGATTGCATATCTCTCATCATCTTGAGATTTATTTTCTTCTGTGAGCTGGGAGTCTCTGGCTAGGCTGTGCAGTGTCCTGATTAGTATTCTGTAGAGGAGCAGGCCATGCTCTAAATATAGCCAATGAAAACAAGAGCAGTTCCATCTCACCCACTGCAACACTCAACACCAGACAAACACACACACATGCATACACTTCACCTCAGATGACCATTTTTGATCTTTATTGAAAATAGGAGTGTCCACAACAATTTACCTTGAATTGAAATTTATGATAATTGTGTTATAAATCACAGAAAATGTTTTGCATTTAGAGTATATTTAGGAAGGGGAGAAGACATTTTTCATAACACTGTTTACCTCAAATATTTTCTCAAATTAAAAGAGTGGTAATAAAAGCAACACAAGAAAAAAAGCTGCCACTAAAGGTCAGACATAATATTTTTTTGGACCACATTTAGTTTTATTTATGGCAGGCATTCGCTGTACAATTGTTTCAATAAGCTTCTGTAATATCACAAGATTTGTGTCCATCCAGTGTTCATTATTCACCAATAACTTGCTTTAATGAGGATAGAGTCTCCAGCACATCCCCACGATTCTCAAGGGGGTTAAGTTCTGAACTGTAGTTTCTACAATCTCTTTATATTTTTTCTCTGCTTGACGCATGCCAATAATTTGACCTTTCTCACACAAACTGACATTTTCACCATGACCACAACATGTGTTTTTCAAAGGCACCAGTAGTTAAAAATTGTGTCGCCAGTTGAAAGATAAAAGCTCATACCTATTTGCTTGAGAAAGGATGAATATATATTTGTATATTACATTTGCCATCAACATATATGTAATAGTGTAAAACACAATATTTTGTTTATTCAAATCAGCTTAAATTCAATTTATTAGGTTACTGATGTTTTACCTATCAATTTACATGTTTATCAATGGATATCAAATTAAAGATAAAGATACACATGATCGATGATGATGTTTCATCAGTATTTGCTGCAAATAATGCCTGCTCCATTGTAGTCCAAGTATTTTATACCTGTTTTAATCATCATTCATTCATTCATTCATCTTCATGTCAGCTTTATTCCCTTTCGGGGTCGCCACAGCGGAATGAACCGCCAACTCACTGGCATATGTTTTACGCAGCGGATGCCCTTCCCTGCCGCAACCCATCGCTGGGAAATTAATCATCATCTGAAATTTTTTATATAGTTCCTGTGTAACTGTGCAAGAAATACCGTTTTTAAATTGGTAGATTTTGTTTGAACGTCCCGGATTATTCAACCAAACAAATAGAGAAGCTATACTAAGAATACCCATAGTCACACCTCATACCTGACTCCTAGACAATACTCAGATGAAAAACAAGCAGCAGATTTATTGACTTGGACTTGATTTCAAGGCAGTGTGGCAGACACCTCATTAGAAATTATCCAATAGAGTGCAATGAAACCTCATCAACTCATGTGGGTTAGGTTGGGAATTTATCAGCTTATAGCAAAGCTTAACCATGAAGCCTGCCTTGAACGAACACTAACATTTCATTTCAATTTCAATAGCAGTTATGTGACATTTTAATGGTTGGCTTGTGAGTAGAGCTCTTGGACCTGCTTATCGAGCTGCTTTCACATGCTTGGCACATACCGACAGGAAGCCCCAGGAGACGCATCCACTCTGCAATGTTCCTGTGGGAGTCTATGCAAGTATCACAGCTCTCTGGTCTATCATTCCTGTGTGAAAGGTGTTTAAATGTGGTTATTGGAAGACTTTCAGTCACACTCACAGTCTCTATCTATGTCCTTTAGCTTGTGGTTCTAATTTTTAAACAAATTGTTTTGCCTGACAGTTTAGGGACTTTATCCTGTGTTTAACTCAGAACTCTCCGTCTTGTATTAACAACCGATAAAAGCAATTACTATGTTGTACTTTCATCAGACTAAGCAAATGTACCTCTGTATTTTTTGCCCAATATAACAATCGCATTCTCCAAGATCTGTATGAGAATTTGCTACTTAAACTATTATTTAAATGATCCCCATCACACAAGTGCAAGCAAAAATTCCCAACCCATCTCGCTGTGAAAAATAAGGTGACCTGGAAGAGTATAAAATCTTTCTCCAGACTAGATTCATTGCTCTCAATAACACACATGCAGAAACAAAAAACACATCAGTATCATCCTCACCTCTCTCACATTCCAACTCTCTTTTTTCTGGGTGTGTAAATCACCGCTCTGAAACTCAATGTTCCCGGCAGCCGCTACACAAACTAGGGCAGAGTTAATCTGCTGAGGAGACGGTGTAGGTGTCCTAGATTTTTCACAATACACACATACAAGCATACACACTTCAGAGTTTGAACTTTAAAGAGATACGCACAGAAAAGGATCCTCAAGAATGTGAGGATAACATGTATTTAGTTTCCAAACAAACAAGATATACAAGACGTAACTTAATAAGTTAAACTACTTTTCCAACCTGAAAAAAGGTGTGTTTGAAAAACAGTCAAATCATCTCTCATATTTGTAAAACAGTCTACTCAACCACTGAGACTTGTCAATTCAGGTTCTAATATTTGTAAAATAATCCAATCAACATCTCAAATTTTTAAAACAGCCCCATAACCATTTCATTATTGAAAAATTGCCCAATCAGCCTATCATATTTCTAAAATTGAACAGCCACTAATATTGATAAAAACAGTCCAATCAACCACTGATATTTGTAAAACAAAAATCAAATCAACAACTCCTATTGGTAAAACAGCCAAAATAAGCCTCTCGCATCTGTAAAACAGTGCAAAAAACCACAGAGACTTGTAAAATCAATCAATTAAGGTTCTAATATTTGTAAAATAGGCAAATCAACATCTCATATTTCTAAAACAGCCCCATGACCATTTCATTATTGAAAAATTGCCCAATCAGCCTCTCATATTTGTAAAACAGTCTAACTAAATCAACCAACCAGATTCATCCGGTGTCCACTTAATTATATTATCATGAGACCAAAGTTAAAGAGGTACTTTGGTCTTTATAAATGATACATTTTAATCTTTTGATAAAGCTAGACTTTCATGGTTAGCACAAAGTCAAGAACAATTATGAACAGTTTTATAACAGTTTAAATTGGTTTGTTTGCACCGTGGATTCAAATGAGAGATGTTTGTACAGTTTCAGGTTAAAAACTAGATTTCCGAACATTCCTACTAAAGTTTTGTGACTTTACTAGTTAAATATATAAAACCAAAACTACCTATTGAGTTTTTCCATATATTTAGAATTTTGACTAAATACATACAGTAATGCTGTGTGGCTCATTGAAGCCACAGGCTTCTTCCAGTGCTTTCCCATCTGGCAAGTTTCCTGGCAGTGTGTCAGTCATCTTTCAGCAGGCGACGTTACACAATCACTGCTATTTTGACATTCTCTCAGATTGCTGCCAAACAAACATTTGCCTTGTCCTCTCCGGTGTTGGAAAGATGTTTAGAGACATTTCTCTGATTCTTTCTATGGGCTTAATATCACAAATCTTAGTAAAGTGATGATGCCTACGACTCATATGTACATTATTTTACTCAACTACTCATAATATTTGTCTTATATTCATTTTATTTAACCTGATTGACTTCTATACATGTTAAGTCAAACGGACAGCCCTGGACTTTAAAACAATATTTTGGTCAGTATGCATCCAAGAAAGATTCATATTTTTTTCATTCGTTACACAGCAGTTGCCATTTTATTTTACTGCTTAATGCTACAAAAAAAAAAAAAAACATATTTCGGCTATTTAAATGAATGTAAAATCAAGGTTATTAATATGACAGTTTACCCCAGGTCCTATGACATGATGCTTTTAACCTGTAAGAGAAAATATATAAAAAGCAGTATTCCCTGGATGAAATCCCTTTTCTTTGACTTTAATGTGAAAAATGTGAATAACTGTATATCACAGTAGGTTTCACATTTTTAAAGGTTTATTTATATTCATTGCAATTGTATAATTGGTTCATTACAAATAGAACATAATAGATACAAACAGTTTTACTCCTTTTTTGAGTGTCTACATTTAGTTTCTCTGACAAACTATTAGAAAAAAAGCATTTTTAATTATTGTTATTATCTCTGTTGCTATTACAGCATCCCAAAAGCACCAAAGAAATGTATGACATTTCTAAGAAGAAAAAATCTTACCGTAAAACTTTTACGCTAGAACCTGTGCGTGCGCACTTCACCACAGACAGATTTCTTAATTACAGACAAAAGTCTTTAGGGTTTGCTGAAAAGTTTGTCCTAAAAGTCAACATCATAACAGCAAAACACAGCTTATCAAAGGCTAGCATGAGTAAACATGTTCCTGCTTAATCTACTTCTACAGTTAATAGATGCCTTTCTTGTTTTACACGAGTAAAAACAACAAGGCTCATGTAGTGACAGCTGCGTTTAAGTAGATTTTAAGTAGACACAGCCTGCAGTGTGTCACTCACACAAAGCTGTTGCAGTAGGTTGAAAAATAAAGTTTCACACAAGTTTAAAACAAACTAACTGCTGCTAATTCAGAAAAGTTTCTTTTTGTAAATAAAAATAAAACATGGTGAACAGACTCATTGAAATGTTACACAACTTTTGAGGGTAAAGGGTAGCATTTTTAAGTGAATATTTTGGCAAGGTTGTTTCTTAAAATGAGAAAAGAAAAATCCTTACAATAAAACATTGTCATACAAATAAATGTGAAATAAAAGCAAAAGTGTACTTGTATTATTAAGTGCTTGTTCTGTTACTTGGTTTCGCCAAATTGGTGTAGTGTTAGAGTTGGTTGTCTTTTAGCCGGAGGGTTGGCAGGTCATTCCCCTGCCAGGTCCATTCAGCCATTGTGGCCCTGGGCAAGCCACTTCACCCACACCACCAGAGTGTGAATGTGGAGTGAATGAATAATGCTCTCAAAATCTATGTAAGGCGCTTAGTAAATAAAGGTATTATTATTACTCAGATGAAAGTACTTGCACTCACTTTATATTATAATTTTATATTCAGTCAAAGTTTATGTTAACCTGTTATATCTACAAACCACGGAAAACGGACTCTTGCAGTGTGAGGGTGGGACATTGTCAAACCTTAATTATTAATGAGGCACACACACACGTCTTCAGGTTTTACAACAATTTTGAGTTTGTAAGTGACAAAATAATCAATATATAACAATGAACACTGAACATACTCTATTGATTTAAATTTGCCATGTTGGGGACTTTTAAATCTAGGTCAAACCCTTATGAACAGAAATGGGAACAATAATAGTAAGGGATTTGAATTCCAAGATTTTATCTAAAAAAAAAAGCAGGTTCACAATCTGTATGTCACGGTTCATAGGAGAGATCGACAAGACAAAGATTATATAGGAGTGGCTTTCATCAAATAACTCTAGATAGAAGAACAGAGGAATGCCACTGGGGTCAAACAAGGAGAACAGACTTCGTATAGCAAAATTAACAGTACGAAGAGGATATGTAAAGCTGTGTGTTGAGGGGCTGGAGACGGGCAGGAGAAGGCTGGCTGGCGAAGGAGGAAGGAGTCTCATGGCCGGTGAAGAGATCCTTGAGGACCGATCAGTGAACTGACTGAGGAGTGAGTCTTTGTAGCAGTGGTGACGAGGTGCAGCTTGGGATCGTTGGTGAAGACGCAAGTGCTCAGTATTCCGGTGATTGTGGTCATGTGACTGTGCGCTGTGAGGTTCAGCCGGGTGAGGATGTGACACTGTAATGTTTGAATGGGCTGACATTGGTAATTTTACAGTCTGTCTGCAAAACCTGGCCTCTCTAACCTTTATAGCTTTGCCAAGAACACCCACAGAGGTTACACCGGCATGAGAGAGTAACATGTGCACTGTCAAGAAGCACATACTGAGTTAATAGGAGCATTCTCAGGAACAGGGTGGGCTAACAGGAGCAGAGCTGGGAGACAGTTTCAATGCAAGTATTATCAGATACCACAGGCATATTTTAACACATGCACAGTCACAAAACACACACAGGCTCCAGAGTCACACATGTGGCTTCATCCTTACAACTCCAATTCCAACTCACCATACTTTTCATTGTATCACATTGTATAGGATCTTTAACTAAGACATTTGGATGCTGAATCAATGTTTCCCCTTTTAGCAAAGTACTAGACATTCTGGAAGAAAAAAAAATGTGTAATCAAAGTAAAGTTTAAAGCAGAATTTTTATGTGAAGATGTTGTAGACTTGGGTGATTTTGCTAAACCTCCTCTCTCTGATTTTGAGCAGCCATAAATTCATGGAAGCCTCTCCTTTATATGGAGAGCAATATGGAGAGCAAAAGTGGTCTTGCTTAGCTCCAGGGGCAGGGATTGGCTGTTCAGCTGCTCCATCAGCTCACAAATCATTTCTAAAGCAAGTGAACAGCTGCCCAATAAGAACAGTGAACTATCTCCAACGTAATTCTCACTGGTGGTGCTTGTGTTAACTAAACGAATTATTATACAGGCTTTTTATAGACACCGCTCCATAAAAATTGACTAATAAATAAACATTCTAAGACACAGCTCCCTACATTGAAAGAGAGTGATAAAAAGTCAATAGACAAATAAAGATACACAACATAGCTGTTTCTTTTTTTGGTTTCCTTCAGTCGTTCGCTTTTACTATTAAACTTCACAACCTAAACATATAAATCTGAGAGTAAAGGTACATTTTATATTCTGAACAATGTTACAGGCAACAACTAGTGATGGGGAGTTTCGTTCATTTTGGTGACTCGGTTCTTTTGACTCTTGTTCACTACACAGAACTTCTCTTTGAACAATTTGTTATTTTCATCCATTCGTAAATAATTATTTGCTTATTTTCCTTTTTCTTGATTACTTGCAAACAGTTATGAAAAAGATCCCAAAACTGAGCGAAATACAAAAATAAGAGAAATGAAGCTAGCTTACCTGTGTCTTTTGGTTATCAACGCACTAGTAGATACCTTTTCTAATACTTTCAAAACATCGAGATTCAGGCAAATCATAATGTGCCCAATGTGTGCAGTGAAAAATAAGCTTCAGTATTAATTTTGGCAAAACACAAGAAATGTCACCACAACACGGCTGAAATATCATCACATGTTACCCCAATGACACAAATGAACTAGAATTCTCTGACATCAGTGTTCTACATCCATTGGAAATGATTGAGAACGATAAGAATAAGTTGAAGAGCAATTCAAATGAATTGTTCTTTTCTATACCTGGCTCTGGGTCCATTGGGAAGAAATCGTGGGAATGAATGAAATGGAAATAATTAATTGTTTACTACGAAGAGTAGTTCCTCATGACTCACTACAAACATTTATTCATGAACGACATATCACTAGCATCAACAACAAAAACACAAAGAGCACTGCCAATAAGATAAGATCATCAACAAAAACGTGTAAATCCTAAAACTACATTTAATCTTTTTTTATAAAGTTAAGTAGTTTTATTTAAAAAAAAAATTTTTTTTCATCACATAAAAAACAGTAATACTTGGTTATGTTAGGCATCACCCATATGTTTATATTATATCGCTTCTAGTTGTAGTAATAAGTCAGTAGCTAAGCTAAATTCAATCTGTTTCATTTCAGATTTGAGCTAAAATTATTGTTCAGTGTGAATCTGAGCCGTCAGAAACACACACCTAAATATACGTTACGTTTTCAGTTTCCCTCTGCCCAAGGCATCAATTAGTGCTGTAGCAGAAAAGCACTGGGGATATTTCTAAACACTCAAAACAATGTAATGTTGACTATAGCAGCATCACAGCACTTGCCTGAAACATCTCACAGAGCTCAACATGATCCTGGACATCTCAATTAACCAGACAGATCATTATCTTATTGGATTTAAGAGATATTTCAACATTTTCCATTTGAACTAAAACATATAAAAAAATCTGACAATTTAAAACAACCAAAACATATCCAAAAGCCAATACTTTGAAAGATCACCAATCAATATCATTCATATATCAACCAATTATAATTGAGCACCATTCCAACTAACATCTAATGTGCAATTTTTCATTCATTCAAAATATGTTTTACTGTTGGAATACCCACTTACACTCAGCTTATAGATGGAATTTGTTATGACCAAATATTTGGTTAAACATTTTGATCTACTTCCAAAAAGTCATAATTTCTTCTATAAATCAACAGTAAGGAGCAGAATAGTTGGATCTGAGCTGGAGAAAGCCAGTCTTCGTTCAGTAAAGGATATCCTTTTGATTGGATTTGTTTCTGAATTACCTTCCACCAGTGAGTCATACGGGGGATCAAAAAAAGCTTCTTCAAACTTGAGAATCACAAGATCAAAAGCAGAAATGTCAAAACACAAGCAAATATAGTGATTGAGGCATGATCATAACTGGATTCTCATGTATCTTGCCCAACCTTAAACTAGCAATTTTGAGGCACTAATGAGCTTGGAGAGCAGACATGTTTTTTTTTAAGTATCTCAAAAGGAAAAAAAAAAAAAAACTACTTTATTTTTTTTGTTATAGTCCACAGATGCAGGAAAGTGAAATTCCTCTTTTTTACAACAGCAGAAAAGAGGTTGTGTCATTTGCATAGCAATCGGGAAAGCTTATGTTGTGGCATACATCAGGCTTTATTAAAAACACTTTAATTAATTGATGATTGTGAGTACATAACTGTAGCAATCCCTTGTAAAGGATTTAGCTGTTTTGCTGAAAACTAAATATTTCATTGATTTAATTGAAAAAAAGGGGAAATGGGTTTAGTACTCTAAACATTGGCATCCAATAATATATAGAGATTAATCAAACACTTTTTACAGTAATCAAATACAAATTAAATAAATCAATCAATTCAATGACTAGAAGACTTGAAGTAAAAAAATGACTTGGCAGAAGTTGGCAAAGAAAAATAATAATAATATTAATTATATATCTGAATACGATTGCAAATATTTGAGGAATTAATAAAATATTAAATCAATTCGAAGGTATGTGTGTCCTCCAGGTGTTCTCTTTATATGCTAAAAATATATTTTACCTCTATTAAATGTTTATTTACAAAGCGCCACATCTCGTCCAGGACACTGAACAGAGAAATACAAAAAGCTACAAAAATTAAAGTATTGCAGCTTTATATCCTGTAATAAATATTATAAATAACTATAAATAAATGTAAAGTTTAAAGAAGTCTTATATAATATTACATCCATATATCTTTCCTAAAGTTAAAAATACTTATCCTTTATCTCTGCTTCAAGATACAAACATGGATGGAAAATGTTACTAACGCAACTTGCGTTCTTTTTAAAGAGTAATCGTGAAATGTAATTTTTATGTAATTTACCTACATTTAGCTAAACAAATACCAGATTGTATAAATTATTAGATGAACAACAATTGCCTTATGCTAAATTCGGATACAACAGAAATATAATTTATTGGGTCAAAAAAAAAATTGGTCATGTTCATTTTCCCTATAAACAGCTTTAAATCTTGTTGTTTTGATAGATAGCAGACTAACTTTTAATAACCATAGTTCATAGTTAAAAAAATAACTTGATCTTCAGTTCAAAAGAGAACTTGCATGATCTTCAGGTCCAATGGGCCGCATGCTGGCGAGGTGATTAGCACCAGACTAGCTAAGCCAGGCTCCCCTTTTGAGGTCATATAGGGGTGTCTCGTTTGGGGAAACTCATATTCTCCTCATGAATGTATTGGTTTTATTAGTCTGGGTGTTCTGTTATTTCTTCTCATGGAACATAAAACCATGAAAAAAAGTGAATTTAATAAGGATGGTGTGTATTATATTTGTGTGTCAGATTTAAGTATTTCAAAAGATCCTTTAGAATGTGGGGTGCATATGGCTTGGTAAATAATTAAAACTATTTAATGTTTGTTATTATTATTATTATTATTATTATTCTGCACAGATGTTTTAAACTGAACAGTACTGATATCTAAATTATTTCCAGCACGTTGACTGTGTTACAGTGTGTCTGTTTGAGTGCCTCCCATCACTCAATTACAGGCCTCACAGGACGATTCACAGTCTCGTTTCTAGAAAATGACCTGCTGTCAGAGAGTTTGATGACGAATCTGGTGTATAAAACACTGTTCTCTGCAGCTCTGTGTCAGTATACTGAAAATGTTTAAATAAGCTTTGCTAGTAACAATAAAACAGATTTGCTTTTAGTTATTAAATAGCTAGGACTGGTTTAAATATTAATTTTTTCAATTTCATTTAGCTGATAAAGGCTTGTGGTTCAGTAATAGTTGTTTACCCCTGTGGGCTGCCAAGATCGAAGCTATTCAATTACAGTTTAAAACATTCTTATCATACTTATCTTGTCATACAAAAATGCTTGTTAAAATTTTATTTTTAATTTCATTTAGTTTCTTACATCATCTTTAATTCTTTCGCAATTAACTTTTTTCTGGCATTAAATTGAGGTAAGTGCTTTCATTTCTTTTGCATTATTCAAGTTTTTATTTGTCTTGCTGTTTCTCTTTTGATTATAGAGGAGAATATCAGTTTTGAATAAAAATAAGTTTTGATTGGACTGCATTTACTTTGGAACCTTCATTGGAACCATTTCATCAAGCATTCTTGTAGAAAGAATCATCTTGTAGAGGTCTATCATAATAAGATATTAAGAGTCACAACTAAACAAATTGTCAAAGAAGAAGTACTTGGGGAGTTAGTTAAAAATTGGGTACTACCTTCTGATAAAGTAGTTTATTGAGGGGGAGGAGAAAGAGTCTATGGTGGAGGCTGCAGGGTCAGATATACAATATAATAACTGTTGTATAAAATAAGTGTTATTCCATTGCAATTCCCTAATCTTGTTTTCTTTTCAGCTGTGCAAACTCAAGAGAAATGAATATACCCCTAATTTTCCAAATAATTCATCGCTTTACTCAAATCAAACTCAACTTTATTTATAAAGCACTTTAAACAAAACAAGATTTTGTTTTATGCTGAACAAAGCATAAAATTAGTAAAAGCGCATGGTAAATATCAGACATAAGACAATTAAAATACAATACAGTCAAGATTTCTACTCAAACTTAAAAACCAAAGTAAAAAAATATGTTTTAAGAGCAGATTTAAAAATAGAAAGTGAGTACATCTGTCTGAAGTCCAGAGGGCAATTCATTCCAGATCTTTAGTCCGAAGACTGAAAAGGCTCAGTCACCTCTCAGTTTCATTTTGGTCTTGGAGATAACTAACTGTGTCTGATTTGCTGACCTGAGGGGGCGAGGAAGGGTGTACACCTGGATCAGGTCAGACAAGTACTTTGGAGCGAGACCATGACGACATTTATAAACAAATAAAATAATTTTAAAATCAATAAGTAAACGATATGGGAGCCAATGAAGTGATGCTAAAATGGGGTTAACTTGCTCTTGTTTTCGTGCACCAGTTAAAAGACGTGCAGCAGCGTTCTGGACTAACTGCAATCGAGCAAGTGACTTCTGGGTTACTCCAACATTGTTGAATTTGCATTACTTCCTTTCGCTGAAGAAACATGTACAGACACGAAGTTTGTGGTTCTGTTGAAACCCATGTGTGTGATTCATGAACCATTTGAGAAGCTGATTATTACTGTAATTGTGTTGGGCCACTCCAAAAGCAATTTCAAGTCTGTAGCACATCCTAACCATCATTTGTGTCGCGATTTGATATCTAAAAGCCATTCTCCTACATACAATTAAAGCTAAATGTGTGGTGCAAGAGATTGTTAGGTTCTCCTCTGTTTTTGGTAGTCCAAAAATTACTTAGACACCTCAAAATTATTTTTACAGATGTATACGAAATGGACATTCAACATCATTGAGCCAGTGTTCTTTTCATCCCGAGTCGATTAAGCCAGGCAGACATTATGCAATTTTTAAGTTACACGAGTAGATCACAGGGGTTAAAAGATCAAAACAGAATATTTATGTTCTCAATCTTAACAAGCCGTTGCTCAGATGCGACCCAGCTTCTCCCACTGCATCTCTTCCAAACCATTGACTGAATGATCCAAACAAGACACGTGACTTTTGTCACTTGACTGTTACTCAAAATCATAGAAGTGGACGATGCCCGTTGCTCGAGAATTCTTAGCTAGGACAAAAAAAGCTACCATGGCAATTCGTGCAATGAACTGTGCAGAAATGTTTACAAGTAAAAGGAAAACATGTGTATGGATGAAGAATGGCCTTAGAAGACATGTCTGTGCATGCGCAGAGTGAGATATTCTGTAACATCAGCTCATAGTGCTTCTTCAATAGTGCGATGTTCTCATGAGCAGCGAGCAGGATTTCAAACCAGTTTTATTTTCTTGCAACCATACAATCTTGGGTCAGGATTTGGTCATGAGGTGTTAATCACTGCTTGTGATTAAGGTAAATTTCAGGACGATCCACAAAATAGTCACATGACTGAAAAATCATGGCAAAAAGGGCTAAAATTGCACTGTGTCTGCCCGGCTTTAGACAGATTACACCAGTCTCTAAAGGCTATGTTAAAAAAAGTTTTGCACAGACATTAGTAGAGACTGGGTGGAAGGGTTACCCCTGGCGATGTTTGCCATCCGAGACTGTGTTCAGTCTTTTGTCCAGCAGAGTCTTTGGCCATTCAGTGAGAGGCTCATTGTTTATTGAATGACCAACTATGTCCTCAGAATGTTCCAGTTAAGCCTGTTCTTGAGAATGTGACTTTTTCTAAAGAACGTCTTCAGAAATTCTGTCATTTAGGTTAAACACACTTTCCAGATTCTCAGCCTAAGATGAAGCAACACTATGATAAGAAGAGAGTGTCTCTGGCGTTTCAACACGGAGACTTACCTGAGCAGGGTTGCAGGCTAAATTTGCCAGTCCATATGTTGTTCATGAGAAGCTGAGTGACACACCTGACCGTTGACACAAAAGTAGGGTTTGTCATGTGAATTTGCTTACCTCCTACTTTACTCAAGATGATAAGAACTGCCAAAGGGAGAAACGTGTGGCTACTGTAGTTGTAAAATTCAAATAATATTTAGAGGAGGATAGAAGTGATATCCATGATGTTCTCCAATGTTTAAAGACCTACAAGTGGATCTGTCACACTTGACTGAAGTTCAGAGAAAATCTGTAAGTGACTTGATTGCTAATTTAACTTGTTTTCTGATGTTCCCTCCCAGACCACATTATTAAGTCATGACATTGATGTTGGAGATACTAAGCCAATAAAGCAAACATCCATACAGAATTAATCTGAAGAAGCAGTAGGCCATGAGGTTAGAGGTAACCTAATTATTGAAGAATGGTTTGGGAATTCCTAGTCAAAGTCATTGGAGCTCAGCCTACTCACCCAGTCTTATTCTACATCTAGGTTCTGTACTGAATATAGGAAAGTTAATTTGGTTACAAAACAAGATTCCTTTCTTTTGCCAAGAATGGAAGACTGTGCAGATAAGGTCGGTGGTGCTAAGTTTGTCACCAAATTAGATCTTCTTCAAGGCTATATACATGCAGTATACAGTAATGGCTTTTGGGATGTGAAATGCCCCATGCAGCTACCATTCAGAGACTCATGAACTTAGGTTTTGTCAGGATGGGCAAAGTTGAAGTCTATATTTATAGTTATATAGTTTCGTGCATCGTGACCAAATGAAAGTTGTATTTGACCAGTTGAACAAAGCTTGTTTGCCAAATGTGAAAATGCATTTAAATACTGAAGTATTTCAGTATCCAAAATGTATTTAACAAATTTTACTTAAATGTTTACACCATAAGTTAATCACCAGAGCTGGATTTAGTATATTTCTAGAGCCACAAAAAGGCTTGGTTCACCCTTAACAAGACTGAAAAGCCAGGGATGTTTACATTCCCTCAATCTAAAATAGATTTAACTTGTCAATCTTTTGAAATATCTCCCTGTTTTTTATCACTCCAAATCTTAGATAAGTATTTCACAGCACATTTTTACCCATCAACTTTAAAATAAATTTGTTTAACTTTCACCTAAATCAAACGAGTGACAAATCATCCTTCTTTAGAGATTAGCAGGAACATTTTTAGTGGATGCCACTTCTACAATGCTTTCATCTGATTAGAGACCCAAAACAAATTCAACAATCCAACGTGATTTCAATATAATTTGGAGATTTTCAGTGCATCCTAAGATGTTTTGAATGGATTGTGTGTAATTACTTTAAGCAAAAGAGCTGACTGAGAATCATAACATTTTATTAACACCCTTCTTCAAAAACTCAGTTTAAAACAATGATTTAAAAACCTGAGTCAAGCACCACTGAACACACCGAAGGCACACTCACACACACCAGCCCTAAACAGTACATCGGATTAATCCGGATCGTCTCTTTATATCTGCACAGACGTAATGACAGCAATGAGAGTGGCGAGAGGCTTTAAAGGATAACGTCGGCTTGGATGCTGTCGAGGCTTGGGTCACTGCTCTTCAATCCATCAGCAGCAACACACGATCAAATCTGAACAGACTCTAGCTCAAGCTGAAACATGAAAAGATGGTGGCCAGATCAGAATGACTTGAAATAGGAACTCTATGTGTTTACTTTTATGCAGTCGCGCTAAAATATGTCGCAAAATAAAATGAAATGTAGAGTATACATTTTAGTATTTTATTGCAGATTAGTTGTTTGTTTGTTTGTTTTGATTTTGATTGGAGACTGCAGCTAACTTTTTACATTTGAAATTAATTCCAATAAAGGAATGGAAGAAAATGTTTCCAATGAGAAGCCAGTTGAAATGCATTAAGACACAGTTCTAGGCTACATGTTTGCTATTTCATATCTAACACATTTTCTTCATCTGATGTCAAAGTTGTTTTTTTAAAGTTGTCTGTTCCGAACAAGTCCATAGCAGTATTGTTGCGTATCTCCTCCACAAACTAAGGTCTCAATCCACCCCTACACTGGTCTCACAACTTCAGTTGAGGATGCAACAACAAGAAATGTGTTATAAAATAGAAGTTAATCTCAAATAATACTTTGATATAAATTCTTTTAATTAATACATTTTCTTTTAAGTCTGAGGTTTGTGGATAACTTTCACAGGTCAATTGATTCAAGCAGTCAGGATTTGCTCTGAATAATTGAAGTTAAATCCTCAAGCAAAACATCTAATGAAAAATGTATTGATGGGTGGATATTATTTTGCAGCCCTATCTCCCATTATCTGTGTCAAGAAAAAAACAGTAACATGAGTTGAACATTAGACCAGTAAAATGTTTTCTAAAGCATGCTGCAGTGTGCCAGTTCGTAGCATTTTCCTCCTAATTCCTCTCATCTGAGAAGTATTAATATTATATTATTCAATAAATGTGAACCCACACAGCAATGTTGTTCCTAAACTAGCTATTTGAAATGTTGCTCAAATAAAACACACCTTAGAGTTTAAACAAAAGCTGATGTCAGGCTACTGTTGCTTTTTTAGTCAGATTTTCCCCCAAGAACATCATGTTACGTAAGATTCTCTTTACACTCAAAATAGCATAATATTTCCACTTTTAGTGGAATGTACAACCACACACACATGAGATGTATAAATATTAGTTATATGAGAACACAGGTAAAAACACTGCATTAAAAAAATATATTCTCTGAAATGTGTGCTGAAGAATTGCATCAGCACCTAAAAGACATCGGCATGAATTTAATACAGAAGGATGATGTGTTACAGAGTGAAGAAGCTCAGCTAAACCCCAAGTTCGAAATACCTACTTTTAGCCTAAACGCAATTGAACAAATCACGATTTTCCCAAAAATTCCATGCTACTTTTAGGTAAACCTGATAAAAGACATTCAATCAAATGCATTGTTATATATAAAAATCTAGATAAAGTTCTAGTTCAGTGTTCAGGTACATTTAATCTTTTATCAGGCTCTCTATCTCCTTCAAATGTTTTCCCAGTTTTAGGTGAAACTGTCCTGTATTTTTCTTGAGTTGCCTGTTAGCTGCTCTGCATGTGAAGCAACATGCCTATGAATACCTTTTTGTTCATTCAATGCTTAATCGTTTAGTTACAGAGTTTATGATCTAGTGTTCCATTTTATTGTCTCATAGTGTCCTGTTATTATATATCATTATATTTATCTATTGTCTTGTGATAAGGATTCATCCACAAATGGATTTCTGATTTCTTTCATTCAACAAGTATTGCAAAATATATTTATCAATCAAAGTAAAACATTTAACATGTAAACATACATGAAGTGCAACAATTTTAATGAAAGGTTTAAATTTGTCTTTTTATTCATGTTATGTCATGTTAGGAAGATCTCTTTTATCTCTCTGAATAACGACTGTGACCAAATCTCTTGCTCCCGAGGTGACACTCTTTCATTTCTGAAATTAATTTGTGCAAAGGAAAAGAGGTCAAGAGAAAATGGAAATGGGTCTGAGAGAGAGGGTGGGGGTGGGGGTGAAGTCAAGGTTTCCTTTCTGAGCTATGGTTTCGCAAGGCTGATTTACAGACGAAGAGTGAACAGGCCACAGGTTTCACAAAATCTCACTGTAATCCCCAGAAAATTGAGATGATGGAGGACGGCACATTGAGGTCAAATATAGAAGCCAAGCTAAAGTAGAAAAAAATAAAGATATAAATAAAGAAAAGTGACATATACTACATATAAGAAATAACTTTTTTTTGCAATAACAGTTTACAATTTTGAGTATGCAGCTATTTCTAATTTTAGAGTATTTTAAAATTGTAAGTCATGCTATTAGTGTAAAAAACCTCAACAAACAAAGTAATAAAGCACCTAAACGTCACTTGTGATAATATCTGCATTATCATCTGGAGGTCAAAAAAAAATTATATTTCAGTTAACAATGAAAATGTTTCTTGAATTCAGAATTAACACTCACTGTTTCTCCAGAGCTTACTACAACAACAAACAGTAAAAAGTTCTAAAGTCTGTATCTCAATGGATGCACGATAATTCAATCTTAACTGCTTTGTTATTACAACTTACTTAATCAGCAAGTAGATAGTAATATATCAGTTTTGTCCACAGTGTCATTTTCCTGCTCTTTGTTCAGATCTGTTCATTTGGAAAGGAAATGTTTAAAATCAGCATAAAATCAAAACAGACCAGAATCAGCATAAAGTTATTAAAAAATAAAAATCTTCTATTAAAAAATTGTGCTTTCTCTGAACAACTTCCAGAAATCCTGCTTATTCTGGCACATTTCATAGCCCAATAATCTCCAGATGGACCGGATCAAGTCCTGTCCTACATTCAGACTCATTATATATTCTGTTTCATATTTAATATCAGACTCAAACTGCATTCCTATCAGCGTCTGGCTCTGCTGTATACTGTAACAGTCAGTGCTGTACAGTTATGTGTGTTCTATGACGTTTGAAAGGTTTCACTATTCAGAGCAGTCTTTAATAATAAGACTAAAATTACAGCTTGGTTACTAGGTACTTTAGATAAAAGGATTTTTTGATGGAACATAATGTTATTCAATTGTATATGAATAAAATGTACATAAACAAAATTGTCATAATACAGATCAAAATGCCTGTATTATTTTAAAATTCTTTCAAGAAGGCAGCATTCCTTAAAAGACCTCAATGACTTTTTATACTCTGCAAAAATTAATTTATATTTATGCTTTTAGCAGATGTTTTTTTGTTCATTCAAGGGATAAAAGGAAGACAGAAAATGTCCAGGTTGTTACTGAGCCAAACTCTAAATCAAGTGGCTCGCAATCAGCTGATCAAGTGATGGGGGAAGGGAATACTTAGAAAGAAAAGAGAAGGATTTATTTTTTCCTATACACTATGGTATTTTGCTTCCATTTTAAATACTTCACAATTTTAAACTGAGTTCTATGCAATTTTTTCCCTCAAAATAATTCATTTATACTGCAAATCTGAGCAAAATAAAAGTAAAACAAATTGTTTCTTTACATGTAATTTCTTTATATTGTTTATGTGTTTAGCATAATTGTCTCTCTGTCTATAGTATGCCTTCTCAATAGCTTGAATGTCAAAGTGGATTTACGTACACATCAGTAACACAGTTATGCTCAATTACTCGATTTTCGTTTTGATATATAAACATAGAATACAGATGAAACTGATTTTCCCCTAATTACCCTGTTCATATTTTCATCTAAACACCATTAACCACTCTAGCTTACTACTTTGAATTATATCAAAAATATCAGGTTATCGAAGAGCAAAGAACTTTCATCAAACTGTACACAATAAAAATTATTATTGAAAATATGTAGGCACCCAGAATGAGACACATCTGGACAAGGGCGAATGTGGTAATCACTCTGACTGCTTGGGCCTTTAAAATGTGCATAAACATGAAGATATATGAAATAGGTGCACAATAGTGAGCTCTTGGTGAGTTATTTAGTTGTTATGTGTTCAGTGGCTGTGAAAAACCAAACAAAGCAGAGACTAACTATTGATATATTTATATTTATAGATGATCCAACAGTCTCCACGGAGTCTGTGCCAAGAAGCAGATGGATCCTGCAAGAGCTGGAAAAGTTGATCAAGTGGGCAAGGATGAGTTTCAAGCCAGCCAAATCCAGATCATTGGTAGAAAAGATGAGCAGACTCACTGATAGCTAAAGATTCTACATCGATGGAAAGCAAATGCCACCCATCGCTGAAAAGCCAGTAAGGAGCCTGGGGAAGGTTTTCTACAGCAGCCTCAAGGACACAGCATCGGTGTAGACTACATACCAGGAAATGGACTGTAGGCTCTGGCCAAATGCAGTCTACAAGTCTGGCCTGCCAGGCAAGTTCAAGGCATGGCTATACCAGCACGGTGCATGGCTGCTACTTGTCTAGGAACTTCCTATATCCACAGTAAAGGCTTCTGAGAGGAACGTCAGTCGCTGTCTCAGGAGGTGGCTGGGTTTGCCCGGAAGTCTCAGCAGCATTGCACTCTATGGGAACAACACAAAGCTCCAACTACCCCTGAAATCTTTGGAAGAGGAATTCAAGATTAGACGGACACAGGAGGCTTTGATGTACCGGGACTCAAGAGACCCCGAGGTGGCCAGGCTGGAGTGATGGTACAGACCGGAAGGAAGTGGAGTGGCCAAGCTGCGATGCTGGACGCTGAGACCTAGTCTGCGTAGTAGTCCACGGTAGAGCAGGCTTGGGACTTGTCCAAACTCCCCAAAATAAGAATGCAAAGGGGAAGGAGAGGCAGAGGCAGATCCAGGAGGAAGTGAGGGCTGCTTTGGAAGAAGGAAGACTCAATAGAGCAGCGGGCCTGGACATGGTGGGATAAGCCCATGGACCGGAAAGTCACATGAACAAACTTCTGCCACACTGACTCCAACCGCATCACCTTCCTGATTTGTTCAGTTTATGACATGCTGCTCAGTCCAGCAAACCTCTTCACCTGGGGTAAGGTGGAGGCCTTGCTCAGCAAGATGGATATTGGAGCAGATACTGAGCTCCTGCTCAAAAGTTCTAGGTGGTTGTTTAGTGCATGACCATGTGGTTTATAAAGCAGCAGAATCCATGTTGTATGTAAAAAAATGTAATACTAGAATGTCACTAATATGTTTTTACTTATACAACTAATATGTTGTATTAATACGTATTTTATATACAGTTGATTGTCAAGCCTCACTCAGGGTCACCGGGGTGTAAATGCTTAGAATGCACCAGAGTCGTATGTGGCGTCAACATTAGACTCTAACTATACATCTTTATACACCACATGGGTGCAAACAATGCATTTGCTATTTATTAGAATTAGAATAAATTAGAATTAAAGATAAGCAGACATTCCTAACTATAGCACTGTTCCCACGATAGTGCTTAGTCAGTAAACAAATGTTTAATTAAATGTGTTTTAGCTACTCTAATTTCTGGCTGCGGGCAGCATAGATACTGAAAGCAGACTTCACTCTAGTTATAACCAATAGTTATAACTGATTTTAAGCAAAGGATCTGAGAGCTCTGTTTTGCTTTTACACAGTAAGCAGATCTGCTATGTATGTTGGTGCTGAGCTGTTTTGTGACTTATCGATGAGTGGCAGTTTCAAATCTATTCTTAATGCCTCTCGAAGTCAGTGTAAATGCTTAACGACTGACGGCATTAGCTCTGGATTTGCAATTCTTTTCATTTTAGTCAAACAAGTCAAATTACAGTCTTTACACATAGCATCACAATAGCATATGTTTTACACAGTGGATGTCCTTCCAGCTGATTCACTCGCATACACTACGGACAATTTAGCTTAGCTAATTAACCTGTACAACATGTCTTTGGACTTGTGGGGGAAACCAGAGCACCCAGAGTAAACCCAGGAGATCACGTAGAGAGAACATGTAAACTCCACACAGAAATGCCAATTGACTTAGCTGAGGCTCGAACAAGCAGCCTTCTGTGAGGCGATTGTGCTACTATGTCAATTTTGTATCAAAAGATTACTTTAATAAGCCACCATGTTATTAACAGAATGAACCAGAACTGCATTTCTTTTGAAATCTCCATGTATGTAGTCATAAGTCTGGCTCCGAATGTGTATGATAAAGCAAAGTCTTCACCACACTCTTGCACACATATAGGAAGAGCAAAGATAAGTGCTCTTTGTCCAAATGACACTCGTCCCTCTCATTACATGCTGTGAGACACAGTATTCTGTCTTCAGACTGCATCGACTTCTCTCTATCTTTTGTCTTTCAACCTATCCCTTCACTTCCCCTCTCTCCCTCGAGCTCTCAAGTCCTTTTCCTTCCATTGTCTTCTCTCTGCTTCTCTACCCACCATCTCTATCTCTCTCTCTCTCACACTCTCTCTCTCTCTCGAAAGGCTTGAAGAATAACATGTTTCTGTCTCTCTCTGACACTTCATTTCAAGCTGTTGTATTTTGGTCGCTCCACAGACAACCAGAGTCAGTTGGTTATGCATCAGGTTTTTTTTATTTGGAGAGTTTAGATTATTGATATATTTGCCTGTTGTTCGCCCTCCCACAGAGAATGATGAAAAGGTTTGCTTTTTGTGAAGATGAAGTCACTAAATTGACTCCTTAATGAAATACATTGATTATTGATTTAGTCACCCTAAAGAAATCGTTGTTCATCAAATATTGAATTTGTAGCAACCATTTACCCTCTCACATACACACAGGTTTGTTTCCCCCAACTGTTTTTTTGTTAAAAACAAAAACTGTCTTATTTAATATTTACAGTGCTGGTAGGATGAAGAGGATTTTTTTTTAGCGGAACAGTGTCTTTAAGGTCAAATGTTGCACTTCAAATATGATAAAAAATGCATACATAAACAGATGTTTAACCCAAAACAAATTACTACTCTCTCGATGATTGGCTTCTGAACTTTTCTGGGTTAAGTGCTTTGCTCAAAAGCAGGATGATGCTTGAAATTGAATGCTTGAAACTGTGGAAATACAGAAAATTGATTAAGATCAAATGTCCTGTTGAAAGCAGACCTAAAAGCATAATCATTTAGAGAAAAACAATAAAGGCATGCAACAAATGTGTTTTATTTATCTGAAGTGTGTAAAAACAATCATACATTGAACAATTCAGACAGAAATATTTAAAAATATACTTTTTCAAAAGCTGAATTGAAACAAAAATGTAATTAAAGGTTTTGTTAAAAATGAGTTTGCATTAGTAGAGGATTTTAAACTTTTTTTTTCTTGGGATTGGTAAAGAACCAGCAGGTTGGCAAAAGGCTGACACAGCAATAATTATTTTGTAAATAACTACTATATACAGTTCAATTAACATATTTACTTACATTTACTTACACCTTACTTATTTGCAAATAAAAATGCGTAATTCGTTTTTCAAACATACCATGTTTTTTTTAGGATTTTTGTTTTGTATCGATAAATATTTAGCCTGTTAAATATGTGAGATAAAAGCTGATTTTTTATTAAAACTAAAACACGCCCTCCTTTACTTTTACATCACATTTATGTATTTGGCAGACACGATTGTCCAAAGCAACTTACAGTGGGGAGAGACAATATGCAATTTGTTACACAACCAAAGTCTAACTCCGGTCACTCATAGTAGAAGTTGTTTTAGCAGACCAATCAAACATTGCAGGAAGGAGATACAGGAAAAAGGGATTTGTTCTTTGTCATAGTAAGTGTTCCGTGGAGAGAAGTGTTTAATAATTACATAATAAGTTGTCTTGTCTCAACATGGTCGTTACACTCAATATTTTATTTATTTCACACTGATAATTTCATCACTCTAATGTTTTGAACATCTTTGTCAGAAATTGTCAACAAGAAATAACTGCAAAAACCCATATTATTCTGAAAACCTAATAATTGTATTTACATAGTGTATTTGTAGTTGCTTTAAAACTGCTTCAAAAAGAAGAGACTTTAACATAACAAACAATGTAAATAAAAATTCATATTGGCTAATTAAATGGGTGATATGAAATTATAAAAAATGTCTTTTTTCCATCACCTGTTTTTGCAATGGGTTTCTCTAATTGGAAAGAAAAGTGTGACATGCCATCCTGTTGATCACTGGTTTGTCAATCGATGAGCTCAATGATCAAGCTTTACCCCAAACATATGACCCACAATGTCATAAATATGTAGTATGTTAGTTAGTGGTCAAAAATGGTACAGCAGTATTTTACAAAAAATGTGTTAAAAAAACATGAATAAATAATAATTTGAAGTGTGGATTTACCACATACCCCAGACAAACTCCATGATCTCTCAACGATGTTTAAAGAATAAAAAAAAATATATATTTAACAGAAAAGTGAGGAGGAACATCAAATCAAAACAAACATAATGACTGGGCACTAGTATTGCTTTTCAAATGTGAATATTATTGTTAGTGATAAATGCTTGAAATGAACATGATTCCTTAATATCTCTTGACATATCAAGCAATTCTATCATGACTTGTCCAACATTGCTCACATACTGCATCTTTATTTATGTAACTATTAGTAACTTCTGATTAAGTTTAACCTATGTTTTCTGCAGTATGACCCCTTCTGCCTCACTGAGTAAACATTGTCGCAGTACAAAGATGAAGAAAATTAATGATTTCTAATTTTGTATAATGACTATTTTTAATTTCAGTTCTCGTCACAATGGGATGCCTAATCTTGTTTTTTATTTTCATGGGGGAAAAAATAACAGCGATTCTCTGGGTGATCTTAGCCTGAGGATGTTAGCACTGATTAAAAGAACTGCAGGATTTTAGTTGGAGAGGATGCGGGGTGGTGCAGGAGAGATTTCAGACTCGTGTGAAAAGCTAAACTCCTGCAGAATGACAGAGTCGATGAGTAATTCAGAGCTTCACTTCTGTGTGCTGCTTTATATAAGTTTGTGTTGGAGTTATGCAAGTTTTTTTCCTTTTCAGCACAAACTGGAACATTTTGAAGTCAAACAAGGTTACATGGGGTAAATATTAACGGGCTATTTTTAATTTATTTTAAATTTCAAGACACATTGACATGTGATCAGAGGCAATTCATTTTTGGAAATTAACAGGGTTTTTTTTTTTAATGAATTTAATACAAGTATATTGTTTGCACTTGATGTGGCAAGTAAAGGCCAGTTTATAGTCCCGACCTAAGATGAATTGGGTCTGGTTCAAGATTTTTTTTTTTTTTATCACTGGAGTCTGAGTCCCAACAAGCCCAAATATATATGTTGTTAGTCAGCTTGGGTGTGTTTGGTATATTCTAATATAGAATCCTGCTGGGTTAAGACAGACAAAGGGATGGATCTTCCATAGAGTCTGTCCAGAGTCCTCGCCACACCATTATTTATATTTCTGAACAGTTATGCAGAGCATCTGGAAGATCCTATTTTCCAGAACCATGGCAAGCCAGAGATGTGTGGTGTGCCAAGAATTGGAGCTCTATCATGATTTACAAGTTTTTACACCATATTTAAAGGCTCTCTTAATCTACTTTTTTCATTTTGTCAGTGGAGTATGTAAAGTTTGCACTTCATTACTAAAATAATTGGTTAAATAACACATTTCAATCTAAATACTGTCCGTTTTGAATTAATAAGCATACACGTGTCAGGTGAAACTCGAGATGTTTTCTATAGCTTGATTTGGACCTTTTAATGTTTGACTCGGATTTGACTCAACAGTAATTTCCCAGTGTTAGGATGTCGTTATGAAAGAATCTCTGGGTATAGTATAGTATAGTATAATAAAAATTAATTCCCTAGTTGTTTGGTATATTTGCCAATAAGTAAATAAATACCCTTAAGTCTCTGTCTCTCTATCCTATATATATATATATATATATATATATATATATATATATATATATATATATATATATATATATATATATATATCAAGAGGGAGAGAGAGAGAGAGAGAGTGATACCTCAAGATACAAAATTAAGTATTAACCCTTAATATCAAGTATTGCCACTATTATTTTTTTACAATGTGGCTTAAATGAATTGGATCATATAAACTACTCATCCAACAACTGTTAAGGTGCTCACAAAGTCATATTGAAAAATATATATATATATAAAAAAATGAATTAAATATTAAATAAATACATATGGCTTCTCATTCATGACTCATTTAATTATACAGTTATGATTATCATACTAAACATATGGAATTAATACACTGGTCTTAAAAGCCAAGCCAGCTTTGCTTGTATAGCATTTTAACACAGGAGATCTGACCAAAGTGCTTCACAGTACATTTTCAGAAAACTCAGCTGTAACTACTAAAAATTATTTAATCACTTCCATCAAAAATACATTTTCCTTGGTCTGTCATGAATAAAAATGTATGTCTATTATCATTCTAACCTAAGCAGAAGAAAAAAATTTACCGCTCATACACATAAAACTCTTGTTTACTGCAACACTTATGATAATTCTTCTCCCTGCATAACCCTGGAAACCATCCCACATTTCAATAGTTCAATTAAGGGTTAATTTCTATGTTTACTGAGCCATTTTCCTCTTAAGTACCATTGACTAGCCACAAAATGTGCCGGACTTCAGCTTTTACTGTCCTTATGGGGACATTCAGCACTGAAGACGTAGGCAAAACCTCTCTTCGACACACACATGCACACACTAACTAAATCACAAAGAATCTGCTGTTTCAATGTTTCATTAAGTCTGATGTGACCCCATTATAGTGCATCCCTGAAGTATCATTCAGCATAGTGTATCATCCATCACAGAGTCCACTAAAACAGCCAAAAGAATTAAAGATTTTATCCCACATTCACAAACTACACATCCTTCCTTCGACTGATCAATACTGCTTAATGTATTGCACTCCAGCATACTCTTAAAGATTCAAACATAGCACATTGTTTTATCAATAATAAAAAAAAAGTAAAATTTAAAAATTTTTGGTTGTGTTCTTTGGTTAACTTCATGTAATTAAGCGGATATCCTTGAACTGCTTTTCAATTTTTTTTACAAGCTACAAGGTTTTACTCTGTGCAGGTTTTGTATGTACAGACGATTATGTGCACCCATCACAAAACATGTCACTTCAGGACTGTATTAGTAGACCTGGCATCCAATAATCCTGATGTGGCTCTGAGGCCAATCTGATATTTAGAGAGGGGTCCCCAACACATAAATCTATTTTCAGTTGAGTTTTCAGTTCAGTTATTCCATTCAAATTTCATATTTTTTGCACATAAATATATAAAGCCATTTCCAATTTCTTCATATTCTTCCCTTTGGCACACTTATAATGTTTTGCCAAGCTTTAGTTTGTGCTTACCTTGCACACAAGGTTTGAGGACAAAACATTTGGGCAACCATCACAAAATGGCCTGACTGAGTATGGTTCTGTGCGGGCCTGTGACCAATTTCTGATAATTTTGAGAGAATACTTTACTTCTTATGGAACATTTTGTTCAGTAGCACGGACAGACACTGAGCTCTGCTTCTTGCTACAAAAAAAAGAAACGATAATGTGGAAAACAGTAGTTTTAAGGACATTTAATTAAAGGATGGCATTAATAAAAAGTGAACACCAAGCTGGGCTCGTTTACGCACCATATCAAAACGTTCAGTGATGGGATTGTTGTGAAAGAGTGCTTAAGACAGCTTAGTCTGCTTTTTCTACAATGAACAATATCAAAAACAATATAAAAAGACTTCAGATTCACCAATGTGCACCTGTACATCTGTATGAGAATGGCACTGACTCAATTCCAACCATTATTTATTTTGCTTGAAGGGCAGTCTCGTTGCCCATTCTTCTCGTGGACAAAAATAAAATAAAATACAAAGAGGTGGTTCAGTTGCTATTTTGTACCTAAAATGGCCATTTTGTATTCTATTTTCATTATAATTTGAGTTTTTCTTGAAAATCAAGCTTTATTCACTTGTTCTTTCCAGAAAAGAATCTTTTTGTTTATTGTTTTTCAAGTTTTTGTTAATGAGTTAATTTGCTTTGTTTTGCACTGTAAGTAGTTTTAAGTATAGCTCCTGTTACAAAAATAAAAGCCTTAGTGAATGTATTTTTGACTGGGAATTATTTTATTTAAACAAATGAGGAAATAAAATAGGTGATAAAATACAAGCTAGATGGTTCAGATCTTTTACTTAAAGGACATTTTAAAACCTGAATCTCGGGGACTCTAAACGGATAGCTTCAAGTTTTGTTGGAAACACCCATTGTCACGTCTTTCAAAAATATACTATATGTTAAATATCTGATCAACTGTGTCTGTATTCACTAAAAGTTTCATCTTACATCATTGTTTAGAAAATGCAACTCACAACCAATCAGAGCAGTCATTCTAATTAAAATGTCTTTTTAAAATAAGCATTTGCTTGAATGAGCTATTAAAACATATTTATTCAAAATCAAGAAAACAAATAAGCAAATACAATAAATGTTTGAAATAGTTTAGCTTTATCATCTATAAATGTAGAAATTGCAGCTAAATTATCATTTAAAATGTTTCAATTGAATAGACCAAACTTTTTAAGGGAGCAAACAATTGAAGAGAGCAAACAATTTACATAATCATTTAATAAAAAAATTGTTCCGAATATTCATTTCTACAATTGGTATGTCCATAGCTTTTAGACGTTGTGAGTTATTTTTACATCAATCCATATGCAGTGTGGGTGTAGCGCAGTTTACAGAGTCCTGCTGGTTATAAATAGCCTGAGCGAGCTTTATTCCTAAATCATAAATCACGTCCGGGTGCAAGATACAGACTCCTGGGTGTAGTTCTGGCCTTTCCCTTACTCTACAATACAATATATAAGGTTTATGCACAAAAAATGGTGCACAGAAAAGCGAAGCAAGAATGTCTACAAAACATTATATTTCAGCTATGTGAGTGGAAAATTTTAAAAACATAGTTCAGTACATGAAACTAAAGAACAAAAGGAAAATTGTTTTGTTTTTTGTTGTTTCCTCACACTCAAGTCCATGCAACAGAAATGTGACAATGAACATCACTTGTAATTTTCTATGCCATCAGCTCAATCCTAAATACACACATGCACACACACTGGAATCTTTTCATCCTGTAACCATGGCAGTTGAATGAATACAGTTGGAATCCAGCTGACAACAAAGCACTTACATAACTCCTGCATCGTCAGCCATGACTCCTACCTTGCACACATCTTTCCTATTTTCTCTGCTTCTCACTTATGTCTTCCCTGTCCATTTTACAGCACAATCACTCAATGCCCATTCACAGCATGTTTCAGGTGTACCAGGTTATTGTCACAGCACAAATGCCTCTACTGTATCCTGTTTATTCTTTCTTAATCTATATGTTTGCGTTAAATTGGCTCCACTTAAGAGTACACAAAAAAAATCACAAGGAAATCTATATTTCTTGGGTGATTCCAAACCATTTAGAGGCTCTTTATAAGTTCAAAAGAGATTTTGGCAGATTTTTTGTATAAAAAGTGTACCTGATTTTTTTTTTTTTTTGGTCAGGGTAACACTGAAGTCAGGGGCTTGGAGATTTGAAAAACAAACCCATACAAAAATTACAATATAGAGTAAATAAGTATTAATAGTAAGGAATAACAAAAATGTAAAATAATAGTTGACAAATGTATGTAATGATGATGACAAAACTGAAATGACATGAGCAATATAAAATGGTGTATACAAAACTTTGAATATTAAAAGTTAAATAAACTGTCGTCTGTGTCCATACAAACATATTTGGGGGAAGCTAAGTGCACATGAGAGGATTCTCCTGGAAGTAGAACTACACAGTATAGAAGCCAATCTATTCTTGAGTGTAAAGCCCATGTATTTCCCTTTGCGAAGGCAGTACATTTATATAACCCCGAGCTGATCCCGTTGTGAAGTTTGGCATGTTACGAAAATTGGAATGCTGCATCCAAGCATCATATACGACAATCTCTGATTGGTCAACGCTAATACAGAGTGGGTGCTTTCACTCTCTTTCCTGGCTTACTCCTCACGTTAAACACTGGATGACTAAGTCAAACTTTGGCTATAAAGTAAATACAACCTGTCTATCTGCATTGTGTTTTGGTTAGCTATTACTTAGCATTGTTATCACGCCAACATTGATCAGTGTAAAGACCACACTTCTAAAGCAACAATGGAGCACAGAACTATATATGCTCTCAGCTACAACCAGGTAAATGGGAAGCTTTTTTTAAACTTGATGCACACATAAAAACCAAGCTTGAGATTAGTTTTTTTTAAAGCCAGTCAGTCATGCTTGGCTGTATCAAGCATTGCATTTCAATCAAATTTGTACACTGTCAACTTTCTCAAGCTCTCTGAACTTTTTCAAAACACTGTTTCTTTAGAAGTAACGAGACACCTACTTCCAGAGTGAACCATCAGACTGTTGCATGAATCACAAAGTAAATATTTAATTAATTGTAACCTTTCATTTTTCAACATTTCACACAATTTCTGTACAGCAAATCAAAGCATTGATGCTGTGAAGCTTGTGGAAGGGCATACGTTTGCAAAACATAATTGAGCGACATAACTTCGTCAAAATACATATGAACCAAATAAAAGCACCCAGGTCAGAAAACTCCTCAAGTGTACACCTTTGAAACCTATTAACATTTCACTAGTATGTTGCTGTATAGTACCTATCAAAATACGGACAATATTCCTCTTTTAAAACACTCAAGCATGGGGCACCATTACGGTAATGAAAATAGAAATGATTATGTTTCTATTCTAAGGTTACCTTTACAAAAAGATAGCATAAATCTAGATTCTTTCCTAGATTATAAAACTAAGGAGTGGATGAAAAATGAAGCTTACCTCACGAAGTTCGTGTGCCACTTCTTTCAACTCTCTAAGGATTCCTTCTAACTGGTCAATCACCATCTTCATGTGGCTGCGGATCTGCTCTCTTGGACTGGGGGTCTCAGAGGCTTCCCGGGCTCCTCGGCTCTGGGACATCCTTCACAGGCTGCTCACGGGCCGGGGAGTGGAGCCATCCATGTCTGGGCCCACCCAGAGCCGCAGTGCTACTGAACCGATCAGGGGCTCGGGCCTCGTGGGAAAGATTCAACATTTTAAATACACCTAGGCAACCGAGAGACCTCACTGGGTCTGTGGTCAAGCCTCCTCGTGCTGTTTGAAGCAGGGCATCTTCGGGCTCTGCGAACGAATGAAGAGGCGATGGAAGATGCTGGAATCATTGAAGTAGAGTTTGGTGATGGATCCCAAAGAATATACATCGAAATCCAGGGTGAAAAAGCTATTTCACTGATTTGTGTTTAATCTGTGCATGTGGGTCATTTTGTAAAACGTTGAAGGGGTCGTCTATGACAACGAATCCCTTTCTTTTTTGAAGACATAATAAGGATGATTCTATAATTAATTCCTTCTCATATTATGAGCTAAACTCACTTTAAATGCAATTCATGCATTTGAACCCAAGAGGAAAAGAAACTCCCAAATGTGTTTTTATTTTTGCAATGATTGTGGTGCTTTAAAATGTGACGTGTTGAGTCTTCTTTTGTCTTGAAATGAATATTTCAGAAATATCCCCAAACCAAAGTTAAAAAAATTCCAGCTTCCCGTTGTCTTTGACTGCATCTAGATAGATAGAGAGAAAAAATTGTTGATATACAGAAACAGTCATTTTCACATTATTTGCAGTGTCCTTTGATATAAAGAGTGTGTCTGGAGAAATAAAGTCAATGAAACGGTCTGATTGGTTGGGGAACTGCAACTACACTTACGATAAGTGTTGAGATGAATATTTCACATGTAAACCTCCACGGGTGCCAGACAAAGTGGCAAATGCTTTCCTCTGGGTCAGAGAGGCATTTCACACTCATTTTGGTAATCTTCAGCATGAAAAATAGTTTCAATATACTTTAGATCTCTTTGATGATGAAAATGCAGTGCCTCCTTTTTTAGAAGAAAACATTGTTCTTCAAAAGTCTGTACGTTCCATATCTATCATTCCATGGAGGGTTGGAAGAGAATAAAAGATGAAAACCTGTCCCTTCAAACCTCAACAATACATAAAATACAATATCGTCCAAAAAAACTTGAAAAGACATGATTGACAGCAAGTTCTCTGATCATCAAGGCAGCTTTCCTCTGTTTGATTTGTTTTTTTTTGTTTAGATTTTGTCAATTTGCCACATTTCAACCTTAGTTTTCCACACTAAATCAATTTGAGACTGCACAGAGAGATCAAGAAATACAGATACAAATAAACATGCTCACCAAATTCAATCGCTCCTGCCCCAGTGGAAACACATTTCATAACACAGCTTTCTCACATGAACTTCTCCGGTCAGCGTTAGAATGCAAACATTTGCCTCATCTCCTTCAGAGGAACAAGGAGAATATACAGTTTCCGACTGAGATGTTCCTCCCCGTTTTGTTGCCGTGCCAGTCACCATCAATTGACAGACTGTCTCACACGCACACACTTTGCCTTCCTCTCAATCCCTGACTACTCTCCCTTTCCCACACACAATTACACTCTTTTCTGTCTTTCCTTTCAGTGTCCATTCCTCCACACTCGCCCACTGTCATAAGGAGGGTTCATTTGGAGCTGTCCTTCACAGAGAAACTGAAGCAGATGAAGAGGAGGACGAGAAAAGGGGAGGGGGTGATGGATCAAAGATTGGCCCCGTTTCCTCTCTTTCTGCGCCTCAAGCAGCCTTGGCTTCTCCAATGATCCTTCATTGAATCTTGGAAATCCTCAGATGCTCTTGTTGCCGCGGCGACCACAAGCTTTAGATTCAGTCTTGCATTCAGTCTGATGTTGCCACGGGAAGATTCCTCCTGTCGCTACGACAACAATCTCTGACTGTGGAAGATGTGCCGTCCACGAATGAAAACCCAGAGGATGCTCAGATGCAAAACACAGTACGATCTCCTGCTCCTGCTCTTGTCCTTCTCACTGACAGATGGAAGGAAAAAGAGGCTGGAGTTTATAGCCAGGCTTTGGCTGCATGTGGAGACTGTTCTCTCACTGACTCTGAGGTGGGGGGAGGTCTTAAAGTGACAGTAGCAAGTTCATGCTGTAATGGTATTTTTTCATGCTTCTCTTTGGTTGTTTAAACACAAACTTCCTTTCTTTTTAACGCTGAATTACGTTCAATAAAATCCTATTATATGTAGTTACATTTAACATCAAAAGAAATTATACATACATGTTCAATAAAAACCCTGAGGGCATGAAAGTTTGGAAATACATAGTATGTATTTCAATTTACATTTGTATGCATTCACAATGCATTATTATGTTCATATTGTCATTATTACTTAGTCATACTTAGTGTTATAAGATTAGAGCAATTTTTTTTAAATCTGAATGACAATCTACTGAAAATATAACCTAACACAATGGTAAAACAAGTTATGTTTTAAAAGCATTAGTATATGTATTATTAGTATTAGTATAGTAGATTGTATAATAAAATAATTAGTTGAAATGAATGAATCAACTAAGTTGTGAATATTTATTTACATCTCTTTAACCATGTAGAAAATGTTTTAAGTTTAAAGTCTTATGTATGAAGAAAATATATAAATAATCTTTTTGTATTTAGAAAATATATCAAATAATTTAAACAAATCTCAAATAGATAAAATCTGTCTTTCTACTTTTACACACATTATCAGTTTTTTTAAGCAAAATTTACCATCTCAGATCTTATTACAGTGTACGTATGTAAGTTTGTGGCTAGAAATAAGTAGCTAATGAAAACTAAAAAAGGTTACGTAGCAAAGAATACTTTCAGTATATTTTGTTTTTGATAATTTAGTTTCTCCCCTATAAACTCGCCACATTACATAATGGCAACAAAATATATAGGTTCTTTTTTAGGACTCAACTGAACTTTTAGCTTTTTCGAATGTTCTTAAAGGAGACCTCAGATGTCAATTGAACACAAGTTAATTGGGTTATTTAGGGTATATTTGTAAGTTCTACAATGGAAGTAAGTGAGCACAGTTCATCTTTATTTCCCAAAACATTGCAAACCTTTGAAGCCAGGACTACTCACAAGCAAAATACTTGCCTATTGTGTTTACAACTGGAAGAAAATGTGAAGTTTATGGTAAAGTAAGCAATCACATTTGCATTGATATGATCCCTTTGCAAACTGCACAGGCGAGCTATTCAGCTACAGATACACATGCTAACCAGACACCAACAGCACAAGATTAAGGGAACCACTAAGTAATAGAAACTGGAATACACACAGGTAATTAGGTACTATAAGTATATATTTTTAATTTAATTTTTCAATAAATTAGCCAACTTTAAACTATTTTCAAACATTAAAAATATACTTTCGATTATTTGATCTACTCTTATTATAATATGCAGATATGTTGTAGTATGTGTTGTAGTGGTTAGTACTGCAGTTTTCCATAATTGAGTCCACAACAAGGAGTTTCACTTAATGTAGTATATTCACATTCTCCTCATGAGAGCTTGCGCACTCTCTGGGACTCCAGTTTCATTACACAGTCAAAAGTGACCCACTTTAAATGCCAACAAGAGTATGAGTGTATGTGAAAGTTGAGTGTATGTGGCCTTTAAGAGTGTTTGCGAAACTGTCTTGAGTACTACTTGAATAATTGCCTATTTTTAGGAACAAATCACTTGTTTCTCCCCAACTGTAAGCCACTTTGAATAAAAATGTAAATGCATGAACTGTTCTCCATGCGATTCGTGAAAGAATGAAGGAATGAATAAATGATGCATTAAACGAACCAAAGAATTAATTACTGTATGAAGTATCATATGTTTTTTTTTAATGTAATTATATATTTATTTATTTTTGCAAATATCTCTTTTTGATTTTGAGAGGAAAAAATATATTTTGACATTTTTCACTAAACATTACATTTTATCAACACACATCAGCTGCATCTTTTGGAACAAAGAAATGTGCATCATCCTCGATCAAAAGCATTTTGATTAGACATTTCTATGCATCATTTTGCATTCATAATTCTCTTTCATTTATTCTATCCAATTTATCATCCAGCCAGCAATCGATTAAAAGCATGAACACAACAGCTACCCACAAAATCTGAATAAATGCCCAACAAGCACTGAGATTCTCTTCAGGGGATGCAGATCCGGTTATGACTGAATTATGTATTGAGATGTAGGTTAATGAGAGGCCTATTGATCCACAGCCGTGAAGAATGTGATGGTTGATTTCTGCCAGTACAAAAGCAAATGTGGCCCAGTGGCAGCGTGCTCAGCAAAACTGTGAAATAAGATTATCTGTAATGCTCTGGGTGCTTCAATTCGCATGTACGTAAATCCAGCGTGTGTATGTGCACTCACATGCAGGGTCATGGTGACTGTGTGAATTAGAAGTGTGTGTAGGTGGAGGCTGATGTGGCACTATTCTCACAGATCTATGCATAAGTGTGTAGGTTTTTTGCGATGATGAACAGCAGAAAGATGTCCTTGTGAAACTGCCTTTAACATATTACAAATAAAGGTTATTTAGAAGAACAGAGGGATGAATTAAAAGTAGAAGTCACTAAGATTTTTTCTTTCAAAAAGATTTTATGAGTTGAATTAATTTTAAAACAAAAGGTACGTGCCAAATTGGGTTAGTTGCCATTAGATTATTATATATGATCTCCACTAACTTATCACCCTTTAAAAAGGTTTAAAAGCCTCTTTCACTATTCAAGATGAAACTTGTTGACAAAAGTGTAACTCTTAAGAACTCAACCTTAGTGGAACTCAGCACATGCAACAAACAACAATTTAACAACGCTTTCTCTTCTAAAGTGATCCTGAACTTATATATGTATATAACTGTTAGGGGTTTGAGTATTAATTCGCTAAGCAGTTGCTCACCTGCGGAGTGATTTGGTTCAGCTGCCTAGGCTTCCCTCTGTCAGTGCTTGATTGTCTTCACCTGTCATTTTTCGAGTCATTATCCTTTTTATACCAGTCTCTTTTCTCTCTCATTTGCTGGATGATTGCCTTGCCTTTTGTGTCAGCTTTTCCCAGTGTCTGCAACTATTTTATTCCAGTCTGTGTCCAGTGCTGCTGCTCGTTTCTCTGTTCCCTGTCGGACCTCGCTCCTAACAGAGATATTCTGCTCCTCAGTAGGAGCTGGCTTCGTAAGAGACTGTTTTACCTTATGTTCCTGCCTTTTCTCAGAGGCTGGTTTCTTGAGTTCTTTTTGTGGATTCCAGAAGGTTGCCCACCTGCTTCTATTTTATTTCCTGGCTTCTGGACCACCAGAGGTTTTACTTTAATAAATACCAAGATGAACTAACTCTGCATTTGGGTTATCCTTCTCACCACCGTGACAATAACACACACACACATATATATACACACACACAATAGAGCAATAATTGTAATATGTAATGTTTGCTGTGACTAAAGGCAGCTAATTAGCCGTTTTGTCAACTGTGGGAGGATTTTGAGTCTTAATTTGTCCATTAGTCTTGATTTTCTGTTTTAGCAAACTGAAAAAAATTCAATGCTGTTCCCTTGGCAAACCCAATATCCTTTTGTTCTGTTGGGGGAACAAAAGTGTTCACTAACTTTAATTGTTATAAATATGTTGTCAGATGAATAAATTCTATTTTTATATCTCAGTGCAGCCCAAAAGTTCCACTTAATTGTTTTAAATCCATGAATCATTAATCACTTAATTTCTGTATGATGGCATTGATCTGATAAATGCTTTTTCTTTTCTTTTTTTTCAAAATAAAAAAAGATTTTAAACAAGATTTAAAATTTTTTATCCATTTCTATGTTTTCACATATAACACCATATAATCACATATCACCATAAAATGTGTGTACCCATAAGGAATTTTCTGTGGTGCAATGGAGCAGTCAGTGCAAGCAACATAACTACAATAGAATAAGTAAAGTGTAACACAACTAACAAAACCGTTAACATAGGTTATGAGGTAGACTTTTGTAAAGGACTGATTATATGTAAACAATTGAACAAAAATATAGAAAGTGTAGTGTGCTTAAGTGGAAGGTCATGAAATGTGCAAGAGTCCAGGTGCAGGCAATGGAGTGAGATGGTGGGGAGCTATAAGTTCAGCAGTTGAATAGCTTGGGGAAAGAAGCTCTGTTTGTGCCGTACAGTGCTGGTGTTAGTGGTTCTGAATCGGCAGCCAGAGGGCAAGTGCTCAAAAAGGTGGTAGCCAAGGTAAGTAGGGTCCAGGGTGATTTTGTTTGCTCTCTCTCTCTCACTCACTAGTGGTGTAAGGTAGGGGAGCACCAATGATCTTCTCAGCCTTACGAACTGTCCTCTGAAGTCTGCAAACATCTGCTTTAAAGGCAGAGCTAATACAGATGATGACGGAGCTGGTGCAGGAAGAACTGCCTCTGTGGGCCTTCTTCACAATGGAGTCTGTGTGTGCTCCACTTCCTGTCCAGAGCAATTCATTTTTAGCATTCTTTAGAATACCAATTTTAAGCATTTAAATGGTCATAAAAAATGTATTCTTGAGTCATGCATTTTTGCAGTTTTTGTTAAGTATCCGTTGAGGCACCGTTTTGGCATGGGTATCGTTGTAAAATTATCGGTTTGGTCCTGTATCGGAACAACCCAAAATAATACCCAACCCTACATGTTACCCCTATTCAAGTGATTGGCATATTTGTGGACACCCCATCAGTCTTTTCATAGGTTTCCTTTTGTTGCTCTGCCATGATTCCTGAAAACAGCAGCTTCTGAACACTTGGGTCAAAGTTTGCTTAAGAGCAGTGCTGTGCCACTGACTATCCTCCTCACAATACAATTCACAATAGTATTCAGGTCAGCCCACTCGCAAATCCTCAAGTTTGTTTGCTTTTCTCATTGAACTGCAACCACAGGTGCCAGGTGCTCAGGTCACAGAAGCATGACAGCTTCCCAAAGAGCATTGTGGGGCAAGATCTGGATGGAAGCTGACTCCTTGAGAAAGGGTCCTCACACAGTGTGTCTGCCAAATGTAAGTAACATGTTTTTATTTTCATTAATTGCTTACTTGTCTGGCTCTAAGAGTTGAGGGTGTCAGATATCAACGGTTTGAGCTTGAAATGAGAAAGTGAGTCTGCAATCTGATAACTAGAAAAAATGTCACTCATCTGTTTTACATAAACATTGGGGTTTTTTTTTTGTGGTAACATTGCTATATTTATGTATTTGTACTTTATTTTATGGGCAGTTGTGGTCTGGTGAATACGAAGATCGACTGGAGATCAGAAGGTCACTGATCAATTTTATATTTATCTGATGTTAAACCATTCATGTTTGTACACATGACACATACCAATTACACATTACACATGTTATAATACTTTTATTTTCATAAAAAACCCAAAGGAAAAAAATAAATAAAGGGAAAATTTATTAATTGGAGCTGTTTGCTAAATGGTTATTTTTAGATGATTCTTCTCAGGCACCGGGTCAGGAGTTTTTATTTTTGGTAGTGTTAGCTCATTTTGACTGCTATATTTTACAAGCAGCACTGGACCAAAGCCAAGGAAATATCAGCCACACTTAATATCAGCATCCTGGATTTACTGCACCTGCATGGCCTGATAATGGAGAAGTTATATTGAAGGGCATATTTCTCCAGCAGTGCTTTCTTTCTCAGGTTTTCCTCCAGAGGAAAACATCAGATAATGTGCTAGTACAGTGAAAAAAAGAGTAATAAAGTGGGTGTATGCAAAGAAGAGATAGACAAAGGGCTTGAACAGCTACAACAATAAGTTTATGTGAACCCTTCTGTTTACATGTTATTGCACGTCAATCATACCGTCTCAGGTTACGTATGTAACCAAAGTTCCCTGAGGGATCGAGACGCTGCGTCCAAACGTTATGGGGAACACTCGCTGCTTTTCCGGCTGTGAATTATGTGTCAAATCTCATCTGGGTGCGTGACGTCGCACCCAGAAATGTGCAATATATAGAAGCCAATGATGGAGACGGCAACCAGCTTTGAGGCATAGAAAGCGCCATCAGGATACGGGCGGAGTGGCTTGGAGACACAGCGTCTCAATCCCTCAGGAAACCTTGGTTACATACGTAACATGAGATGTTCCCTTTCAGGAACTCAAGCTGCATCCAAACATTATGGGTAACGAGTGTCAAAACACGCCAAGCAGCCCCGGACTGAAAGTGTCTTCAGTGACAGCAGCCCAAAGAACCATTTGCGCCCGGGGAGTCATCCAGATCAAACTGTAGGACCGGACCACAGTCAAGGGCGTGGACCATCCCGCAGCGTTACAAAGTCCTGGATATAAATATCAGATAACAAGGCCTTAGTAGCCACCACACCTCTCATGGAATGCATAAGCAGAGGTAATAGCATCCACAATCCATCTGCTCACTGACTGCGTGTTAGGAGAGCCCTTCCTGTGTGGACCGTAGCATACAAAAGCTGGTGCGAGCTTTAAACTGAGCCAGACATAACAGCCCAGGGCACACACCGGGACAATATTATGGAGGAGCTCCTGCGCAGAGGACTCAAATGGTGGAGGAAGAATGCTGAAAGCTAAAGGGACACGGGCGATGTAAGGCACCTACGGGACATAGGATGCAGGAATACGCTAGCCATCTCCAGGGATAACTCTTGACACTAGGGAGCCACAGAAAGAGTGTGTAAGTCCCCAACCCATTTAAGAGAAGTAATGGCGAGTAAAAATGCTGTCTTATTAAGCAAGAAGTGTAAGGACACGTCACCCAGGGGCTCGAAGAGGGGCCTCTTCACGGCCTCCAAGACGATGGCCAGGTCCCATACGGGCACTCTCCGACAGACCAGAGGCCTCAGCCACCCGGTACCGTGAAGACAACGAGATATAAGGGGGGACCTGCCCAAAGGAAGCTCATCAATTGGGGCATGGCAGACCGAAATGGCTGATACATGCACCTTAATGGTGGATGGCGAAAGCCCTTTAGCGGACTAAGCCTGCAGAAACTTCAGCACCGATCTCGACCGGACAGCGAGATAAATTTAGGGTGCGGTGAACACACTAGGCAGTAAACAGTCACCATCTTGCAGCTTAAGACATCCTCATAGAGGGAGTTTGGAGTGGAGAATGGTCTCAACGACCTCGACTGATAGGCCAAATTCTAGGAGCTGCTTAGCGGCCATAGATACAGCCTGGACAGGGATGTACCACCGTCCCTCCGTGTTGAGAAAGCAGATCCCACCCTTTAACAGGGATCTCCCATGGCTTGCATCTAGGAGGGCCAATTGGTCCGCAAACCATGACCCCCCCCTATTGAAATAATATTGTACCCAAGAACTTATGTTTGATATATTCACTTGCAAAATAATAAAAAGTCACTATTGTATGCCCTGACAGCAACTTTGTTCAAGGACCATAATTTTGGAAGCTGTTAGGACATAAATGTGTGCACTAATGCCACGCGCACATCTATATTAGAGTAGTTTCATGAAACATGTTTTTCTCTTTACCTCTAGGTAGAGGTAGAGTGTAGAGAGACATCCAGTGGTCGACAATAATCCCATTCTTGTGGAATATGAGTCATGTAGGATGTTTCTCTTAGAAGGCAGCAAAGAAGACCTGCTACCAAAGGTGGACCCACTTCATGGTAAAATTTACTCCTTGTCCATCTCGGAATGGCATGCAACTGAAAATCTCCCTGTTCCATTTGCATGTCTAGAGGGTAGAATGTTTGCACATCAACATCTTAGATAAAGCCTACTGGAGGACATCCATGCCTTACCGGACTCTGGACACCCTGATAGCAGGCATATCCTCTGGCTGCCCAAAACAAAGTTGTGGTGGCCAAATATGAAACAGAACATACCCAAACACATCTAGAGCTGTTCCACCTGTGCTATTTCGAGGACTCCACAAACTCTCCAATCTGGCAAACTGACTCCACTCCCAATGTCACCCAACCCTGGCATCATATTGGCATTGATGTCCCTTTATCGATTAATTACACCACCTTGCTTGGTGCAGTAGATAGATTAGATCGAACAGAGGACCATAAATAATTAATTTGCATAAATAAATAATTAATTAATATAGATATTATTGCTATCGATTGATTAAAAAATAAACTAATTAACCACTAATTTTCTCTAAATTAATCACGATTTATCGCAAGGACAAGACTGAAACTTTTTAAATCAATAAATGTAAAATGTAAATAATCAATGTCAATTGAAGACATAGAGATTATTTAAATTCAAAATATGATTGTTTATTGTTTTTCTTTGTTTTAACTTGTAACAGGTTTTGTCATGTAAACATCATAGCGGCAATAAATCATCAATAACCTTCAAATTAACTTTTAGCTGCTCTTCTTTGGTGGCTGTTAGTTTGTGGTCTCTTTAGACTCTTTTTTCCAGGACTCTCTGTCATGAACAGCTTCATTCCTTTCATCTTTGGGGAAGAAACTATAGGTCTTTAAACCTTGGAAAAATCACAGTAACGATCTTCATCCGTATAAAATTAGTGCTGTCCTTCCTTTTAGATAGCTCTGAAGTAAAATCATGTTTGAATGTAACTATAGGCTGAGCATCCTCTGTTGACTACATAATGTCTTGCAATACCACTGAGCAGGAGAAAACGTATTTTACTTACATTAAATCATTCAACACCATATTTATTACTTCTTCAATTTTTAAAAATTGTTTTACACTACTCGGAACTTATTTTTGTTACACAGCATACCTTGACCGTGGACACACACGCACGCGCGCACAAAACAGACAAGAGACGGAGCTGGGCCTTTTCCATTAGTTCATGAGCGTTGGATGTAACGTTACTATAGTTAAGGTGCCCAACAATATTGCGACATTTAGCTAGCACACTTTCAAAACCGCTAGCGTGAATGGAAACCTGACAATTCGGTGCAGTATGAGGCCCATGCAGGACAGGTGTTCTCATGAAAGTAACGTTAATCTCATGGCAGCAAACACATTACGAGCACCATAAGAGATCTTTCACTTTTCCTCGCTTTTTCCTTTCTCTCACCATTTCGAGACAGTGATCCAAACATGACTCTTCGTTCTGCGGTTCTTCAGTTTTACACAAAGTTAGACTGAACGAATGCAATTTAAACAAAGTACACAGTGAAGTTTTCATTGCTCTCAGAAGTCCATCGCTCCCCATCAGCGTGATGTGTGTCGTGTGCTACATGTCACACACCATTAGAGGTCATTTAAAAAAAAAAAAAAAACCTTAATAGTGGCTCTTTAATATTATTGAGTTGAATAACATTTGTTTGAAAGTTATTGCTTTGGTTGGCAGTCTGTATGTGTACATAAATATATTTAAAGAAGAAGGGTTTGTTTTCCCCACCTTGACATTCAAGCTGCTGGAAAAAAAACATACATCTTTGTACATTTCATGATGTTATCCCTAGTGTTTTTCTCTAGGAGACATTTACAGCACATGTGAAATGAATGATAAATAAAGCATCGGGTAGTACGCTCAAGGTAAAGTGATCAATGTTAAGCAGAGGCTATTAATAAATTAAACTAGCAAACTAAATAAAAAGAGTAGGATATAAATGATTAAATACAACATGAATAATAGGGACCAGCTGAATTTTATTTTAACATTTACTTATTTATTTAGCCCCCTAAACTTTATTGCTGCATTGAAATTCTGAAAACTAGACACTTTTAAAATCATTTCTACAGAATGTATATATATATAGACTGTATAAAGGTGTTTAATAATGTGGAATTAGGTCAATGCAAACTATAGATTTGTTTTATTTTTTAAACTAAAACATGTTAAAGGGCTTTATATTTCATAAATATTTATATAAAATCAATATAATGGCCAATAAAGGATTTGAATTGAAGAAATTCTGGTTAACTAGTCATATAACAAATGTGTAACTAAATACTAAAATCCTTAAATAAGATATTGTAAAGGATTGTGCTTAAATGTTCATAGAAAAAATCTATTTCTATGTAATAGAAAAAAGTCTGCTTAGAAATAAAAAACAAGTCCCAACGCTGGGCTCATTAATCAAGAAAAGCTTTAAATATGCATTTGAGGTTTTTAAGATGACAGTGTTGATTTGGCAGATAATTATAAAGTAGGAAGGGGAATATGATTGGCACGGAACCTTGTTGAAATGAGCAATAATGCAGTGCATAACAGTCCTTGACCACTTGGCTAGCACTGTCACCCCATCTCATAGCAAGCCTCAAAGATTAACATACAATAGAATTAAGGTTTGGATCATCACTACAAACCCTGATAGACTCAACTGATGAGATAATGGACAAATAGAAGCTTCTTGAGAAAACTAGCCTGGACGTCTGACAGCACACCCACATACACACTCTGCTCAAGCACACACAGGCTTAACTGATGAGATAATTGGGAAACCGTGGGGTTGTTCCATCTAATTACTTTGGGGGGTTGTGGTGGGGGCTTGAGTTCTCGCTCCAAGGATTAAACTGTCGAAGACACTGGTTATTTGTGCAAAGCATGAAATCAATGGACTGATAACTGAAATACAACTGCACTCTCCAGAGAAGAGAAAGTGAATCTGGACTGCAGCTACAGACACCCACCCACATACATGACTCCATCTGAAATGGCTGGTCACAACACATATAAGGTACAATTTAGATAATGTTTTAAAAATGGAACACAGCAATACTACCAAAACAATAGGTGGAATGAATTGAGTCTGATCTAGTGATACAATTTGTAGAAATGTAATGTTCTTATTTAAAGAAAAGGTTCAGTGTCACAATACTGCCTTGTCATTGCCATGTTCATATGACCACATACCAGCTACAGCTTACTGATGCATTACATCCATCTGGAATCTAGTTCCACCAAAAAAAGAAAAAAAAAACTATTGTTCAGTTGGTAGAACAGGAAAACAGAGGACACAGCCAGATCAGATTGTTTTAAGTCTGCACACTAAGAAAGTTCTATTTTCTGTCTCAAATGAGGCCAAAGCATCAATTATTTACCATCTGAATGGCCAGTCACCAAGAACATTATATATAATCTACTGAAAAGTCTAATTTGGGGGGATTGTGCTGTGTTTAAGGATGGTATTCGTTACATGAAACCCTGAATTAGTGAATCACATCGTAAAACAATACCTGCTCCATGAAGTACAGCAGAATCAAAGATGGTTGAAAAATTCAACTTGGATCTTCTACACAAAAGTGCCAGTAAGTCCTTTATAGTATGTTGTCTTAAAAACACAAACCTTTTTGCTTAATCATCAAAACTTAACAAAGTAAGATTCTGTAAAGACCTCTGGATGGCCCCTGTTAGAACAGAGAAACAAAAAACAATCAGAATTTCTTTCAAAATTCACTTGGATGTTGGTCAAAGAAGATGCAAACTGAAACACATCATCATGTTCTAGGAGGTAGATAATTGACTCCAGCATGGAGCTGAAGAACAGCTTTTGCAAATAAACAACGAAAATGAAAATGACCACTTGTGCAGAAAAGCAGCATGGGATTAGAGAACAAACTTGTGTAGGTAAAAGGCCTGGAACTGGACAGTCATGTCTTTGGGCAAGCAACCTGGAGACTAAGAACAACTTGTTCAGGTAAACAGTCCAAATACAGTGCACCACTAATGCAGTTAAGTACCCTGGAGCTGGATATCCACATATGCAGGTAACCAGCCAGATGCTTTCGACACTTGTGCGGGTAAGCACCAAAGTCCACACTTTGATAACATCATAGAATGCAGACATTAGGGACCCTTGAGGGTGCAATGGGGGTGGTATTTTAGAAGAGGCTTCTTCTTGTCAGATGTAGGATAAGCGCTGCTAGTTAAAATATTTGTATTACAGCAGTGACTGTATGAGGACCAACTAAACATGTAAACAGACTGAAAGCATTTGCACAGAACTAAACATCAAAGTTAATCTCTGGCTCTATTGTAACTTGTTCAAAACAATGTTCCAGATGTCAATTAGTTCCCCCGCATAAAATCATGTGACATTCCAAAACTGGACCCCCCAAACCCTCACAAAACTTCAAAAACAGCTCAGATTCAAGGCTGGGTTGTAGCCCTCATCACTAGCCTGCTGAAGCACCAAAGTAAAGTTATGCCTCCTTGTTTGATGGTCATTTGAATCTGCATGAAGAGAGCATAGCGTGGAGGCAGGAAGGATGTCTTCTCTTAGAGAGCAAGAGACAACCTTTTACAGGTGCAATGAATATCTGATTAAATTCTGCATGATTTCCTCCTTTTGCGGTTACATTGAAGTCTCTTCCATATAGAACACACCCTCTTTTGATGTTCAAACATACATGATTTTATTCTGATCTCATGGTCTATTGGCAGCATTATTTACTTCCACTAACACACTGTTTCTGCAGAGGGCAGTCCATTTTTTCACATTGGGTGGTTTACAAGAAAAACTAAGAAGCCATGCCCTAAAACCAAGGAGTTTAAAAAGAAAGTCAACATTTTATTTAAAATGACACTTATTTCGAAAATTGCATTATTAATATGATTGCAACTCCATGAAACATAAAGTAGAAAAAAAAAACATTTCACCCCCTTTAATATTTTTTTTTTTATACAAATTTTTTGAAAATAAAAATGTAAAACAACCAGAGGTTCATTAATTGATGCAGATTTGGGTTTAGGGAATGACTGTGTTATGTATGCATATGGGGCACTGGTGAGCACACTTCAGGGCATAAAATTGGCCGTTTTGGACATGTGCACTTTGCGAGCAGTATAATAAGTTCCACAAGCTTGCATCAAAGAATAAAATTGTGACAAAGCCGATCTTGATGGAGGCTTGTTACTAATGACCCGGTCTCATTGAGCCTGCTGACATTGACATTAAGTGAGAGAAGAACTGAATCAGCTTGTTTGCAAACCATGTTAGGAAGTGGAAATGCTTTATTTTTATACTGAAGAGCTTTCTACACTATATATTCCACAAAATCTGCTCACCCTCCAGACATAGAAACCCAAGGGATGATAATACTGGCATATATTTGGTGTTTGTATCTGGAAGGCGTTTAGAAAACAGATTGTTGTAAAGTTTCTCATTCACATGGCTGAGCTATCATTAAGTCTGTTGGTTTATCCTCTAGCTATGAACATGTACACAAAGCATAATTCTCTACCTAGAGGCTCAGTAGAAGAAAATGAAAACTGCTTTTAGTCAGTTCCTAAACTCATCTGAATAAACCCATGTTAACTATAAATATGACAAAAAAATAACTGAAGATCATGCATGGTCAACACAATTAACACAATACTTGATACAAGAGAACACAAAGTTCTAAACATAAAACCTTATATACAATAATGGGTTACTGCAACGCAAGAACTCCTCACTGTATCTTTGTTCAACCTGCAGCAGAGCATCAATCTGAAAGTTTCACTGAAGCACGACTGAGTGTCTTTCCTGAAACAGACAAGTACAAATACACAGAGTGTCTGAGAAAGCAGTGTTTACTGGAGAGGAAAAGAGCTACAGAGTTCTCTTTATAATAGCTTTCTCTCATCACTGAGAGTTTTTGTAAAGTAAAAGTCCCATTCTACCTTTCAAAGGCTGTCTGACTTTTTCGTCAGGTAAGAAAAAAAGATGATACACTCAACCACCTTTACCTATCAATTCTACTCTCGATTCACTGTCACCTTGGAGTGATGTGTGTGTGTGTGTGTGCGTGTGTGTGTGTGCGTGTGTGTGTGTGTGTGTGTGTGTGCGTGCATGCGTGTGTGTGTTTGTATATTGATGTGTGCTGTTGATGCGTCGTTGAAGGTTCATTGCCGACAAGTTAATCCGGCGACGGCAGCGGCAGGGCCAGAAGGAATCACCATTAGTAACGGATGGAAGGAAGACATAATCCATAATTCCTTTCGCCTGTCCAGTTCAAAGTCAACAGAGGACTGGATGAAGGCAGAGACTGAAAAGGGATTCCTGGGTACAAAATTAGTTTTAAAATGCATTGGAGACCGAATATAAACACGAGGGTTGGTTTTTAAAAAGATACACATAAAAATTCTGTTGAAAGTCTAGAATTTTTGTTGAATTAAATTAAAAATAAAAAACTCACAATGTCATACAGTGGTAAATGTAGTAAAGTATGACTGAATTTGAAACATTCTGAATTATTTGAAATGTTAACATCCTAATCAATCAATTATTTGCAATAAGTATTGTAAATATTTGCAGTGTCACTAAATGCAGCTAATGCTTATTTTGTTTCAAACTGAACAAACACATCAACTGATTCATGTGACTATGGTGGTTAGTCCTAATTATACTAAACAATGGAGAAATTAATCTGATTGTGTACCAAAAACAAATATTATAACAAAACTACCTCCAATTCTGTCTGCAGCCACTGATCGCAAAGGGCAATCGAAGCTAAAGTCTTGTTTTAAATGATATACCCTTTTAAAAAAACACCACGAGAGCTAAATTGAAGCAAATATTAAGGAGATTATACTTTGACCCTCTTCTCTTCCATCAAAGCAATTGAAAACAATTTGATTTCATCACTCCCTGCATACTTTCCAATAATCACATGAAAGACGAACCAGACACAGAGTACATGTCTGCTCCCGAGAGAGATAATAGATTCAGCTTCCCACACTGAGAGGCTTCATTCATTCTCAAGGTGACACTGGGTATAAATCTGTGCCTCAGAAGCCTATATGAAGAACACTGAGTCAACACCACAATCCAGAACAATTACTTGCTCTTAATTTTACCACTCATGTTAAAACTAACTACAATAAACTGTGCATATTAACAAAACCCGTTAATCTCAATGTGCCTATTTTTAACGTGCCATGTAAATGCATAAATTATTTGTCTGTCACTTTAACAAGAGCTAATAGAAAATTTGTTTTGTAGCTTAAAAACTCATTATCGCTTTACATGTGCCCAGCTTCTAACGTGCACGAATATGCAGATCTCAAACAATGTAAAAAAAAACCTCAGCCTTCAACATGACAGTACCACTCAGGGCTCATGTTTAGAAACCTTTTTGGGGGAAAACTTGTGCATAACTTGAGAAAATGAATGTATTGTTTGGGTTAAAAAAAACCTACTACTTGTTGTGCACCCTCTTTTAATAAATAATAATAATAATGCCTTCAATTTATATAGTGCTTTTCTAGACACTCAAAGACTCTTCAATTATCAGAGCATTATTCACGCACTTCATATTCACACACTGGTGGTGATAAGCTACCTTGGGACAGTCTGACAGGACATGGCTGCCATTCTGTGCCCTCCTGACCACCACCAAACACACCCCACCAGTCACGCATTCATAAAGGGCAATGTGGGTAAAGTGACTTGCCCAGAACCGCAATGGCAGAACGGCCCTAGCGTGGACCAAACTGTCAATTTTCTGGTTACAGAATGACCACTGCACCATGTTTCTGCCCCTTTTTTAAAGGTGATGAGATACTTTACTGGTTTTCATGGCTCAATAATTAATTTTAATTAGTTAGTTAATTTTGTATCTTACTCTAAATGTCCTGGCTGTGAAAAGTCCATTTAAATTCATAAAAAAAACTTCATAACTGTGTTATTAAACTTTTAAATATATATATATATATATATATATATATATATATATATATATATATATATATATATATATATATATATATATATATATATATATTCTAATTAAATTCTCATAAAGCATTTCATTTCCATTTCTAGGTGATTATTTCAAGTGTGACAGACACAAACAGGCGTCATGGTGGTGCAGTGGGTAGCACGGTCGTCTCACAGCAAGGAGGTCACTGGTTCTAGGCTCGGCTGGGGCAGGTGGCATTTCTGTGTGGAGTTTGCATGTTCTCCCCGTGATCGTGTGGGTTTTCTCCGGGTGCTCCTGCTTCCCCACAAGTCCAAAGACATGCGGTATATAAGTTAATTGAGTAAGAACAATTGCCCATAGTGTAAATGTGTGTTTCCCATCCGCTACGTAAAACATATGCCAGAGAGTTGGTGGTTCATTTTGCTGTAGCGACCCCGAAAGGGAAGAAAGCCGACATGAAGATGAATGAATGAATGACACAAACAGTGCGAAACAAAATTCACATGAGGTAATCCTCAAATGTCATGTCGTCTTCCACAAAATCAGGGCACTCCCAGAACATTATTGAATTGATTCTACCATATTTTACTGTAGGTACTGTTCTTCTCTTTTGTAGGCCTCGTTCTGTTTTTGGTAAACAGTAGATTAATGTGCTTTACCAGAATGCTCGATCCTGGACTAATCTTTCCACCAGACATTTCCCAGAAGATTTTTTTGGCCAACTCAGGAACATTTATATTGTCCTAAATCTCCTTTTCTATTATTTTATATCACCTATATTTCGATGGGTAGTTTGTTCTGACATTTATGCAGAGAATACCCCTTTGTAAACGAGGTATAGACTGTCTTACGCAAAGTGAGAAGAGGTGAACCATGCATGGCGAGTAGCGCAAAGGTGGAAGGGAATAGATTGCACAATGTAGATGTTAGCTCTTGGTCGTGTCTTATATAGTAGAGATGTTATGGGTAGGTGGGACCATATGATCAAGTGATGATTAGTTAATTATCTGCCAAGCTCCACCCAAACCATTCTTAGCAAAGTTCCAACTGAGTAAGTTATTTTCTCTCCTTTTTGTCTGCTGTTAAGTGTGATTTTATATTGCCCAAATTGGTTACTTCCCACTGATAATTATAAAGAAACATCTCATGCTTGAAACAATCTTATTACTCCAAAACTGGTAATAATCTTGGCCAGCCCATTTTGAAGTTTTGTGGGACATTGTGCCAAATGTGCCTATTTCCTCTCTTTTTTGTTTAGTTCCAATGCACAAAATAAGAATAACTTAATAAATAACTTATTTAAATATTTATTTATATTTAATATACTTTTATTATCATATGAACTGCCAAACAACTAAATATATGATCATTAGTGTAAGAGGAATTTCAGAATTTTCCTTCACACAATATATGGCGAATAAAAAGCATACAATATTTGCAAGCACATTTTAAACAGATCAGCGTTTAGTTGAGCTGTAAGTATTAAGATCCTACAAAGACAAGCTCAGCAGCTGATGTAATGTCAACTCTACCATTTGATAACAGTATTCCTCCTTTCACCTATCGCCGACATAAAAATGTATACATCTTCAACCACTTCACCTCCTTTCAGCTGTCCATGACACTGGGCATATTACGCCAACACCCCTGACAGTGCAGAGGGCTCTTCTTCCTCCCTGTGTTGACTGGCAAAGTTTTCTCTAATTGGTTTAAACTTTGCCCCAGCTGCCTGGGGATTGGCAAGAGTAATTTCAGCGAAAAGGTCAACATCAATAAATTCCGCCAAGAGGAGAATGTGAGAAAGAGAGATGTGAATTAAAGTGAACAGGAGAAAGAGAGGTGAATTTATCCAGACTTTTTTTAATGGACTTAAGTAAAGCAAATTTCAGGTGTTATAAAATAATAAAAAAAATAATTTGAACTTCCAACCTAGCCATGAAGACTTTGAGAGCGAAATCGAACTAATTTAAAGTAAAACATTTAAACAATGAGTCAAGCTGCTGTACCCAAATATTGCAGAATAATGGAATGTGAAAAAATACTGGGATGTTCAGCACATTCAATACAATTACTAACATAAAAAACTCAAAATGCTTCATTTGGAAAGCATTTATTTTTACAATATAAATATATAGATAGATATAGAGCAACACTTTCCAGAGGAAGGAAGGCAGCAGATGAATGTTTCAAATCTCAGTCTACAGTATATTGGCACTGACCCCCGGTGAGATGGGGTCATATTTTCACATAATGGCAAACCTTCTCTGTTACTGTCAATCAGGAAGCATATAATAAGGCTAAAATGAACAGGACATGGGTGCAGGATCATAGAGAGAGGAGAGATTATCGTAGAAGGACAGTGCTGAAAGCACAGCTCCATTTATCTTCTGCTCAGCGAATGAGAGGGAAATTCAAGCCAGGCCAGAGTCCCATATCAAGAAGCAGAACTTCATAGTCTTTATATCCATCACACAGCACATTATTCCTATAATTAGCTGTCCAGTGTTTGACACTCGTGACTGTTATACAAATTGTCTTTTGTCTTGATTTATTTAGTCTTTATAAATCATTTATCTTCAAAAAACACAAACTTTTCACAACGTTTTCAAAAGGACACTGTTTTTGATTGCCCACATTTTATCAAAACATGAACAAAAAAAATTTCTTAGATGCACTTTTTTTATTTATCATACAAATGACAACTGAGATGACTTAATTTGTCAAACAGTTTTCCCCTAACTAATCCTCTACAAGAGCATTGATTCAACTGTGAACTATTGGCTGTGTTTAGCTGGAATGCTTTGCAGCACTGGGTGACTGTATGATTCAGCAACGACAAAGAATCAAAGGTGACGGGTGCAATCGCGCTCTCAATCAGTGGCTTGTGGCCTGATGCTCTTCATGTCAGAGAGAGTTAGAGAAGCTCGGAGTGATGCCCACACCCAACTAGAAGAGAAAAACAGCTGAGGACGGCTGCTTAATGGAGACCTCGCCGCCACTTAATACACGTGCTTCAGCGTGAAAGTGACTGAGCGATCCCATCTCTCTGACTGACTGCACCACATCACAACCGAGAACACCAAAATAACTTCACCAAAACAACACCAAAATAACTTCTTATTGATGCAGAGAATAACCTAAATAGAAGCTAAAACAAACCCTCTTCGTAAAAACAATATATATCTCTCGGTATAGTTGCTTAAGTCCACTTATACAAATCTAAGCGTAATGTTAAAGTGAACAAAATTAAATAAAAAAATTTCTCATCAACAGTATATTATGCATAAAAAGTACTCTGTGAACTCTATTTGTGCAAAAGTGTTGCTGAAAACAATAACCAATTCAAGGTTTATCATGGTAGGTTTATTACCACAAAAAAAATGATTAAAGCACATATTGTAGCCTTGTAAGGATCAACAGGGAGAGGATTAAATATTTTCATTTAACAAATTACTATTAACATTTAAAAATCAATTCAGTAATGTAACAAGGATTTGTCTAGGAAGTGAATTATATAAGCATGGAATCAGGGACATATATGTATTTTAAGTGGAAAAGAACAAATAAACCGTTTTTACAATGTTATAACTTTCTTTATATTTTCTAAAAGTTCTCCAGAAATCTGAACATGGTATCCATTAGATGTTATCTGAATAGCCTTGTATGGAACAGTTATGTTTGATGTTTAGACACTGCTAAGGCTAACTTTGAGCTACCAGGAAAATGAGAAAATGTTAGCAAGCTTGAATGAAGAAAGCAAAAGGGTACAGAAGTTAAGGTAAGAATTAAGTAAGTAATTAACTTTATAGCCTTTTAATAATGGAATACTTAATGCATTCATTAAAGAATGGCACTAGTTCTTAAATTGGTTGTGAATTGCACTTAAGGGCCACAACACCCTCAAGATAAATTAATCTTATGAGATTTTCTGAAATTTGCATAGGTTGATAAATATTTTATTGTCTGTTACGCTTAGTTGTGGGGTAAAACTAGCTACTTTATTTAGTATCTTCTCATTATTTCTGACTTCCTAGTTGAAAATAAACTTCTTTTGATGTGATGTTTTGGTGAACAATCCTCAGTAGAGGAAGATGCTGTGTATTACGTAATAATTGTACATATTATCAAGCCAGTGCAGTAGTTTGTAGTACAGTATGGGTTGCGGTTGTTTGTTTGTTGTATATTTTGAGGAAAAGTTTTGTGTTGAGTGTTGAGTGTTGCATGGTTAACCCAGAGAAGCCATTAGAGATAAACATTTTCTGCTGTGGGTTGCCATCAACAATAAACATGTCTACCCTGTGTGTGCATGGCAAGCATTTTAAAATTTAAAGACCTACAGGATGGTGGACCAGGTTGTCAATAATGCATTTGACAGCCGACATGATACTAATTCTGGAGTATTCTATCCCACTTCAGTACAGGTAGGTGTACTTTTTATTGTCTGTAAAATGTAATTTTATTACTTAATTCTAATTAAACATTTGTTTTAACAATCCTTAACAGTCATTGTGATAACAATCGTTAATTTTTTATTTGATATGTTTTTGAAGTTTGTAGAAATAATTTTTCTTGTTCTGTCTTATAAGCCTTAAAAATCCCTTACCTCTGCGAGGAGTAGCAAAAACCCATTTTGGTTGCAGTTATTTCAAACTATTATCTAGCAAGCGATATCTGAAATAGGTCGGTCTCATGGCCGACCAATCAGGTTCATTGCACCATAACCAAGCTAAATCTGGAATGCACAGGCAAACATACATCTCCCTGAACAAGGAAACAAAACTCAACCTAAGCAAAGTAAGTGCAAATTTTTGCATTGACCTAAAAGCTAAATTTGTCCTAATTCACAAAAAGCGACAAAAAATATATACCATAGTGACCAAATTTTATCAAAAACAGTATATATAACTGTTGCATTTTCAAACTATTTGGAACCTAATGAATACAACATTTAAATGTGGCTTGAGCCACATTTAAAATCATGCTTGAATCCAATACTTTTCTCAGGCAAACCCTGTTATGTCAAGTACTCATACTTGATTCTCTGCAGTTTATTTCGCTCCTCTTTCATTTTGTTTGGTGCTCGGCTGCGCTCAGCTTTTCTTGATGTGTTTGTGTTGGTGTATCTGCTCCCTCGGCTCACTTTGATTACTCCCATGTACCTTTCACCCACAGCCAATAAGGATGCTTGAAAGAATTCATCTTGCTGATATTTAAAAAACCCTGACTGCTCTGTCAACAATGCACATGGTGTGTGTGTGTGTGCTTGGGTGTGTGTGTGTGTGAGAGCATCTCAATATACGCACACTTATAATTCACCCAAGCTCTGCAGAGTCCTTATCTTGCACTTCTGCAACTGCCAGGCAAGGAATCTCAAGCTGGCCTCTCGTCCTTTAGAAAACAAAAACTGATTTTAATTGTTTCTTGAGGACAAGAGTGACCTGTCTGTGATCTCGGAGTCAGAGGAAAGCACATAGCAACAAAATAGCTTATGAGATGCAAATGAATCCTTCAGAACTTTGAATAGAATATGAAGACCTGATTTAATTACAAAAATGTTTGTCTTTTTGTCTCACGCCCTCTTTATATCTGTCTCATATATTTTACAAATGGCTGTGCCTTCATAAATGTGTGTTTGTTCAGCCAGATCAGACTGTTTCGTCTGTAAAGGCTGGAACATCAATAGAGAAGTGTGGAAATGTGTTTAGTCCTTTTCAAGCATTACTGTGTGATAATGTGATGATGGTTGATGATTAAATCAACAGTGAAACAAACAGATGAGGCATGAGTGTTTCGGGTCATTAGGCAAACTCATCAGGAGGATGTGAGCCATGTGCTGGGCTTATAGAGTTATGCTAAATAAATATGTTACTTCAGAGTTCATGAGGCTTGAAAAATTCAAACTGCAACAAAAACGGAATCTAGCGTGTGCAATCATGAAGGCCGAATTGCTGAGGCTGTCATAACAGGACACACATACACAGGATACACAAGCTTAAGCCTTATCTCTTATGCCTTATGTCTTATTTTATTTTTGATGGTAAGTCATTGTTTCTGGGTTTTGTTAGGTTACTCAAGTTTATATGAAAAGAACATTTCAAACTCATCAACTGCTTTAAAGAAACCGAATAAATGTGAAAAATGCAATGTAAAAAAGGCAAACCATGGAGACTGTCTATGCCAACCTTGGTTTTTTCAACAAAATCAAAACATTTTCTGCAAAATAAAAAAAAAAGTGACCGGAAGTTTACATTATTCAATTCATTATTACATTATTCAAATCAATTCAATTCAATCTAAACACAACATGATTTCACTATATCACTTTTACTAAAAACTGCCCAGTGCCACAATCAAAAGTGGCAAGCTGGTATTAGGCAAGCTGTTAAAGTAATGCTCTAAGACCTGGGAGCGACCTGGGATACTATGCTTTAGTAACAGCACGTTTTTCACACATGTTTGGAAATAGACAGGAGGTGTAAAAAAAATCCTACTAAAATGTGAGTTGGGGGTTAGTGAAATGTTGTTGTTAAAGATTATCTTTATTGTTTTCAACAACAATGTTTAATGGTCGTTTTAATCTTATTTATACCAATTTTATACTTATTTATACAAATCCCAGAGCTAATAAATTATGTTTATCAGTATACAGTATATTTATAATATATTTTGAAAATGTACCTACTCAAAACAATAAACAGAGTCATACAGTAAATCCAGAAACAAAAATGGATTTGATGTTTGTTTTTGTGCATCAGTCAGAGAAGATCCTGTCCTCAAAACATCCGTCTCATACTTTTCCATCAGGCTATAATTACAGAGCAGAGACTCAAACTGTGCAATGAGAGGAGCGCTGTGAGTGTGTGTTCATCTAGAGAGCACTTTTCCCTACATAACAGAAGGTGAATCAAAGAGCTCTCATCTGAAAACTCAGCAGCCATTGCATATTGTTTGTCTGGTTGGAGAGGCTTGATATTCTCCTCCATTCATCTGGTAGAGAGAATTTCATCCGTATACATTTGCTCACTCTCAAGCTGTGCTATAGAGCACAGGCCTGTGGTTTAAACCCAGTTGGACAAACATGAGCAGCCTTCACAACTGATTCAATGGCTAAAACACCTATGACCGTGGCTATCATCTACAATGCAAGAAATTTCAGCATTACTACCAAGGATTGGTGACCTCTTCTTTATGACAAATAAACAAATACAAAGCTCTGACTTGCAGCAGTAGACAGCTATGCTAACCTCAGTTGTCTAAGGTTGGAAAGAAAGTAAACATATGTTAACTCACCAGACCGTCAACTTTTGCCAGAGCTTGGAATCAAAGCTCCAATCACTGTTTTATTGTTTACAATAAGGACTCATTTCAAATGGAAACCTCAAACTTTTAAAGTAACTTGTGAAGTAATCTTTCCTAAAACAGAAAAGCTGGACACATCTAAGTGCATATTGTCAAATTCTCTGATAAGAGAAAGCCATCTGCTCAATAGTTTAATGATAAACACTGGCTTTCAAAGTAATAATACCTGCTGCTGCGGTTTCATTATCATATAAAAAGTTGAATACATGTATACAATAAATTACAATTCAGAACCAACACAGTTGGTAAAACACAGATTCAGTAAATTGTGATGTAATTGACAGAGCACTGTCTGCAACCCTCCAACTACAGTTTCCATCATTTATCACACTCATTACATTTATTTACAGCTCTTGCTATCACTGTTACACATATCCATATTTGTCTTGAGCTGGCCTAAATACTGGCCTATACTGTGTTATTTATTTAAGTCAAGTTTAGGCCTCTGTCTGTTCCAAACTATTAAAATACTCGAGTACTCAAAAAAGAAGAGTTTTCTCAATTTCAATAATATAAATAAATTAATTTGTTAATGAAAATAAACATAGTCTCTGTACTTAATAAAGGCAATAAAAAAGATGAAACAAAAACCTAGTTGTGTTTTTTTCAGTAATTTATTTGTAGAATTATAAAACATGTTAGTGCTTGTATGCTCACATTAAAATGTTTCAATGCAATGTTTTCATTATGGGTTTTATATATTTCTCTCAACAGCAACTGCCATCAACAAGACTCAAAAGCGCATCAAAAAAAACAGTTATTCACGAATCACAAGCTATTAATGCAATTGGATGTTGAGACTTGAATTGAGACAAAGTTTGACTAGAATCAGCTGTTTTTCAATTCAATTGTATATTTTATTGATGAGGGGGAAAAAATGTATAAAAAGACGACACTACTGACGGTCAATCCAAGAAGGTACATGTTTTCTTCTAGAATATGTTGCAGTATTTTTTCAGTTTTGACAACCCATGCAGAAATCTTATTTATGCAGTTATTGATGGATGACGCTGCTTATATGTAATTTATATCGATGTCATTTATTTGCATGAGTCATTGTCAAAGAATAAATCACAGTGTGGATGATTGAATGGTTCTGAACGCTTGCATCAAACACCAAATACATATGTTACTGACACAGAGATTTGCTGACTGACCATTTCATGGCTGCTGTTCGTTCCAGTTCTGTTTGCTTGGTGTGATAATGTATGGCAAAAAATGTAAATGTCAAGACTTACAAAGCCTTAAAAAAAGCTTAAAAGAATATATTGCTATTCCCAGTTGAAATGAGTGTGAGATATCTGTTCATGTTGTCTTTTAGCTATATAAGTGAGGTGAATGTCTTACATTGAACTTAAAATTATTTGCATTTTACGAATAAAAGAACCCCTCTAAAACACACATGTGCACCCGCACACACACACAAATGCACACACACAGATGCACGCAATCCTACCTGGCCAGGTTACAATATGACAGGATATTAAACTCCAATCACATACGAAAAGGGTTTGTTAATGGTATTTTTTCAAGACAAAACTCTTAGTTAGGTCCTTTTTAACTTGGACATGAAGGTTTGCAACACTCTGAAAATCAAGTTTTGTCTATTGTTTTTGTGTGTGTCATTGTTGGGTGAATAACACAGGGACACCTGATCATGTAAGAGTGAATAAAGGTTCCTGGAAGGGGTTTGATGAACTGAAACAATCAAGCAGTATCTAAGGAATGGGTTGTGTGTACGGCCTTTGGATTTCTCTCTCAATGCACAACAGGAAGTGTAGACTGCACTTTGTATTATGTTGAAAATGCCCAACTGTTAATCTAAAAAAGACAATATTTACACACCATTAAGTTTTTCTTTCTTGCAAGTTGCTTGAAAGGACATTTAAAACAATCTCAATGGAGATTTTTGAGTCTTGTAAGGAGCTCAAGTGTAGTAGTGGCTTGTTTTCCCCTAATGCCTGAGCCTCATTTCCTCACTACATCCATCCAAAACAATGTGAGGACCTTCATTTAGTTGGCTGATAACCTTCCATCTCTCTTCTGGGTCTCTTGCACATTCTGCTCAATTTTTATGGTACTGTGAAGTCATTGGTTAACACCTTTTTACTGGCCTCTTGAGCAGCCAATCTGTGGAACTGTTCTTTCCAGTTCTCTTGGCGCATCTTATAGGTTCTGGCTCATTAATCACAGGTGTTTGCCAATGTTTTTGCACTTCGTTAATTGCATGAGTGGCATTCTCTCTGGCGTTGTCGATATTCTCAATAACCACCACAACGGCTACTACACAACTTGGCATTAAAACAAAATCTCTAGTGAAATTCTCTAGTGATCCTGATAACACAGGTTTTTTTTTTATAAATCATCCATCTACTTATGTATTGACTTACTTATGTAAAAACAATTAAGTAAATGATGGAATTGAAGTTACCCTTGCATGGTGTTCGGTCTGTTAGACCCGTTTTCAGTTTTCCTCAAAATAAAAAAATATTGAAGCAATTATTATTTGAATCTGAGATCCACTGGCCTTGGCTCATTTTCTGTGATAAACATATATCAGAACACATTTTTAATAGCCACACACCGTATACCCCCTACACATTTATATTACACACAATATTTGGGTCTACTGAACCTGGGGCATGTAAAAGTGTGAAAATGGTAGAATCTTTACCTTTATTCTTCCTTCCCACACACATAGAAATCACACATAAACATACAATTTTAGTACAAAATTCTATTATTGTCTGAATTAAAAGGTAAATTTTTTAGTTTGTCAACAAGTAAAAATTTTCATGTGTGATTGCGAGTGGGATTTAACATGGTAAAGTACACTGGCATTTGATGGACTTATGATAACGTTGCCTCTGAAAACGGTGCTGATGAAGAGCACCAAGTAGTGCGTACAGGTTTTTTTTTTTTCCAGTGACTAAATTAACTATTAAATTATTTAACATTACCTCCCCCTATTTGATTAAGTAGCTCAAACTTTAAAAAAATATATTGTTCTTAGCCTGATGTTTTTGCCAAGTTTGCTACCTAGAGACTTTATGACTTTCATTAGCTTTAAACACGTCAAAATCACAGACATTTCCAAAAGCAATCAAGCTGCTTGGAATTAGCACAGAAATTAGACACTAATTAGTGGAGCTGCCCTGGAGATGCTGCATGATTTAAATAAGACCGACTGAGAACATCAGCTTGTTTGGAAGTTCTTTGTGTTTGTTTTGTTTGGATGTTTTTCAAAAGTTTTAAAATGAGTCTTGGCATTAATTTGCACAAACAGGTCAGAGCAAAGGAATCTTGTTAAATAGCTTTTGCGCTAATGACTACACAAACGTGATGCTTAAGCAATCTCTCAGTTAGCTTTATTAGATTACCTTCATTAGCTCATTGTAGTTCAAATATTTTTTGCTTTCTAGTCATGTCTTACATTGACACTTTGCTGTGTCAAACTCTGTTAAAAAGACTAAGTACAGAACAAGAGTGAGCACCTCATGTCATCATCCAGTTTTTGCATAACAGCTTTCTCTCTGACAGCAGTTTAACTGAGCTTGGATTGTCACTCTGAATCAGCCTGCTACAATATTCACAGTTGCAGGCCAGTCAGATCCAGTTATGAATCAAAAATGCATGACAGATTTGTTTGGATGGCACATTACAGTCTGCGGCAGCATAAATGTGACAGTGTGTAAAATGCCTGCTCTGTGCATTGGCTTGTTCTCACATCCATCCACACAATTTACTGTGCATCATTTATCAAAAGCATATGTTTAGCCCAGTCGTGCTGCTTCTCCAGATTTTTAATCAGACCTGATTCACAAGATGAGTTTATATGTGTTATATGGAGTTTGCCGTTTTCATTAAAGATGCATAAAACGTTACACTAAGTTTTTTAATTTATTTATTTTCCATTATGGGGGATGGCTTGCAATGCCAATGGTCTGAAATAAGGCATTAAGCTTTATATCTATCTATTCATGAAATATTTTCATAAATTAAACAAAATAATTAAATGTAATATTATTGGAGGACAAGAAAGAACTGTTATATTAAAATGTTTTCAGTCAAATAAAATTTTTGAGAATGTTCGGACCGTTCCTCTTAGATTTTTGGCAAAGTTAAAATAGGCTAAAGCAGGCGTAGTCAGTACTGGAAAAACTCATCTACAGAGGCAGGACACAGCTGAAGTGTAGACATCTGATTGGCTGAAGGTTTAATTTGTATATATCTTAAAATAATTCACCCACCAGCTCAAAGTTGGTCAGTTTTAACATCTATAGGCCTCTAAAGGCTTAACTGCAATTAAGTCACTTCCTATTACGCATCGAGAGGGAAAGTAGGAGGTTGCTGCTTTTGTCCCCCAAGACTTGTAAGAGAACAAATCAGGGAGGAAGATAAGGACATCAGGATTCATGTCTCACTGTGTGTTTACATAAATAACATAGCAACAAATGTAAAGTCAATGGGAAGAAGTGTTATGGAAAGTTCCTTATCTAGCTCTATTCTTTATTTTTCAAAGCACTCATAACTTGTCTTTAACAAAAAGAAGATTTTGGTTCTCATGTGTAAAGCTACCAGCTTATTGAAGTGTGTTGTTATCATAGCTTTTGCTGCAAAATATAAATGTTACATTTCTAGTTATTGAAAATAACTGGTCTCTTAAACATGGAAAATTATCTCACATTTGGATAGGTATGAGATCTACGGCCTGTGCTGGATATTAGTTATTCTTCACTTTCTTCACTGATAACTGAACGTTTGGATGTTTTTAATTCGTTCTTTTTCTATTTAAAAGAAACTGTTTTTCTATTATCAAATCTGATTTGAAATGTAGAAAAGTACTTTACTTTTTTTGCAAGCAAGTTTAACATTCTGTAATTTCTCCGGGCATTTTTACTTATCTTTCTTTGCTTACTCTTTCGTTTATTTAAACTATCCTTATATGTATATTTTCAGCAAAAGAGCTAAATCTTCTGAAGCACTTTTTGCATCACATTTCCAACAACTTAACAGTCAAACTGAAATAACCTTATTTGCATCCAGCTCCTTAACTAATGCAAATATCTCAGTCTATATTGATTTCTTTTCCAGTCTTGAATCACGTTAAAAGCCAAAGGTGATATTTGATCCATCTCATCTGGTCTCTTGAAACTCTGCCATTCAATTTAAGTTCTTTAAAATATTAACAGGCCCCTGCCTTCACTCACTGTAGCATTTGCCTCAATTGTTGTCCATGCACTAGCGATAAGCAATTTTGATTATTGCAATGCTCTTTGTATCACCCTTTTATATATAAAAAAAGAACATTTTAACTTAAAATATCATTTTTTGGGGGGTGTTATTTGATTCCCCTGGTGATTTATGTCATCAGATCTGATTGCATGCAAATGCCCTAAGTTTGTTGTAATATTAAAAGTTAAAGTTTTATGTCAGTCCTAAAAGCTTTTCTGTGATGTCTAAGACCCCTAGAGTGAAAGCAGAGCAGGGAGAGTAAGAAATGTTCTTTTGAAGAAATAAGCACAAGACTGGACAAGATGAGACAAGAAAGTATTGATTTGAGTATAATGAACTGAGCAGCATTGAATAAAGAATGTATAACCCAGTCACAAGGGAACATAAAATCTGACTAAATAGAGGTTCTCTCAGAGCAAATGAGCGAAATGAGGAACAGGTGATCATGCAAGACATGAGCCACTACAAAGAGAATGATACAGAAGAATAAATGACATAACCAAAAGGGTTGAAAATGGAAATGGAAATTCCAGCTTTAAGTTCACACATTCTACTAGCTTTCTTTTGAACATCTGGTTGGATACTATGATGTAGAAGTGTTCGCAGTTCACCAACCAAGTCCATAGTTTTTTTCCCCCTCTTTTCTCATGAGCCTGGTAAATTTCCACATTGCTTGTGCTGTTCTGATTAAGTCAGAATGATGCATGTGGCCATGCTTTTTGCATTCACATTTTTTTATCTCCCAGGAGTAGGATGAACAGGGCCTTGAATGCTTGAATCTATTTTATAATCTATTTATGACAAGAGTGTGATTATTATTAAAGCGTCACACTTCGCCATTACAGCTCAAGGGGGTTTTCTGAAAGCTGCTGACAACTGTATACAGCCTCAAAATGAGAAATGCCCTAAATATAATTGAAACTCTGAAGAAGATGAGCAGCTTAAACACAGGAAAGTAACGTTCACCTTCAATTATTACTTATACTTTCTACCTTCTCAAACCAGCAAATGGTTTAAATTAAAACGGAACATGATGGAAGTTTCACTGAATATGTTTCTCCAATACACTGTATCAACACAAAAACTGAATTTTGCATTATGTCTCACATTATACTTTTGTATGTATTTGATCATGATCAAACTATTTGATTGTGTGTGTGTGCGTGCTTTTCATTGATCGTATCAATGAAACACATTGATTAGTGATTAGTTACATGATTAGTAACTGTTTAGTAAATCTCTTTTTCAACCAAATGGCTGACCAAGAGGTATTTAAAACTTCATTTTAATTTGCCTACTGTGCATTAAAACTAATTATGATGCCAGTTGTGAAAAACAGATTTTCATGGAATCATTGTGTGTTTCACGAGTGATAGAGAAGTGTGTTTTCTGTAAATGGTAAATCATGCATGATTATTATAAATAGAAGAACAACAGACAGCGGCAGATGCCAAATATCAAACATCTGGGATCTGGCATGTTTTACTTCAGTGAGTTTGTTGCCATTATATCCAGATGTTGCCTCTATTATTTACAAAGTGAGATATGCACACACAAAATATGCAAATCATAATCTTGTCAGAAAATAGTTAAAGAGGAAAGAACTGATTTTCTGCTCAAACCAAGATATACGTGTGTGGGAAAAATGAAAGTCATCAAATATGGCACAATGATAGATAAAAAACACTGGACTATAATATGCCTCCTCCTCTCTAAAGATTGCTCAGCATAGGCTTTCTTTAAGGACTGAAAAATGCAATCCCTCCATATTGCCATGCAGTGATAACAACCCATCACTATAGTCCAACATTTATTATTGGAAATAATTTATTTACTGAGTTATTTCTTACACAATGTATCACCTGCTGAATTAATTCAGCATTAGCTCTAATGAACAACCATGCAGAACATTATTCAACTGTAGTGATCTCCTTAGAACATTCTTGCTTTCTTTTTCACGTTGTCACAACATGTTATCATAATGATGCAAGTTTAGTAAGGAATCAAAAATCCTTGAACTCCTTGAAAACTGATCCATTTAATTATTTTTAACAAGATTATTTTTGTTGTTTTTGCCCTTCCTGGTTTGAAAGGAAATGCCAACTAAATTTATGTAGAAGCATTCTTGAAATTGTTTCGAAAAAGGCTTACATCACTAGCTTTGTCAGCAACTGTGAGCTGTGAAACAAATCTGTCAAAACTGCATTAATATGCTTAAGATGGGTGTCTACCTGTACCTGCATTCAGAAGGGGATCTCACGTCCTGTATGATGCTAGTTCATAGTTATGAAACATTTCTGGGAAATGCTTTCGCCTGCTGTAGCCACAGGCAGTTTGTTTACTCTCTAATGCTTCCGCAGTCAATTGCTATAATGAAGAGATAATGGTTCTCTATCTTGTCATGCATGGGTGTGGAGTCTTTCCCTGAAGGCAGAGGAATAACTATGGTTTTAAAGTCATGAGATTAGCTGCAGATTCAAAGATTAGTTTTTTTTCTAGCTCAATAACTCAAGATTTAACTGTTCTTAATAAAAAAATGAGAATTCATTTTAATCTTAGTAACATAGGTAACATGCTACACAATTATTTTAGTCAAAATATTCCTCCCTCTGTGTTTACTGAAATGTATTACTCTCTTTGCACATCATCTGTAAAGTTCCACAAAATATTTATATATATTTATATTAATAATATTTACTATTATATTTATACACACACACATACGGACAATCCCCAATTCTACATTCTTTTCACATTGTTTATATTTTACATACATTTTGTTAACGATAAGTGCAATAACCACTTTTCTGCACAAGTCTGTTGGGACTATAAGTTGTATGTCTGTATTGTCCATCTCTGTTTTAGCTCTTGTTGTCCGCTTCATAGCTTCCTGTCTGTGGTTGCTGTTTAGCACCTTAGGTCTGGAAGAAACATTGTTTCACATCACCAGGCATGGACTGGTCATCGGGCGTACTGGACAATGCCCGGTGGGGCGATGCACATTTTTGGGCCAATAATAATAATAAAAAAAATATTTTTGGCTATGATGACAGCGTTTATGACAAATGAATAACGGCCTGTTGGTTGATTTTCAAACACTGAAATCAAAGGCCCCTCCCTCCAGCCTCTGACCAAGTTTATAAATCTCTCGTCTCGCCATTCTTACGTTAAATACATTCAACCACCTTTGAAAACAGGCTGTTCCATGTTTAATCTCACATCTAGTGTAATTTTAAACAGTCGAAATAGCGGAGTTTGCAGTAAAAAATAAGGAAATTCTGTAAAAAGTTCGGCAATATTCCTGCACAGGTATATACACTCGTGTTGAGGTTATTAAATGTGAAGCCACTCATTCTCTATTCTGCAACAGATGCGTGCCTGCTCTGATGAAAGATTTAGCTCCAAAGTTAATATATTGCTAATATCTGCAGGTGCATTAAAGAAAGATGTTATGGCACATTTGCTTCTAACCGCAAATTAAATATTTTTAACCAGGCATTCAGAATTTAAAGGAGTTTGATCCCTTTAACAGCTCAAAGTTGTGAGTCTCTTACTAATATAACGTGACTCAACAGATAAACACTCAACAATGAATTATTCCAGATGAAATAATAAAGTTGAAGAGAGAGAGAGCTGCTGAATATAGGGCTAATGCCAAAAATACTAAACACATATAAAGTTTACATGTCCATAATGTACATAAATAGAGAGATAACTTTATTTTCACAATGAATTAATTTAAGTAAATGCACTTTTTAAAAAAAGCTAATGATCAACAATTTGCATTAAATTGGGTGGTGTGCAGAGATGAAATCAAATATGTATTACTACAATTAAAAAAAGTTTACACCCTTGTCTTTTAATTTGATATCAGATCATTAGAAAATGTATAGTTTGAATTAGCAACTTCAATCAGAAAGTGCACTTCTTTTCTGATGTGAAACAATTAGCTACAATATGTTTTGTTGATGCACCAACAAACTAACAAAATGAAGGAAAATTGACTAAATGAATGACAGTAAACCTGTGCCTCGGTAATCATCGTACGTGCCATCGTACATCTTGTAAATAATCATTGTTGGCTGCCATAGTCAAGAATGCCAGGGCCTTTTTTTGTCCCAGTCCAACCCAGCATGTCACTATCTATTGCATCTGTATGGTTGAGTTGACACCAAATCCTGTTTTCTTGCAGTCAAAATTTAGTTTAAATTTGCTTTAATCTTCAAATTTGAGTCAGAAATCACAGTTCACTTGTTGATGTAAAACCACATTAACATATTTGACCATGTGTTAAATGAGACTAAAGGCACATATGCCACTGTTAGTGAACCTGGAATGGTTTTGAACATAATTTAGAAACTAAGCAGCTTTTTAATTTCATTGTAGATGATATTGTTATTGGTTTTCATACTAACAGGGAGCTTTCATGCAGAAATCGGGGGACTCAGCAGTTTTCTCTGTATGATGTGTGGAAATATAGAAAACTCTTTCTCATCAGATTTACACCACTGACTTCATCAAATTTATAATTCTGTGCAGATTTACTCATAATTTTAGTCTGTGATAAATATATATCTGCATGATAAAAACTTTGATGACTCAGTAATTCCTACTGTAGCTGTAGATGTTATACCCTGGTGGCCAAGCTTCTTTGATTGCACATTCCCAGTTTGAGAGCAGTGAGTGCTTTTAGGAGAAATGGCACAGCTGGACACAAAATATTACAAGGCAAACACTATTAAGCCTGATTTATCAACCACAGGTTGAGCAGGCGGTTTGATTAAGATGAAAGTAAAAATGCAACTTTTGCTTTGGCTTGCACATTCACGCATACGATCTGATTAATATTAAGCAATTTTAGACAATTTTGAATAGTGAGCCATATCACAGTGATTATAATAGCAACAAGTAATCAGTAGAACCCTATTCTCTTGACGGACATGCTACAATATATTGACACTCCATTGCAAAAAATTATTGTGGTCGGTATTCAATTTTTTTCACTCTCTAGGCCATTAAGCATATTTATAAGTGAACTGATGAAAATTAATTTAGCAACAGGGTTCAAGATTTCAATATTTTTCTGACTTTGGATTTACATATTCAACCACAGTTTGTATTCCTCAATAAATGCACTTTCATTTTCCAATATAGTCTCAAAGAGATTGGCTTCACTGAATCTTGAAAATCGGTGGGATGCATACCTATTCAAATATGTTTACTTAGCGCACACAACAGATAAATTATTGTTTACCTAAATTTTGTTTTAATCTCATTTTCTCAAAGGGAAAACATTGTTCAGTAACACTGTCGGATACAAGATAATTGCAAATGTTCAATATAAATATTGACAAATTCATGATGGGCTCCTGTTAACAAAGATGTTGATGTTGTTTTTAAGTATCATTAAGTCGGAGGGACTTTAGGGTAGGAATTATTGACTCATAGTTTATTTCAAATGTATTTTACTTAAAGGGACCTAGTTAAATACTAACAGAAGGCTAGTCACATTGTTTCTTTCAAATTAGGGTAGGATTATCTATTACATTGAAGATTGTGTTGATTGTAAAAAGAGGGAATGTATATGAAGCTTTTGACTTTCCAGCTAGTGCTGGCCCATGTGACAACAATAAAATTAAATAAAAAAATTTAACTGTTGAACATGATTTTTATGTTTTATAATCAACAAGCCCAACAAAAACAGGGAACACCCCTAATTCCTAGCCTTTGGTCAAGACAGACACTTATGTGTTTTTATTCAATATTACATTGATTTTAGTGGTAAAACTTGCAGCATAATTACAGCCTCATAAAACATGTAAAATAGGTAAAGGACGTACAAGTGTGTATTATTCCGTTTTAACACACAATGGGGTTGTGCAGTACAAGCTAACACGTGCATATTTAAGTTACCTGTACGGTTATTCAGAGTTATACAACACTTGCCAGCCAATCAGAATTGAGTATTTAGTCCAAACATGGCATAAAAAAACAATATACCCTTTCATAACCCATTAGTCTAAATGTAAAAAAAAGGAATGAATTTCAGGAACTTAATTTGCCTTAAATTGTTACAGGATTAATCAACAATCATTTTGAATGATTGTCTTCTTTTTTAACCTTGTGTACCTATGGAGTAATCAGTACTCATTACTAGATTTCTGTAACTTAGAGATTAAGTCCAAACTCAAACAAATGGTGTTATATTCTGCCGTTCTCTGCTAGCTCAGCTCGTACAGTAGAAAGTGCAGACAGAGAGCATTTACTGCACACACAGCACAGTCCCAATTTACCCCAAACACAGTCTTGTTTCTTCTTTTGATCCGGACTGTGAGCCTCTGTTTGTTTGGAAGGTGACATTAGTAAACATTTACATATAATCCATGTTTTTCCCTTTTCCCTTTAATGATATTTTCTATTGAGACTCTTATTTTCAAAGTAAATTTTGGACAAACAATATGTTCTGAACTACTTGGAAATAGATAAAATTATGCAGTCATTTTAGTTGATGCAAATTTGGTGTAAACATCTAAAAAGCGTTATTTTGATCTCTAGCTCTCTTATGCGTAGTAGCTTTTTAAAAATCTTTTGTTCTCCTAATTGTAATAGTTTATGGTGCTTATCAGCCTATAGAGTGCTCTCTGCTGCACTACTCCATTGAGGTTTATTCAGTGGCCAGTAGTTGTAATGAATCAAAGATGGCCACCAGACAGCCTCATTTGTTAACCATTTCCAGCATATCCACTCAATACTTCTATTCTATAAGAACCCTAGAGGTAAAAATTGGAAATAAAATACAATCTTTCTAAATATTTCAATTCAGTAGTACATTACAATCAATCACATGTCCAATGTAGTGGACACCATGCATCACCGGGTGTAATTCTCAGCCTTGGTGGGGAGGGCTTACCTGGAGTTTCTGGGTACAGGGGATCCAGAAGTGGAGTGTAGCTGCCAGTGCCCCTCCCGAGGGATGGCGACACAAGCCCCAGCCCAGGGAAACGGCCTGCGGCTAAGCACTCCTGACGGGCTGGAGGGGTCTCCGGCTTCATCGAGCAAAATGCTTCATGGAAGGCTGTCGTCTCTCGGCGACCCCCCCAACACATATTCCGCTAACCCTGCCACCCTCAATGCATCAGGGAGCGTGTATTTTGCCCTTGCACCCACACAGGCTCTCGGTGGCCAGGGCTTCAGGTCTTCCATTGAATCACAAACCTGTATCAAGAGCCGTCACCCACCAGTTACCAGATGCCGACCTCAAGAGGTAGGTTCCCCTGGGTCGCTTCATGGGGGCTTGTTTCAGCCTTCCAGGTCTCTCCAAGTGGTTCTTCCGGGTCATAAAACTGGGTTACAGGATCCAGTTTCAGTCCAGGGCCCCCTTATTTATCCAGGGTTTTGCCTACCGATGTGGATCCCTTGCAAGTTCTGGTCATGGATCAGGAAGTAGGCACCCTGCTGCACAAGGGGCCATCGAGATGGTTCCTGTGTACGACAGAAACTCAGGGTTTTACTTCCTGGTTCCGAAGAAGGCCGGGGGCCTGCGCCCCATTCTCGATCTGAGGTTCTTGAACCATCGCACCATGAGGTTGCCAATCAAGTTGCTTACCTTAAAGCAGATCGTGGCGCAGATCAAGTACGCCAACTTGTTTGTTTCCAGCGACCTCAATATGCCTACTTTAATGTCCCTATTTGTCCTTCTCATAGGAAGTTTCTTCGGTTCATGGTAGGGGGCATGGGTTACCAGTACCGAGTGTTTCATGTCGCCCTTTCGCTCTCGCCCAGGACCTTCACCAAATGTATGGACTCAGCCCTGGCCCCCTTGAGGGTTCAAGGGTTCCGTGTTCTCAATTACATTGGAGGAAGTTCGGCATCGAGATGTCGTCCTCACCCACACGAAGGTTCTGGGTTTTTCGGCTGAACCCCCCACAAGACTGTCCTCTCCCCAACCCAGAGATAAGTATGTGTAGTATGGGATTTCACCACCATGCAGGCTTGCCTGTCTCAGCCCAGGATCTCTGCTCTGCAATCCTAGGGGTGGCCCGGAGGGCGAGGCTAGGCCATTCACTGCAGGTCTGCAATCACTGCTTCCTGGAGTCCTGGAAAGGGTACATCAAGAGAGCCTTCCCTTGCTCCTTATTGCCCCACCTATGGCCAGGCCGGCTATTGTCTGCGGAACGCTTGGCCCTTCTGGCGAACCATGGGAGATCCCTGTCAAAGGGTGGGATCTGCTCTCTAAACACAGGGGGACGGTGGTGCATCCCTGTCCAGAGTTGTGGAGACTGTATCTATGGCCCCTGAGGGGGTGCAGCTCCTAAAGCTTTCGGCCTCTTGGCTGAGGATGTTGAGGCATTTCTCCACTCCAGGGCTCCCTCTACGAGGAGGTCTTACGCCGCAAGATAGCGACTGTTTACTCCCTGGTGTGTTTTCCACACCCTGAATTAGCTCGCTAATTCAGATCGGTGTAGGAGTTTCTGCAGGCTCAGTTCACCAGGGGGCTTTCGCCATCCACCATTAAGGTGTAGGTTTCGGCCTGCCACGCCACAATTGAAGGCCAGGTCCCCCCCTTTTATCTCGTTGTCTTCTCGGTACCAGGTGGCTGAGGCCCTTAGTCTGTCCAAGAGTGCCCGTATGGGACCTGGCCATTGTCTTGGAGGCCATGAAGAGGCCCCCCTGGGCGACGTGTTCTAATGCTTCCTATCAATTAAGACAGCATTTATACTCGCCATTACATCCTTTAAACGGTTCTGGACTTACACGCTAAGGACTTTCTGTGAGCTCCCTCATGTTATGAGTTATCCCTGGAGGTGGCTAGCGTTTTCCTGCACTCTCAGCCGAGCTATGTCCCTCTGTTGCCTTACGTCGCCCCGTGTCCCATTAGGTTCCGAGCATTCTTGCTCTTCCATTTGAGTCCTCTGTACAGGAGCTCCTCCATAGTGTCTGCCCGGTGCGGGCCCTGGGCTGTTATGTCTGTCGCACGGCTCAGTCCACACAGGAAGGGATCTCCTGCTAACACACAGTCAGTGAGCAGATGGATTGTGGATGCTATCACCTCTGCTTATGCATCCTCTGGTCTCCCGGCCCCCTTGGTCAGGGCACATTCCACGAGAGGTGTGGCGGCTTTTCAGGCCTTGTCATCTGGTATTCTATCCAGGACTTTGTAACGTTGCAGGACGGTCCATGCCCTTGTCTGTGATCCTGGATGATTCTCTGGGCTGAAGACACTGTCAGTCCGGGGCTGCTTGGCTCGTTCCCCATAGCGTTTGGACGCAGCTCGAGTTCCTGAAGGGGAACATCTCAGGTTACGTATGTTCCTGAGGGAACGAGATGCTGCGTCTCCAGGCCACTCTGCCCGCTTCCTGATGGCGCTTACTGTGCCTAAAAACTGGTTGCCGTTTTCATCGCTGGCTCCTATAAACAGTGCACTTCCAGGTGCGATGTCACGCTCAGATGACGTCACACCTGTCTGTTAGATGAGATTTCACACATAATTCAGAGCCGGAACCGCAGCGAGCGTTTCTCATAGGGTTTACACGCAGCGTCTCGTTCACTCAGGGAACCTTGGTTACATACGTAACCTGAGACATTCCTATAGAATTCACCCTGACTCAAGAGATGAAGAGTTCAGTGACAACAGTGAAGATGAGTGGCTGTCAGAGAACAATAGAGATATTAGAACTGAGGATGATTGAGATACAGTCAGACAGGGTACAGAAGTTCAAGATGATTAGGTCCAGGATAATGAAGGCAAGGATGTAGAGGGAGCTGTGGAAAGTACCATGATGCTGCATGCATGAAGCAGACCAAATACATCTGTATGCATTGTGGTGTGCTACTCAGCCCTGGATGCTTTTTTAACAGTCATATAATTTTGATGAACTGGGAATAATACTAAGATAAAATGTTTTTTTTCCAAAAGACGCTTTCAAATGACTGCTAAAAACATATTAATTCTTGTATAACGGCATGCTAATACCAGTCCTGCATCCTTAAATATTTAAGGAGATTTAAAATCCAGGGAATGTTTTAAACATCTACTTGGCTTAGGTGTATGCTTCATGTTCAACATTTGTTTTTGAAAGTTGTTTGCTTTATCATTCTGGCCTAAACAGCAGGTATATAGAAAATGTGTGAAAATATGTACAAAGATTTTTTTCAAAGTATAAAATAAACAATTGTTCATAAATTTACCATAAAACACAATTCCATTTATTTTTACAATAAGTTAATATTGTTTTATGTTGAGTCTTAAGATGCATGTAATCCACTAGAGTGGACATGTCTGCAACTTTCTGAAATCATCTTCGTCTTCATGTCGGCTTTCTTTCCTTTCGGGGTCGCCACAGCGGAATGAACCGCCAACTCTCTGGCATATGTTTTACGCAGGGGATACCCTTCCAGCCACAACCCATCGCTGGGAAACATTCATACACACATTCACTCTTTAACACTATCGGCAATCATTCTTACTCAATTCACTTATACCACATGTCTTTGGACTTGTGGGGAAACCGGAGCACCCGGAGAAAACCCACGCGATCATGGGGTGAACATGCAAACTCCACACAGAAATGCCACCTGCCCCAGCCGAGCCTAGAACCAGCGACCTTCTTGCTGTGAGACGACCGTGCTACCCACTGCACCACCGTGACGCCGTTCCTGAAATCCTCACATTTAAAACAAAAAGTTTTTTTTTAAATTTAGATCTATGCCCTGAGAACAATAAACACTTAGGAAAAAATATGGACCCTGGCTTTCATATGTTAGATAAATAAATAGGTTAGATGACTCTAGTGTTTTATATTTGAATAAAAGGACAATCACATATTTAAGGCAATTATTTATTTATTTATTAACTGTCTTCATTGGATATGCAAAGGACTTGCATTAACAAGCTCATTATTACATGCACTACCTTGCCTGACATTTTTGAAAATAGGCAAGTAATAAATGACAAAAATGTGATCTGAGGGTGGTACATACTCACCGTCTTGCAAAAGGGTAAAGCAACACATAAGAAAAACTAGTTATAGTTTTTCTCAAATGCTAAAACACAAAGGCCAATTCTCTAAACCAAAAAAACAGTTGTTTTAAACAAATTTACTAAATCTAGCCATCCTTTTCCGATATCATAAACACATTCCACATGAGGATACAATTCACAAAACACAATCCTAAGTCTAAACACATTTTTTGTTGCTAAAACACAAGTTGGAAAATAACGCTGATCATATTCTCAAATGAAAGCTAATGTGGTACAAATAGCTTGCTACAGCCAGCAATATTTGAACACAATGAACACACCTGTCGTCATTCATTACACACAACAGCTAAAAATTTTAGACACTTGTTACTAATGCTCTGACCACATGTATAAAAGCAAGTTCAGAGTGCAAAATTTGCTGAAGATCCCAAACAAACACAATGGATGAAGGCAGAGTCAAGGGAAGAGGAATTCGAGTCAATGAGGGAGAAGAGTTGGCCTTGAAGGAAGAGGAGCAGGCCAACAAGGAAAAGGAGAATGTCCAGGAGAGAGGATAAACATGAGAAGGTCCAGGATGGAGGGCAAGATAACCTCCTACCATCATTACAGATGAGATCTTTGTCTGTCATTGTCTATGGCATGACAATGGCTGAAAGCAGGACTAAGAGTCCATCCAAACCTGAGTAGATTCACCGTGGCCACCCTTTTTCAGAGCATTCAGACAACTCAACAGGTATTGTACTCTATTGCTTTCTTTGTCACAATACATTTTTACAAGCCTATGAAAGTACTCTATTGGTTTCAAATCAGTTGTTATTGTCAATTGACAACACATCCTCTTTGTGGATATAGTTTGTGAGAACAACTTCATCAGACTCCGGGAGATCAGAGACAAAGTCATTGCAGACAATATAAACTTCGAGAACATTGATGAAATCAGCTTGGCCAAAATAGAAGGAGTTCTCCATCACCAAAAGATTCGAATGACACCTGTTCATCTTTTCCTATAGTGATTCATGTTTTGCTATAGTGTGTAATGATGTGTATAGGGTTTACATTTTTGAAAGCTTCGCCTTGTTTTTTGGTGTGAAAGTTTGAGCTTTGAAGTGAGAAGGTGTGATTGTGTTTAGAAAAGCGTGTTGTGTTTAGATGTTGGGGAACATGGTGGAAACATTTGTAACATGTTTTTTTAGAATTTGAGAAAAACTGTAAAGTAGAAACATATGAATCTCAGCTTAGGTCAACATATATGTGAACATTAAGAAGGTAAAACTTCGTTATAACTTAAAGTCAAAACTATTCATCAGCATGAGTTTGTGAAGAGCATGAAATGTCACACTACTGTAAATTACACAAATCACTTTCTGTATTTTTGGGGGTTGGTGGGGTTTGCAGGGTATAAAAAGCGTCCATAAGATTAAATTGAACAATTAAACACAGATAGAATCATCAATGCTTCCACTGACACTCAGCAAGCTAGAGTGAGCCATCACTTTAAGTGTCTGACATTTCAGTTGAGGTCCATGAGTATAATCTCATGCAGTTTATCAGCAGTAAATGTGTATCCTCTATCGGTCTTCCATATTTTACAACCTCAGAAAACTGAGCTGGACAAACAGAGCTCAAGGCTTTTCTTTATCATGCTCATCTTCTCCCATCCACTGCGCTCAGAGTCATTAATCATGAGAAGAACACTGGTGTATCAATGATTTCAACAGCACGCAGCACTACAGAAAATCAACGCATACACACTCACGCGCACACATTCTGGATGATGACTATCAAGGTCACCCGCCTGTTACTGAAGCTCACAATACTCCTGTGATAAGCTATCTTCTGTAAGTTAATTAGCTTTTTATCACATCTTAGAAATTAGGAGATCACCGTGTAGCAGGACTGAACTGGAGAAAAGAGTTCTAAAAGAAGGTGATCCATTAAAGATGTGGTTCATATAACCATTTAACTGGAAATTGAAAATCATTTTTATACTAATCATTATGGTAACAATGTCATCGTCATGACAATCATGATTTATTCTACCATAACAGCATCAGTATTTAACAATAATTAAGATGTTTAAATATGTATCAAGTTTTATATGTATGACTAAGTTAAAATATTTCTAATATATGTATGTAAAGCAAGATATTGCTAACGAAAGAAGCTTTTGTTTTTTTCTGAAGCTGGTGTGAATTGATACGCATCGTGAAAAGAACTGCACAGATAAACCTGGCTGAATTGAATTAAAATAGACGGTTTCTTTTGTCAGGCTCATGCAGAGTGCAGAGAGCAGTGACTGGACTATCACTCTGATAAGAGAGATTAATGGGGTTGTCCAGCTGCCTAGCTCACAATCAGGGTTTGAGTATCAAATCTGACTGTTATCCCGAGCATCTGAATGCAAAGGACAACGAGAGAAAGAGGAGAGAGGGAAACTATGAAAACTCTGGAAAGATATGTGCAAAAATGAAAATGAAAGTACTAATGCTAAATTTATTTTACAACAAATAACTTGGACTGAAAACTACAAATCATATATGTCTCTCTGTTCATAACCCCTGATTGGCTCATGGCCTCATAAGACACACACACACACACACACACAACCAATCAGAAGAAGGTCAACACTCACATGAATGTAACAGAATTGATCTTTCACTAATTTAGACAAAACATTCGAATTTTAAAAATGTTGTACTTTTGTTTTCTCCTTATTCCATATAAAATACATCTTAAGCTATTTGATAACTATATCAGCCCAGAGAAGACTGAAAAATATGCTCATTTTGAAGCTAAGGATTCACAAGCTTTAAATGGTAGAAAATGCAGCCTCACCAATCACATGCATTTCTTGAACAGACTGCATTACCCCAGTTATACTGGAGCCACACTGCTTTCCTGTAAAGCAGTGGATTAAATACAAGTAGTCTATTTTTTACTACTTCCTGAGTGATTGTACACAGTATCTTCCTCCTCAAGTATTGATTTGAATGTTATAAAATAACGAATAATGCAAGATATCTATGCTAAGATTTAAATTCCATGCTAATAAAATAACTATAGTATTTGTTAACTTCAGTTGTCTACATTGAAAAAAGAAAAAAAAATCTATGAAAAGATGAGCTAACACATTTTAATTCCTAAATAAAAATTCTTAATCATTTTAGCAGAACTAAGGTGTCATCAATACTTGCAAAATTTTCAAAGCAAACTCTAAAACAGAATTAATCCTACTTGTAATTAGGAGAATGAATGTTACTTTAAACCAAAAAAAGTATCTAGCATTTATTCATTTATTTTTTTGTAATAACAGTTCACATTTCATGTACAACTTGCACGCTAAGAAAAACTATTTTTTTTATTTAAGACAAAAAAAACAGTACTTTGTATTGGCTAACGATTAATCAATTATAAAAATATGTTTTACTATTAAATATACAGTTTTTTTATTACACAGCATCATGTCAAACTTTTTTAACATTTGTGTTTGGCTTCATTACATTAAGCGAAGGATGCAACCAACTCAACAAAAAATCAAGTAGGAACAGACTTAACCACTACAACAAGGAGAAGAATGTAGAAGAGATGGAGCATGCTGTATCTAAACAATGTTTGAATGATCAATATTGTGAGGGTGGAAACGAAATACAGATGGTAACAATCCACAAGACCAGTAAACTCAATAATGACAAATAGCGAGCTGGAGACTCAAATAATGTATAAAAGAGGAATGCTCAGAAATACAACCATGTAAAATTGAAAGTGGAGAAAAAGAAGAACTAAAATCATGATAGTTGTCAGAGATTTACCTGTGGGAGCCAGTAGGTGAGTTTATTACAAACATGAAAACACACAATCCAAAACTAAAATGATGGAGGAGAGAGATGAAGTAGATATACAACACAGGACACTCAAACCAGGCACTCACAGGGGAAACCATAGATATAATTGACGGACAACATGCTATTGAGAAGCAGCGTCTTTTATGCAGAGTGATCGCGTGGTGGGACAACATAACAACATAAGATAATGGCTTACAGGTGTGAGAGGGAGTGAATCCAATAAACAATCAAGAGAAAAAAATGAACTGAACAAATTGAACTGAAGCTTTCAATAAAAACACTGAGCTTTCAATAAAGTGAAGATCATTTTACGTGACCCTGATGAGGAATGAATCAGTACTGCAGGGTCAAACACACCAAGTGTGTTCTAGAAAATGATTTATCATGTTGACCTCAACTGGACATTTGTCTCTGCTAGTGTTTTTTAACTTTGAGACCTTTAATATTCCCTCTGCGGTGTACTGATGAAGGAGAGGACAGACAGGCAGGATGACGATGTGCTGAGTCTCACACAAACTCGCTCATGTGAATGTCACACAGCCATAAACACAAAATTTCAGACCTCACACACACACACACACACACACTGTGCAATGCATAGTAAGATTATTTTCTTCACGTAACAGTAATGCTTTACATGAATGCATAGAAAAGTACATTATAACGTATATAAAATGTATAAAGAACAGTAGATACATAAAAAGCACAATGGGCACACAGACTAATCTAATTGTGCACTTATAATGTTTTTTATAATAATCATTTATATTTTATTGTAAAATGCACATGTAAATTGAGTGAAAAGACAAATGTGAAATTGATAAGAGAATGTGTGTTAATTGAATATGACCGGCTGTTTGTTATTTCTTTATTTATAGTTAAGGTACAGCAAGTAAAATGCTCCATTTGATCCTCCTCCTTTTTCCAGCCCCACAGCCATGAACGTCTTTTGGGGGTATTTTGTTCTACTGATGCAGTTTACCCAAACTCCCAAGAAGAGTCTGTTTAAATTGCATTGTATTTTTCTTTATACGAGATACGACGGGCATTTGCGAACCAGATGCCGCTTGCGCGCGACTTTGTAATGGCTGCCACACACAAGGCTTGTGTTAATGATACGGAAGGTAAGAAGGAACTTACACACTTTTGCACAAAGGGTTTTTTATTCCTACACGTCTAGAATGACACGTGGGCTTTAAGAACCAAGCATGTGCTTCCAAATAAACTTCTCTTAAGCTTAAAAATAATATACCAGACCGTCAGTGTAAGTGCTGAAAAGTTCTCGTTTTGCTCCATCCGGTAAAGGTTTGTATATTTATACAATATATTTGGTTGTTCTGAAGGACCTTTCAGCATTATTGTAACAAAACTTTGAGGTGACCTCACGACATGGTAGTGGTCGTTTGTTTACATCTCTGCATGCACTGCGCCATGACGTCCATTTTCAAGCTCTATGAAGAAAAATATATATCTGGTGGCACTTTAACCACGATTAAAACCACTTCTGTAATTCAGTTAGCCAAGTCACTAAAATGGAGCTTACTAAATGTTAAAGAGTAAACATAGAAAAAGTTCACCGTGTTTGTGTATCACTGCTCATTTTAGCATTAGAAATGAGAAAAACTCTAATTTGTCACAAGAACTTAGGTAGGTGCGTTGAAACACAGACGCATTGATGACTTGACATTCAATGATGTCCTCTGTTCACAGTGTGCAATTGGAGATCATGCAACCTTTGAAATTCATAGGTCTCTGATCCCAGTGAATCCCATTAAGAGTGAATGGATTTCTTACAGTTGAATCATGAAAAAAAGTTGTCAAATTTTGTTTTCAGCAACTATTTTATATATGTCTGTTTAAATATTTCAGATTTTTTTTTGCTTTACGATTTTCGTGTGATACTTTCTTTATGTACTATATAACAGTACTACATTCACATGTGAAATATTTTAAATGTTTAAGATAATTTTTATCATTAAATGTGTCAGTTTTATAGAAGAATGCAACAAAAAAAATGTGTTGGTTTGAATGATTCCTTTTATCTTTTTAAAAGGAATGACAAAAAATGGCAAATGACAAAAACTTAAATCTCCCCCTTTTGTACCATTTTCTTTTGCCTGTTATAGAAAACACAGTGATAGCAGTTACATCCACTAGTTTGAAAAACAGTAAAATGTTATAGAGCTGCATAACACACTGTTCAAGCTGACTACAGTTACTGTTACTTGAAGGAGGCCCAATTCTGGCAAAATAAGGTAGTAAAAACATAACATAACTTTTAATATAGATTTTGTTGATAACAACTTCACATTTAATGAAACTAAATAACAATGACCCACGACATGCTTATGGAGACTGAAAGACAGTAATTAGTTAGTAATTGCATGTAGTTAGTAAACAGCCAGCAATATCGATTGTTTTATACCTTCAGAGAACATAAACAGCAGCTTCTCTCTTGACTCATCTGCTATCTTTGCTTTGAGAAAAAGCTTGCTGGAAGCTCCTCCCCTAGCAAGGCATCACTGATCCAGTCCATCAATAAAGTTTTAAAATAACGTTTTTTGGTATTGTGTTTGGAGCACTAGAAATGTGTGCTTTTGTACCTCGTGCGTTTTTATTTAAGAATAAAACAGTAACATATAATATAACAGTAGAGGAGCTTAAACCTTTTCTCCTTTATAAAACAAATTCCATATCATGAATTCCACACTGTTGCTGAAACAACCAAACCTGCTTTTGTTTGTTTCAAGTTCATAGAGACGCACCACACTGATGGTTATTTCTTTATTTTTGTAACTGCATTTTAATTGAAATTATTCCACATTTATTTTTAATATTCATAAATAAATCTCTTGAACAGCACTTTTAGCATACCACTAGTATTTTTAAATATGCAATATTTTATTATTTTGTCTTACACAATGTCAAAATAGTTATATACTTGACAACGCTTCCTCGACAACTCCATTATTTAATAATCAGCAATAAATGCAAGCGATATAATGGCACACAGAATGCAGTACCAGATGCGGATATGGCGCTGAATATCACGCTAAAGCTATAGCTCTGTCCTATGAGTCGAAGCAGTCAGCTGGTTTATGCTGAATGAAGCATGGAAGTGATTCAAACATCATCTGTGACATCGACCGATGGGCTTTGCTGGAGTTAACCATCCATCCTTCCATTTTCATGTCGGCTTTCTTCCCTTTCAGGGCCACAGCGGAATGAACCACCAACTCATCTGGCATATGTTTTACGCAGCGAATGCCCTTCCAGCCGCAACCCATTGCTGGGAAACATTCACACACACTCATTCACACTCAAACACTGTGGACATTTTTTTTTTCTCAATTCACTTATACCGCATGTCTTTGGACTTGTGGGGAAAACCGGAGCACCCGGTATAAACCCACGCAATCAACATGCAAACTCCACACACAAATGCCAACCAACCCAGCCGAGGCTCAAACCAACAACCTTCTTACTGTGAGACGACTGTGCTACCCACTGCACCACCGTGACGCCCTGGAGTTAACCAATCGAGTTCAACTCAAGCTTCAAAGCCTCGATATCAGAGGGAGCATCAGCTGCATTGCTGCGGTGACTGATGGGAAATTGTATCACACTGTGAGGCCACTTGTGCTTTCTTGAGAGCGTTTGCGGTTCGTGAGAAAGTTTCAACCTTGAGAAAAACATGTGCCATTGGGTATAAAGTCAGTTTACACGATTAATGAGATAGACAGGCCTATCATCGTTGAAAGTGTATAAAGTTCTCTTTGAAAATTATTGATTGTTATTTCGTTATCCTGGTACTTGTATGTAACTTTTTTGCAAGTTAAATCAGTCTAACATGTATACGTTGTTTTCGAATGTGACTATAAATGTGTAGTTCTAAACAATGTAGAACAATTCTAAAAAACATTTAAAAGTACAATAACTAAAGCATATTTTATGTCTAGCACTGATCATTTCTGGAAAGTCGATATTATTATCATATTATTTTGTGACAAAAAGACAAGTGACATACAATTCGATACAACTAAACATCTGGACTATTCTAACGGTACCTTTTTTTGTAACAACTATTTTTGTAAGCGTTGTACCTGTTTTATTGTGAGAAACTCCTTCAAGGCAGTTTATAATCACATAATTACCTCAATAGGTCATAATTAATTATTGCATACATGTGTAATTATTTGATGTTGATGAGCTATGGATTTTTATCTCCTCAAAGGTAAATGTGTTTAAGAAATGAAGGAGTGTCATCCAAACTGAGCTCCAACCTTGCGCTCATCAGTCACAACCCCAGAATCAAAGTCACATGCCTATAGAGAAATTAGAGATCAAAGAGAGTCTGAGGGAGGTAAAAATATTAAAAGTTTGAAAGATAACGGTTGAGTCAAAGAGGCTGAAAAACCTGGAGCAGAAGGATGTTTGGATCAAGCAGCACACACAGAAGAGGACGAGGAGCCGGCAGAACCAGAACAGGATTAGATGATTAGTGATCAGACAGAAACTGAAGAACCAGGTGCGGAAAACTCAAATGCTGAATGTCATTTCTGTGAGCAAAAAAATACAGAAGTGAGCTGCCTTTGCAGGAAAATCGAGGGCATAGGCCTGAGTCTGAAAAGTTAAAGGTGGATGAAGATATAATCTTATGTTTTGCTATTTTATGGTTAATGTTCATGACATGAAGCCCTTCCTATCAACTGAAATAAGCCAACATCAGACAAGTCTACTTTTCTTAACAAACTGCTGCCAGTTGATCTAGTCTTAGACAGGTTCTGATTATAAACACACTGTGGGAATGATGTTCACAAAAGTTAAATTCCTGCATTCATTTAAGGCAAAAATGAAAGGTGTATTGATACTTAGTCCAATGGGTCTAAACTATTAGATGAAACATTATCAATTAGTTTGTTGCTTCTGTGTCAAAAAATAAAGTAAGCTCCTGGACAAATTGTGAATGTTTGCTGTGCACTTGTTGACATGCATTGAGAGAAATGTAAATGGATACAAGTTTGGGTCCCTATTGTGTGTACAGGTGCCTGTAAAAGTAAATCTGTTGAGACTGTGCATTTTCGTATTTAGGGTACTTGCACGCACACGCACACACCACCCACTTTTGTTTCACTTTTTGTCATGTAATGAAAACTTTGATTTCTTACAGGTCCAAATTAAAAGTAGAAAAAAAAGAAAAATCCCATATGGAAATATAACTTTGAGCACATAAGTATTTTTTAACTGCATAGAAAATAGAACTAAAGAATACAGAAGTATTTATATAGAAAGAATATATTGCGGAAGGGATGAATAGTGTCCAACCTTTCATCAACATTCAAATTTAAGTGTTCTGGGAGAGAAGACAACATGTTTTCAAAAACTCTGCTAAACAAAAAACTAAACTTTCTTCACTCTTTTAGCACATGCACCACGTGCCCTCTCCAATGATGTGTCTTCAGATCTTTCATCTGACACACACCTCTTCAAAAATTGAACTTTGCGTCAAGCCTGCGTAGGCTCCAAACTTTTTGAAAAGTAAGGAGAGCATTTTCTATTTAACACTGCTCATATCCAAGTGTCCCTGCAATGAACATTGACTCAAATTACAAATACTGCATTGAAAAGCACAACCAAACTCAGAGAAAGAAAAAAAGTTATATAACAAACACAGATAATAATCAACTGTCTCAAAGTTACTGCCGTAAGAAAAACTGGTCCGGACAACTTGTTAGTCCATAAATTAGGTTTGTTTACTTTTAAAATGAGTTCGGTGGAGTATATGGATCATTTGCAGGAGCAGAACTTACAAAATCTACTTTTTCATATTCATCACATTCCTTCCTAAAATACCAGCAAGATATGTAAACTATCCATCCATCATCCTCTCGGCTTTTTCCCTTTCGGGGTTATATGTAACGTAAAGTGTCTCTATTTCACAGTGGTGTTTCAGAGTATTGTTACATTTGCATCCATCATTGGTTAGTCAGATGACTTCTTGATTACTAACTGCTGCTCCCATTGTTGTGTGATAAGTGGTGTCAGTCTGTGATACACATCTGCGTAGTATAAGAAATTCTTAAATGGTCAAAAGCAATGGTGTAGCAGCCCCTACATGTGCAACATAATTCCTTATCTTACAGGGATCTAGACTTTAATCTCACTCTATTTTGATGCTAAGCTAGGCTAGGGGCAAAAGATGTGTCACCAGTGCTCTGAGACAGACTCTCACATGATGGATGTCAAGGAAGATACAACTTCATTTCAGCAACTGCAATGATTGAAAATTCACTAACTTAACTTAAAAAAAGTCTTAGATTTACCATATTTGAAAATCTTTATAGTCAATTAAAACACCAAGAACAGTAGTGAATATTGTGCTTGTTAGCCACTTGAATTAGGACCTACTTTATCAGCAGCGGCAGTCAGACTGGCATAGCGACAACAACAGACTTCATGATAACAATCAGAATCAGAAATAACAATCAAATTCAGATGTTAAACACAGAAAGCAGCCCTCATCATCACCCCAGTGACTTCAAACAAACTCAGAGGAGCTTAATCAGTAGAATCAAGTGTGTTCAGTTAAGGTTGGAGTAAAACACACCACATTCTTTTATTCTCTTGTTTTAAAAACATGTTTTACATGCACCCATTTCTGTGGAGTGTTAGTCAAGTGGTAATAGACACATTATCTGTTATGTATATTTATTCTGTAGTTTGTAGCAAAGTAAACTTGGAATAGCAGCACTTTAGCTGCTTGCCACTAACGTATAGTACCTCACAAAGCCAGCAGCTGCTGCCAAATCATCTGTAAAGCAGCAAATTTCCCTAAAAATCCTCTAAACACACATTCTCTGATGCCAAACGGTGGGCAGAACAGCTGGCGAGTTGTTTTAATTAAGGGCCGGACAGGCTTTGCTGTGTCGCAGAGCGTTTAAGAGTGTCACTCTGGGAGATTTAGAGATTTCTGCTGCTCCAGACACATTAAAATGCATAACGGCCCATTACTGTCTCACATCTTTATGTTTATGTTTAACACAGAACCCAAGCAAGTTTAGAAGAAACAACACAATGGAGCTATAGAAAACAAAGACTTTTGTTATCATTGCAATAAGCTTAAAAAGGGTTCAATATGGAAGCTCATAGAAGACTGGTACAACCAGTGGAAAAAAAAATCTGTATTGTTGCTATGCGTTTAAAACTAGTGAAGTGATTATCGTCCAAACCTCCGTGGGTGAAAGTAAGGCATATAGCTGGGGAGAGTGAACACAGATCCTTGAAGACCGTCAGATAAATAAAGACACTTCCCTTATCAGTGCGTTGCATACGAAGACATACGAAACATCCATGGAAGAGGAGAAGATGAGAGCGTTTGGAAGAAGACAACCATCGGACTTTAATACCAGCTGATGAGTGAATAGAGAAGGTGAGTTTATATAGTGTCCTTGATAATGATGAAACAGGTGCGGGTCGTTAGAACTCAGGGGAAGGTTCATGGGATTGGTTGAGACGGGTGTAAGGTGGTGGACTGTGATTCGGAGAGTAGGAACAAGCCGGGGATGTGACATTTACGTTTAACATTCAGTTCTTTCTTGTTTGATATTCTCTAGACATTTAACTTTACTTATGCTTTGTTAATGTTTTATTTCACTTTTAAAACATTATAAAATGCACCATAAGTCAAATCTTAGAGCTTTAGTCTGTAAATGTGAAAATAGAATTCATAACCTTCAAAATAGGCCAAGTTTTTGCTCCATGATCATTTATGTGCATAGTGAATCTATCTGCAATGAGCTGCATCATTTGCTGAATAATGAGGTCAACGATGGAAGCCAAGATTTAAGAAACCTTTGATTTCTGGCAGAACAATGAACTTTCAGAGATACTACATAATAGCATGAACTTGCGGGGCTGATGGGGACAAACAGTTCTATCTCATAAAGATAAGAGCAGTATTAAGTGCTTGCATTCATCTCTAAATGAGGAAAATCACAAAAATTAGCTGACGTAAAGAGAGGAGAACTCATTGAAAACCTTTGATCAAAAACTCGAAATTATAGCCCAGCTCTGCCATCTACTGTTTTACCAGTAATAACCCAATCGCTGTTATGATAGAATGCTTGAAAACTAAATATATGTAAAAACTACAAAATATGTAACATATGGCATAAGACGGCTCACAAGACAAATCCAAATAGTCATTTACCTTATCTGACCTGTCTACAAAAAAGTAAGGAAAGTAAAATAGTGTCTGCCCCTCCCATCTGCTCTAGAGGTGATGGAAATTCCTTCCAACGTGTCATGTGTTGGGAGTTGAAACTAAATATTACATCAAAGACAAGACCAGGTGTTCAATACAACATCCTTTTGGTCAAGGAATCTCTTGAAATTACTAAATTGATATTGCTTGCGAGATTTGACAGAAAGGTTTTTACAAACCAAACCCCTTTTAGAGGCAGAAATTCATTGAATCCTTTTATACAGATGATTTCAGAACAATTTAAGGCTCATAAACTCCAAATCACCACTGACTGAAGCCTTAACTTTTAAAAAGCATGCACTTAAAATGCCAGACCATCTGTTTTCTCTGGCAAATTGCTTTTCTGGATGAAAGGCAAGAAAAGTGATCATTCTGAGAGCCATGAGCGAGCTGACGATTAAGTGATGCTGTGCTTTAATTGTCTCTGTTTGAGAGCTCTACGCTTTGCTAAGTTTATGGTCTATATTTGCATCAGACAGCAGAGAGTGGATTTTTGATGAAGCAAATATGTATTTGAAATTTTCAGCAGTTTAAAAGTGACTGGCCATAAATAAAAGCAATGGTTCCTGTTAATATTAACCTAAAATAATTCATATAAAATCACTCAGTTGATTATAGAAAATGTGTCCAATTCAAAGTGGACACACCATTCCCCTCAGACCCATATACTCTTCAGTTTCAATATTCATAGGAGACAATGGGTGCCCTACTTCCTGTTTTTATCAATGTGTGACCAGTGATGGGAATAACGGCGCTATAAGTAAACGACATTACTAACTGCGCTACTTTTTCAGTAATATGTAATCAAACCAATTACTGTTTTCACAGTTACAAAGCCGTTACAGATACAGTCCATAATATACAAATTAAAAAAATGGAAATATTAAATACAACTGCAGCCTATATTTGACAACATTGTAGTGGTCTTAATGTGAGTAGCGTCTCTATTTCAGCCAGAGGATCACTCATTGGTTTGAGTGTATGCGAACGTGTTCAGGGCAGGAGTGGCACACATCATGATGATTGGTGTGTCTGTGAACGTCAGGGGCCTCACCCACTTACTAGCTTAGCTTTAAAATCTAGTTGTAAATGTGCTCTAAAAATATCACTCACTCAGTAATTGTTAAAAGTAGGATTTGAACCTAACGCATCGCCTTAGACCGCTTGGCCATCCTGACACTCAACCTTTGAACATGTTTTGCCCTCTGGTAGTGTAGGAGAAAATATTTATTTATTTATTTAAAAACTCTATTCCTCTACTTGAGCGCTTCTCATTATTTTTTTTTCTTAATTTCAAGAACAATAGATATCCCATTTTAAAATAAAATTAGATATTACATTTTTATTAAATAAAGTGTGAAAGTGTTCAGACCAAAAATGGAATTTTGGTTTAAAGAGTGATTCAAAAGGTATACTAATGGGTAGGTGTTTGCTACCTGTTAATGGATGCAGCAACCAATCAGGAGCTTCCTAGAGTAGTCATGTGAGGGAAAACTCAGAAACCAGCAATGGGAGTGGGAAAAACAGGGGGGTTAACCCAAACTTTGCATTAAAGTTTGCAATAACCTTGAAGGGGTCTTATTTCCATCTTATTTCCATACAGCAAGGACTAGTACTTTACATATTCAGAGGAGAGTTGCACCGCCAATTTGGCAGTTAGTCAGAACTTTACTTTACTCTAGAATTAGAACAACTACCAAACATGAAAAAACACAAACTCATGAGTGTCTTCATGTGTGTCAGAGCTACTACCTGACTCACCTGCTGTCTTTTCAGTGAACAAATAAGTGATATACATAACATTGATGAAATGAAGTTCATATTATGAAGCTTTTAAATATAATACAAATGTTTACAATTAAAAAATATTTATTAACAACGCAGTACATCACCGAGTGGTAGGCGAAAGACACTTGCTCAACCAAGTTTGCCAGTAGCAACGATCATGGGGCGCAGCTCTGTGTCGTACATCACAGCCTACACTGTAATCAGGAATTCTGCAAAAAAACAGTTACTATTATGCATTAGTTGAATCATATCAAACTTGCATTTAAAGCACAGATCAGTGGACAATATTTATTTTATTTACATCTCATGATGACCATAGGGGACAGGTGAGGCACTGGGTTAGGACCACACAAGATATGTAACTAGACATTATAAGACTTTTTAAATTTAGTTTCTTTCATAAAATGTAACTGTACATCTGGCTTCCAGATTTTGAATATTTTTCTCTGTCACTACTGACTTGTTTTTCTGCCAGCACTTTAAATTGCAAATGTGTAAGAAATGTTCAATACAAGTTAGCTTGCCTTGCTTTAACTGAACAGCCAGAAATATTATCGCTCTCATCCATACAACAAAAACACAGTGATAGAGAAAACCCCAAAACTGTGCAATTACATCATTGATTTCAGTCGTCAATCCTTGCAATGTAATTGCTTTAATCCTGCCATTAACAAACAAATGAGTCTATTTAAAGCTTGACCCTTGACCTTTATCCCTGACCAGACATGCTTCACTGCTGAATTTAACACACATCATTACAGAACAAGTGTTTCTGGTGTTTGAAAACACAGATCATTACACCTAATGAGTTTTAATAGACTGAAATATTACTGTGATGGATCACACAGTTTTATGCAATATGTATAATGATGTAAATGATGCCATGATTTAGTTTTTCTACATGGAAGGTTAAATGCGTGACAACATACAATTGTCATTGTTTCGTAACTAAAAGTAAACACATGTGCCACATCAGCTATGCAATATTTATGCTATTTTTTACCAATAGAGGAAGATGATAGTGTTTACAATTCCTTCAGTTAAAATAAACGATACATGTCTTGGACAGTCCCTTTCACCCAGCAACAAAAAGTTTGCCAATTATTGGTTTACAGTGCCTTGTGCCTGTAGCGTTTTCCCTCAGTGAGCCCGGTTGTAAATGTGCCTCTCCAGCAATCAAAATTAATCTTTAGAGCTTCACTTCTGGACATTCACTCTCTCTTTCAAACACATGTTTGGCCTCGGGTGAGCATGATCACATTGCTCTGATTAATTGAACTAACAAGTACAAATTGAACCTCTGTCAAATGTCTTGAAGGGCTTTTACACAAAATCTATGGATATTTTCACTGTGCTGTGAAATAAGGAGATAGGGTAAACAAAAATAAATCTCTGTTAGAATTAACTTTCCTCCCTTCACTATTAAGAATTTATATAAAATTTTATATTTCATTGCTATCTTATATGGCAAAAAAAATGTTTGCAGATACAATTTATAAATGAATGAAACTATGATATTCTGTAAAAGTCATACATTGTGAAAACAAGCTAAATAAGATTGAGATTCCTGAAAACACGCTTGAAGAAAGCAATTAAATATGAAAGAAATTTATGAAACCAGTCCTAGTGATGTTCCCAGCTCAATTCTAGACTGAATAAAATAAAAGCTTTATAAAAAATAATAAAATATATGCAGCGAGCAGGAATCACCAGCACCAAACTATAAAAATACCAATCTCATCACAACACGAGGATTATAAAACTGATTTCCAATTCCAGCGCCCATGAAAAATGACACAAATGTGATACTAGACAAGCTTTATAGAGTCACATTCATCCCATGATCTACAGACAAGGTTTCGTTCTGTGAGTCTGTTTTTGTAGAGAGAGAAAAAGTATCTAAAGCAAAAGCTATTGAACTGAGAAAAGTGTCGGAAACGAACATGAAAGATCAACAGATATTTATTTATGAATAAAGCTGTCAAAACAACAACTATAATGTTTAGTATTTGGACATTTCAGATACAAGTATTTATAATACTTTAACAACACATCATTTTAGTTATTATTATTATTTGTTCATTGGTTCGTTTGATGGCAGACAGAATTGGAATAAATCTTGACAGTACCCTTCTAATTTGCCTTATTTTTTTAGCAGCATAATCTCAGCACTTTTATATGAACTCATATCATAGTACCAATTTTTACAAGCCAAATTTCAACATTGAGCTAAAATATTGCAGCTCTGTTGAAGTCTTAACTTGAAGTCAAGTGAAAGTGATGCCAATATAAAGACACACAGCCAACGCAAATAAAGCTTTTAGATAGCCTTATCCCACATGAGGTTTTATCTAACAACATTAGCAGGGAACAAGAAATATAATTAGCCTGTCCATGTGCATAGCAATAAATGTAGAAAACACAGACACAGTGTCTGTGATGTCACTCATAGGTTTCTGATGGTCACACGGGCTCCGACTGCATTTAGCCAACCATGAGTCACTTTCCAGTAATCATAATACCAGATGAAATTAACTGGAATTATTTGCCACAAAGACACCACAGTCTTAATTAAGCACACTTCTAAGGCTATATATATATATATATATATATATATATATATATATATATATATATATATATATATATATATATATATTTTTTTTTTTTTTTTTTTTTTTTTTTTTTTTTTTTTTCACCCCTCACAGTGGAATGAAGGTCACCATGTGGTGCCAGTTGTTGACAAGTTTTTTTGTTTTTTTCATCTCCAAAGTTGGGCGGTTTTAACATGGATGTTGTGAGAACCTGTTCACTTCTGAAGTCATTCTCAAGTGACCGTTTGAGGAACTGCAGTCCATGATGAATCATGATCAACGTGGGAGGTTCGGCTACTTCTAAGTTCCAGGAATCCTCCTCGAGACAGCATGCCTAGCTCACATCTGTATACCCAACAAGCCTGCACTCTTATATTAAGGCAATGAGATGTGAACTTGTGATTTTTCTAGTAGGGAAAAAGATCTCTGCATGCTCTCATCTCACGTCCCAAAGTATCTTACCATCTTTACACAGATGACTTGCAACTGTATCTGCCGATTGTCCCAAACTTTTTGGCCTAGAAATCATCAGCAGATGTTTAGATGATATCAAACTTTGTATGTCTCAAAACTTTTTATGCCTCAATGAGGACACTACAGAATACAATGTGTCTGGCTTATCCCACCTGCCCAGAGATACATCCCTTGGCCTTGCCTTCTTTCTACAGTTAAACCGTTTTTGAGTCGTAGCGATCAGGAAAAAGCAATTCATGCATTTATTAGTTTGCGTTTAGACTACTGTAATGCCCTCTATGTCGGAATACAACAAACCAGTCTACAACGTCTACTGTCTACACCGAAAACATGAACACTCCCTGCACTGGCTCCTGGTTAGTTTTAGAATTCAATATAATAAAATCATTTTAATTTTTTTTCAGTGCGGATAATGCTATTGCCCGTTTTTATTTGTCCTTGGGGAAACACCTGCTGGAGATCCCACGGTCCCGGTGTAAGAAATGGGGTAATCGTTCATTTGCTGTGATGGGTCCAAAGCTCAGGAACTCCCTATCCGTCGACCTTCTCTCCATATCTGCTTTACCAGTGTTTAATGCAAGACTGAAAACACATTTATTTCAAATTGCCTTCAGTTCGTAGTCTTTTTATATTTTATTATTTTTGATAAAGATTACATATTTGTTGTTGCATATTTGATTGAGTTATATTTGATTGGTAAAGGGAATGTCTAACTCCTATGAATTATATAAAAAAAAAAACTTAAATCCAGCATCCAACATGATGAATTGTTTTCTTACACTATATAACTCTATAACCTATGAAGGCATGTAAGTGCTCTGCTGTAAATGTAAAATAAAATAAAAACACTATGCATAGCCCCTTTTTTCAGAAAGTGGTGAGGTGGTTTTAGGGTGAAATGGTTAATCAGCCTTTTTATGGTCCGACCCACAGCCAGGATAAGATCAGGCTTCAGCAGGACTGAACCAGGGTCAGGACGTCACACACCTCCATGTAATGAGTAAACACACACACATGCCTCAGTGCTCGCTGATTTATCAGCTGACATTTCTGAGGCATCTTCCTTGATCTCTCTTTTACTTCACCTTCCTTACACCTCAGCCACGCTCGCTCTCTCATTTTCTCAGAGGAAGAACGAGTGTAGAATCCTGAGTGGACAAAGGTTGTGTGTGATCTGGTACAGGGCATGTGTATTTTAAAGAATAACTAATTTGCTTTATGTAGATGATTTATTATTTATGTCCTGTGCAGTGAGTAGCCCCTTATGATTAATGTACATGATGTACATTATCTGATGCTTAAACAAGGAGATAAAATGTGCTTTGTTGCCATTTAAAGGTCATCATTATAAAATAATTAAAACTTCTATATAATCAATTTCTCAAATTGTCTGTATGATTTTCTGTAACTGTATGATGAGCACGACTTAACATCTTATGAGTCATTTTAAAAAGTAAACTAATCCAGATAGAAATACTTTGTTGCAATGATAGCTGAATCATCTTCTATGAAGACTATTAATGAATCTTCATCTGTGACAAACTGCTTGTTGTTTTCCTCTGCTTTGGTAAAAAATGCTACCGATATACAGATCAATTTGAATGGACAAAACAGTCCAAAATACTATCTTTCTTCCGGTGTAAAATAATAAGCGCAGGAGGCCCAACTCTAGGCCATCAGAAATTTAGGATTTAAAGTGTCACAGTACCCAGTTTATTCAGCAAGTTGACTTTATGCCTCTGACTTGAAAATCTTGTGAGTGTGAGTCATGTCTTGTAAAACCGAACTTCACACAGTAGAGAGATCGCATCTCAATGTTTGTAAGGTTTTATGATTTTAAGCAACCCTCCAACTTAAAAAGTAAGGCTTCTTCTATCTTATTTGCCACACAATCATAGTTCGGTGTTGGGGAGTTCTGTTTAGGAACTGAGCACCTTCTCTGCCCAGAAACATTCCTTGGACAGGTCTTCTAATATGTGCTCTTCATTTACCACATTCAGGTGTTTTACTCAAGGCTGATCAAATGTAAGTGTGAACTGTCACATGGGGAATGGAAAATCCACCCAGGAGTATCTGGGAGAGATTTTTGTAGCAGAGGTGGACCTCTTTTCCTCACAAAAGTCAGCACAATGTCCCCTTCACTACTTTCTGAATCCCCCAGCTCCCCTGAGACTGAATGCGATGGCCCATGCATGGCCCAGACTATGTTTTAATGGTGATAGCTCTGCTCCCTAGTTGTCCTAGTGAAAGTCCGTCAATAAGGGTCAATTAAATCACTCCAGCGAGTATGGGAGTTTTTGCAAGAAAAACTATCCTCCTATAATCTCAGAATGTATGTAGCCCTCATTTTGGCTTGCTATGCTCTGACTGATGGGATTCCCATAGGAATGGTCCCTTTACTTTTGGTCCACTTTAATTGTTGAGCTAAGCAGTTAAGACTGCCCACTAGAGCATCATTCTTATCTTGGAACTTGGCTTTAATGCTCAAAGGTCTGGTTGAAACCCCTTTCGAAACACTAGAGACCAGTAGAGGCCTTAAGATGGTTTTTATTAAGACCATTATTTCTCCAAAGAGAATTGGGTATTTGCAGGCTCAGTCAGCCTTGCATTCTGCCCTGACTTTGTCTCAGGGCTGTTCAAAGCTACCCTAAATCCTTACCCAAATTACCTTCCAAAAGTTCCATTCTTTGTTCCTGAAGCTCTGGAGCAGGAAATTCTTCACTTACTTTGTCCAGTATGTGTATTTTGGACTCACTGCACTAGCCGTTGGTCATAGTCAATGTAGCTTTTTTTACAGCACAAGGGCTGCAATTGGCAGGCGGCTGCCACTAGATGACAAATGCTGTAAAATTGGATGAGAGATGCCATCACACAGGCGGTGGTCACACTTCACATCTAGGAGTTAAGGTGCATTCAACCAGAGGGATTGCCTTGTAAATTGGTCTGTTCAGGTTTGTCCCTTTGTAACAAGTGATGTGGCAGGTTGGTCTTCTGCACCCACGTTTGTCAGATTTTATACTTTGAATGTCCATGTTACTCCGGGCTAACGGTCCTCGAGTCAGCATCCAAGAGTCCCAGACCTCTTTGATGATTGTGTGTACACTACACAACCCTGGGGGTCCAGACACATTCAGTGTAGTCGTGTTGGTATTCTCATTCTCAATAGTGTTTTTTATCCAGCATCAACAGCAGCGTTAGAAAGGGAACGTCTCTGGTTACTCTGCTGAATCCCTGTTCCCTGAAAAAGCGGGAACGAGATGCTTCTTCCAAATGCCACACTGTAGGCATGACTGGATTTCCTTTCAGACAAAATGTGACCTGAGGATGTGTCCAGTTCATGTTTATTTATAACCTCAGGTGGTCATATTTAGTTGATGTCACCTGACAGAGGTTTGTTAAGCCAACCAGTGAAAAAGTGCTCTAAATACCGTTTTGACACAGCATCTCGTTCCCATTTTTCAGGGAACAGGGTCACAGCAAAATAACCCGAGACAATATCAGTTGAATGGCGTCACGGTGGTGCAGTGGGTAGCACGGTCGTCTCACAGCAAGAAGGTTGCTGGTTCTAGGCTCGGCTGGGGCAGGTGGCATTTCTGTGTGGAGTTTGCATGTTCTCCCCGTGATCGCGTGGGTTTTCCCCGGGTGCTCCGGTTTCCCCACAAGTCCAAAGACATGCGGAATAAGTGAATTGAATAAGAACGATTGCCCATAGTGTGAATGTGTGTGTGAATGTTTCCCAGCGATGGGTTGCGGCAGGGAAGGGCATCCGCTGCGTAAAACATATGCCAGAGAGTTGGCGGTTCATTCCACTGTGGCGACCCTGAAAGGGAATAAAGCCAAGATGAATGAATGAATATCAGTTGAACTTTTCATTGTAGCAGAATCTGGGATCTCACTGTGTATAGTCTTATCCTCAGGCTGACCTTTCACACCAGATGAAAAAAAATGTGCCATCGCTGAAATCAGTTCCCAGAAATAAATTTATTCACCAAGTGTGTTAAGCGGCTATATTTGGTTCCCCTGTTCATGTGAGTGAATTTACCCAACTCGCCGCTTAATGGCGTTAAGACGAAGTTAAGACGAAGAAGTGTGTCTGTCTGTATAAATGAAGCGATCGTTCGCTCACAGAGAAAACTTGCAGTTTTCTTTTTTTTTACTTGCTGTTTACCCGAAGCACAATCTAGTGTTCAGGAGAAAGTCTGTGCACTTATTTTTGACCCAAAGAGAATTCACACAGCCAGACTAAAGATGCAGCCGCTGCAGTGCATGCAAAGAAAAAGAATACAAATTTAAAAAAAAACTTTTTTAATGCACCTGAGCCTTGTTATATATTATAATCTCAGTTGTTCAAATCACAATCATATCTTTATTTGTAAACGTATACATTTCAGTATACATAAACACTCTCAAAAGAACAAGAAAGACATATACTTTAAAGAAAAAAATGAAAAGCAAAATACCTTTATGTAAATAGAAACAAAAGTGGACTGGAGTCCAGCAACATGCTAAAAAAACAATTTGATGACAATTGACATATTTAAATATTTAAAATTGCAGAAATTGCATTATATATCATTCTATCGTTATAACACTGGCATAGATACAAAAAGCGGCAGTTTTGAATGGGAACAGATTGAGCCTCTAATAAATGTGGATGATTTGAGAGTGAAAGACTTGGTAAAGACTATCAAAATTATTTTTATTTATAAAAGAAGTTAATCTTATCTTTGTATGAGCTGTGTTTCCAAGCTATAGAAAGAAACTGAAAGAATCTTCAGATTTTTTTTTATTCAACTTTGAGGGTGAGGAGTTCACTGCCCTCTGCTGGGTAGACTCACTCTTACAGCGTTTTATCCAGTAATTGCTGGAAATTCCTGCCAAGGAAAGAATTTTGTAAACATACATTAGTATTTTTTTAACAACAGTTTTATTCATTCATTTTCATGTCAGCTTTCTTCCCTTTCAGGGTCGCCACAGCACAATGAACCGCTGACTCTCTGGCATATGTTTTATGCAGTGGATGCCCTTCCAGCCGCAACCCATCGCTGGGAAACATTCACACACATTAACACTATGGACAATTGTTCTTACTCAATTCACTTAAACCGCATGTCTTTGGACTTGTGGGGAAACCGGAGCACCCGGAGAAAACCCACGCGATCACGGGGAAAACATGCAAACTCCACACAGAAATGCCAACAGACCCAGCCGAGCTTGAACCAGCAACCTTGTTGCTGGGGATCGACTGTGCTACCCACTGCGCCACCGTGACGCCTACAGCAGATTTAATTTAAAACAATCTTAAATCATTGTTTTGCTTATAATATTGTGTGTGCACTATTTCTATCATTGCTCATTTATGTAAGGGATATCAAAGTTTAGGCATCCATTATTTCGTTTTGAAAGTACAGTGTGGAGACGAAGAACGAGCTGAGTAATGTTTTCTCTGTAAAGTAAATGATGCACGCCATTGTAGCCATTGTATATTACATTTATGCAATGGTCTTTTGCCAACACTTTTATATTTTAGATACACAGAGTGAACAAACTGACCTGTATGATTTTTTGTGAATTAATCAACACCTGCCAGCCAATAAGAATCGAGGTTTGAGACACACCATGGCATTGTTAGATATATATCAGCCAAAAGCTGCAGTACACAAACCCATTTATCAAACATGTTTAAACTAAAACTAACCTCTCAATTATTATGTTCCTTGTGTTGGGAATTCATTAAAAAAATTGGGCCAAGGAAAAGGGAGAGAATACAGTATATAGTTTGAAAATGACTGTTAAGGGGAAGTCTTTGTGAAGATAGGGGAAAAATGTAATGTGCAGGAAACTCCAGGATGAATAGCAATAAGCATTAGACTGTAATAAAGAGTTCCATAAGTATCAGGAGGAGAATCATGTCAGAGCTTTCTATCACAGGGCTCCTCTCAAAGGTATGCTCAACATGCAGAATTACACACACACGCACACGCACATAAAACACATCTTCTAACTCATGAGATTGAATGTTTGCTCTTATCTACACTCCGCAGACTCCTTTTCTCGAATCCAATAGTGAAAAAATGCACATAAACAACTTTAATTTACAGTGTGAAGCAATATTTTAGCATTGTACTAGAAAACAAAAAAGAAAAAATATGACACATCTGAGCAAACAAATAGAATAGAATAGAATTGGTTTACCTTTGTAGTCTAATCCCACAATAAATAATACATATTATTATATATTTTTCAAGTCTGTAAGACTGGGCCTAGTTCATGCATAGAATACATTTTCAGTACTTGAACAGTGGCAAACTTCTAGATAAGGGATAATCCGTTGACAGGTATGCTTTATAGGAGCCAAGAACAACATAGTCTGCAGCTCATCCTATAGACATTTTAACCTTGAGTGTTTTCCTTTATTTTCAGTTATTTTTGCTGAAAATTTCCAAAAACATTGGACTAGCGTAGTGAGAGACACTATCCCACTATGACGAAAAATTCCATTGACTTGAATTGAAGTTCCAGCCTATGTGTGCGATTTCGGATTTTGCTCCGATGAATGTTGATCTGAAATTTATTTTGACCAGGAACACTGTATCGTGACGCGATTACAAAGAACAGGATTGGAGAGGTAAGAGCATAAGCTTGAAATCTCATTTTAAATGCATGTTGGTGTGACGTACATTAGAATAAATCCTGTTGCTGTTTTGATCCTTTTTATTTAGATCATGAGATTTTTTTGAAGAATATGTTACCTACTGGGGGGGGTCTTTTTCACCACACGGACATGAAAGAGCTATCAGAGCTGTCGACCTGTGTAACCAAGGTATAAAGGTGATTCATTTACAAAATATAAATGAAGCTAAAGACTCAAAGATGACAAGACTTGCTACTTAAAATAAATAAGTAAACAATAAACTTCCGCTCTGTTGACCATGATGCTTCAGGCAAAACTTCATTAAAAAAGCATTGTATCAAAATCAATTATATTAAAAAAAAATTCATGTTGCATATATATAATGTTACACATTTATTAGCCTAAGTGCCATAGTTATCGTCATAATTATTATTTTCAAAAGTTCTTTCTTCTGATTTGAGCTTCACTCAAAATGAGAAATTCAGTCTGTGCTATGTTTTGAATATACATCATGCTGCAAGAGAGACTGCCTCTAAAATACAGTTGAAATTGAAATAAGTGTTCATATTAGTTACAGTTGGGGACTGGTCAGAGCGAAATATTTAGGTTTCGGTTACAACTCAGATTACTTTGTTTACGTCCATCTACACTACACGTATGGATTTAGAAGATGGTTTTAACCAAACTGATTTCAGTGTAGGAATTAACAATAAGCTAATTCTTATACAATTTACCTCATATTTTCACATAGGAGAAGTCTCAGCCTGAATGAAAAGCTCCACTACAACCAGTTGTGTCTCAAAAGTTTCGATTGAAATTAAGATTCCCAAAATTGGAATCCACAAACTCTAATGAAAATGTGGATTTTAATGCCTAAACATACTAAATTAATATTTATTATTCTTACATAATTAAATTGACCATGCAATAGATATGTTCAGTTAAACTGTTTTGAGATAGAAGTATTATATTTGAATTATCTTTTAAAAAGGGCAAAGAAAATATAATTTTAAAGTTGACTGATATTATATGAATGCTAAATTATTTATATATTTTTAGATGATTTATATATATATATATTTATTTATATACAAGTAATTTGTTTTTTACAGGAAGCAACATTGAGGGCCATGTTTTGCCTTTTAGTCACTTAGTTTTTTTTCTATTAATTTCTATTTCTATGAATGATGGGTATGTTTTTTTTACTTCTTTCAGTAAATTATTTTACATTAACAAAAAAAAAGAAGAAAAAATACGAATATGTTTACTGTTTTAATCTCCAAAACTATAATATTATTGTGTTATGTTAATAGTTACAATAGTGGTTACAATAGTAGTTTCATTGCTAAACAGTTAAAGTTGCCTGGAAATTTTCAGAATTTCACATGATATAAAAAGTTGCAGATTTTCTTTTGCAGGTGATGAATTATTGTCCCAGCTCAGCAAATGCTCAGTCAGGAGAAAATCCAGCATTCCGAGCTCAGTGAGCAAGCGACAGATGGGCTTAATTAATGAAGAAGCACTCTGATAGTTATTCGTCCTGAGATGGAAAGACAGAGAGATGAGAAGAAAAAAGCTCCTGAGAGAGTCATAACCTGAGAATGAAGCCGCACACATCAGCCCCTTTATCCAGAGTGCTTCCCTTCATCATCGGAGCTTCATTTACCGAGAGAGAAACTGCAAACTCAGATGAGCAAGAAATTCCAGGCTTCTTCACCAGAACAAGAAACAAGACCCATCCTCAGTGAATGAAACGTATCCCTAGAGTTGATGCAGAGAGGGGAGATCTGAGCATCCATCACAAGACACAGTTTAACAAAATCTCAGAATCATTTTATTATTAGAATCATTAAATGAATTGAAAACATCTAGTTACAATGTAAAAAAACAGTACTCTCTTCTCATCATTTTAAGACATTAACAATATTTATGATCTTATCCTTCTTTTGGTTTCTTTAACAATAGTCATGTATCTTTTTTTAAATAAAATAATAATAATACAAGAGTTTTATAAAAAATATAATATTATTATAGTAAAGTCATACTAAATAAAAAAGTAATTGAATAAAAAAAGGGGCATCACGGTGGCGCAGTGGGTAGCACGGTCGTCTCACAGCAAGAAGGTCGCTGGTTCTAGGCTCGGCTGGGGCAGGTGGCATTTCTGTGTGGAGTTTACATGTTCTCCCCGTGATCGCGTGGGTTTTCTCCGGGTGCTCTGGTTTCCCCACAAGTCCAAAGACAAGCAGTATAAGTGAATCAAGTAAGAACAATTGTCCATAGTGTTAATGTGTGTGTGAATGTTGCTGCTGGAAGGGCATCCGCCGCATAAAACAAATGCCAGAGAGTTGCTGGTTCATTCCACTGTGGCGACCCCGAAAGGGAAGAAAGCCAACATGAAAATGAATGAATAAATAAGTACTAATAATAAATAATACAAATTAAAAAAATACAAATAGGATTAAGAAAAATATAAAACCTAATATAGTTGTCTAATCCATGACATAGTGAGTCTAATATGTTGTCTACTTTTTCCCAAAATCAATGGCATGACAAAAAAAAGCACTTTAAATTAGGCCTTATGTAGTGTGATCAGTTGCCCAATTAAGACAAAAAAAGTGCAGGGTGTTGTTCCTTCAGGCAATCAGTTTGACCCCACAGGACTCATATACGTATACAATTCCCTTAGAATTTTTGTGTTTTTGTTCAACTACAGCATTGTTGGCTGCACTTAAAACATTTCCAATTACTGGACACCAGAGGGCAGAAAACCGCTGCAATAGCTTCATGCACAATTGCAGCCTAGTTAAGAAAAAAAGAGACTTTGTTCCGATAAAGGATTCAATCTGAAGAATGCAACCTGCCATTCTATGTTTCAATTAAGTACTGTATTTTGTCTTTGGACAAAGTTGAAAACAAATCAAACAAATTATAACATTATACATGGTTTAACAAGAGTAACAAATAATTACTATGATATAAAACTCTGTAAATATGGCAAAAAGAATCTACTAAAACAAATATACAAACAATATAAGTCCTGTTCATGTTGGCCTGGGTTGTGCTTAATTGTCCCCTTACTGAACAGTGAATAGACACTTCTGTGTGTGTTGTTTATCGAGTGAGTAAGTGTTTCCAGGCCTGTTTCATCTCGGAAAGAAACAGAGCTCTGTATTAAGCAGAAGGTAGTTTAGTAAAAAAAGATTTTACCAAATGATTGAACGCCAATTTAAACAAAAGTAAGAAAAAAAGAAGCTTTAGAAGCATTCAACCAGGGGTCAGGACACATGTATGATGCTCCAGTGTAAGACTCTCTAAAAAAAGAAAGAGTGTCTTTGAAGAAACTTTTGCGGGTCGACTTTAAATTCCTGTTTGTTTTGGCTGGTGTTGAATGTAGAGGTCTGGCTACAAATTCACATATTTATGTCTTGAAGGTTTGTCGTTTTGGTCTTTAATGTTTTATACCTATAAGATTTCTTCAGCCATACATCAACATTGTCAATATTTGCTTATGCTATCTTTAAAATAAAAAGTAAACAGTTGTTTGTATTAAATGGATGGAAAAAGCACAATGAAAGGGTGCTCTTGTGTAGTTTACAATGTTTACTTAGTTTTTAACTAAGGCAAACTGGAGCCCAAACATTTTCTTTCTACTTTAGGAGAGTGGGTGAGGGTATGCCAGGTTAAGGTTCTTATGTTAAGTTTAATACTTTATTTTATGACCGATTTTCTTTAAAAAGAATAATTGGAAAATAAAACTTGCTGATACAACAGATTTTATTCTTGAATCTAATTTTTTTTTAAATCAAAATTTGTTATTTTGACAACAAAAAGCAAATGCGTTGTAATTGTGACATATGTGTGATGTTGTCGTTTTTTTAACAGTTGTTTCCCTCCCAGAAATAATCAAAAATTCAACAAAGTTTTTTTGGCACTTGAGTAGGGAAATATGGTCAAAATGTCACTCGATAAATTAATGTCACAATCTTGCAAAAAAAATGTTAACTGTCCATTAACTGGGGTTTCTATATTTTTGTAAAAATAGGCAACATATCTCAACATGATAATATAATATGTAAAATGTAACATTGTTGTACATCTCAATAGGATAAAAAAAATCCACGATTTGGGGAGTTTCAGATTTTTTTTTTATTCTAGCTCAACTTCGTTCAGATTTGGTGTGATTCTGGAGCTCACGCTTACACAGAGAAAACAATCCAGAAGAAAATGGGACACGGAAGTGTTGTTAGCAATGAATTGTACTTGTAGCGTTAGGCCTCTCTATGTAAAGTTCCGTGAACGCAATTTCGGGAGGAGCGATCAGATAATTAGCGAAAGTCTACAGGTGTTTACAATCCCTCTGCTCGCTCAAGAGATAAAACCGTAACCACTCCAATTCCAATTCGACGATGAAATGCAAAATTCCCTCCGCCCACCCCTGTCTCTACATCTCATGGGGGGGTTCTCGGGCCCGGATCGCTTCTCGCGTCGAGGCCCTCCCGTGGACAGCTCGCCCAGTATGCTTATTTTAATCTCGCCACATACGCTTGCATTTTCTGGGCTAATTCTATGTAAGCGAACTCGTGAAATCACCTTTTTGAGAAAATGCATATTCTAATAATTATCAATATTGAATTATCACCCAGCCATACGCTAGAGTTTTCTTTTCAGCATTTGCTTCTGAAAGTGGATAAAGGCAGCTGAAGTGTGGGTTTTTCCTGACCTAACAAACATTCAGTTTTGACCATTGGATCTTTTAGAGAACCTGATTGTTTTTTCAAGAATTGAAAAGCATGCGTAATCTTCAGCCTTTGCTGCCTTTAATAGCAGGATCCCCCAGGATTCAACTGTGGGTCCAAAGCTGTTGATATGTACATGCTTCCTACAGGGATGCTGCAAGAAGCTTTTACGTTTTCACCAGCTTAAAATGATTGTTTTTGGTTGTTATAGCTCTGGGTTATTTTAGCATTGACAAGCTGTCACCCATATTCTCTTCTCATTTGATCAGGGCTTTCTTGTTGTCCCTCTGGTCAAATTAAATGCAATGGGCAATAGATCATTCTCAGTAGCTAAACTTACATACATAAATAAATTCTTACCTTTTTACTTCAGCTTACTTAAAGCACAATTGTAACATTTTAAATACTTGTCACACATGTTTATTTTTATTAAAATAATGCAACAGCAATGCATATATAATTTGATTGGAATGCCAAAAAACAGTCGCCTTCTGCATTTTTACTGAATTGCATATGAATCGGTAATTTTGAAGTTGATGAAGATCCCAAGAGCAAAGTTTAATAAGCATGGAGACAGACTTCACGCCTGACTCTCCCACACAAAATAAGTTAACTGTCAATGACTTCAATGTGAATGACAATCACCTACTAATGATAAAACTTGCAGGTGCTATTAATGCCCACTTGTTTAGTTCTGCTTCAAGCTAACAGTAACATTTGTTGAGGCTAATTGCTTTGGAATTGTAATGTGTAGCATGAGTAAATGAAGGATTTTGGCTTTAAATAGCAAACTAGGCCTTTCTTTCAAAATAATGAGCTCTACCAAGTGAGCATCGATTAAAATGTGTTTAGGGAAGGAAATGCCTGGCATTAAGCTATTTGAAAGAGTTCTGTTTCCTGACCTGGGAAACATTGATTTGAACACCATGGATGGTCCTTTCACTCATGCCATAGATAACAGGATACCAGATAGGGAAAAACAGAAGGATGTTTTTACAGTTTCTGCTTTTTTTATTATTATTTTTTAGATTACAGAACACATTTTATAACCCCCAAAAGAGAACATTTCCAGGTTACCTCATCTGGTTACCACTCGTTTTTTTTCTCCACACAAATTGCAAACCTCAACAAAAGTTCTACATTTTGTCAAAGCTTGTTGAAAACCAGCCTTCCTCAGAAGCAGACATTTGGGAGAACAGACAATTTCTCATTACTTTCTCATTACATAAGTCAGATTCTCATCTACATAAACAGAAATGGAGACATTACCCATATCTTGAAGGACAATGTTGATTGTTACCTGAAAACCATGTGTGCATTGACCAGCATGAATGAGAACCCATTTAGATTCAAAAACCTAAAAGGGGTACTGAACATAGTGAGCTATTCATGGCCATCTCATATATTTCTAAAGTGGTCAAGCTTAATGAAAATTCTGGCTTCAAACAGCAATCGATTACATCAATGTTCTTTATGATAATCTATTTCAGCCCTTAGTGATAGATACTGTGACGCAAGGCTTAATCCTTCTTCTGCACACAAAAAGAAACAAACAAAAACGCATTTCTTGAGAGACCTGCATTTGGTGCAGACATAAAAGCAACCACAAGGTTGAGTGCCCAGATTCATCCAGGAATAATAATAGAAAATGAATGCTGGCACAATCGAGCCAAGAGTTGACACATGAAATATGTGTGACACATTAAAAGACTGAATAGTGCCTTCTCTCCAGTTTTTCTGTCGATTATTCTTAAAAAGCCAAGGAGGACCTAACACAATAGTAACACTAGGTGTGTCATTTACAAAGATGTATCAATTCAGTGTGGTTTCCAGATGTTTTAATTATTTGTGATGTACTGCTCTTTTGACAGTACCCACCTATCTAAGTGTGACTTGTTGAAATCCCCATTCCATTAAATAACTATTAACCAATCAGTAGTTAGTAGTAGATTTATTAAAGTGCTCCTACTAGGTATGTCCAGTTTGTCCCATTTTTTTTTTAAGTGTAACTGAAATGTCTGGCTGTCCTAATCTTGCTGACAGTTCTATCCTCCCATCATGTACATAGTCAGGATTTCTAAACATCCTGCTGTATTAATCTCTTCTCTCATCTGCTCCACTGACGGTAACACAGAGTATAAAAAAATCAGTGTTTGGAGAAACAAGAGAGAAAACCATGATCCCAGAGCTGCTGGGCCATGCACCAGACTTCCCTGCTGTCTCTTTTTAGAATGATCAAAGAAAAAAAACACACTTAACATCCACAAGCTTCACATATGGGGATGTTGATTCTGGAAGCCGAGCAAAGTGTTGCCTGCCCTAGAGTTTACTTTCACATTTACATGTCCATGCAATCATCTGGTCGCCACGTTTGACCAAAGTCACTGACAAGTTGGGGGAATTGAATAAAGCTCCAAAAGTCAGCGAATCATAAACAGGGATAAAAGAACACTGAAAAATAAAGAAAATTATTTTTTGACTGATAAAATGCCCACAATCTAAATAAAACCACCTTTAATTCAAAAGCTATCTATGTAAATTTATGGACTTTTCTGTTGTTAATTCAAATAACATTTACATTAAAACATTTGTGTCTGATTTATTTATTACAAAGAATGTCAAATAATTTATTTTTAAAGCACCTACAAACAATGTTCAGCAATGTGCTTTTTAAATGACTGACTCAAGCAGGCCTTATGTAAATGATTCAGAAAAGATTAAGATGATAAAAACTACAACACAGAATAGAACTAGTGAGGGAACAAGAAACATGGAAGGAAAAGGAAGAAAATATAAATAAAAAAGTAAGAAAATAAGTTGAAAGGGTGGAGAGACAGAGTTAGAGTGGGGAGGGAGGCAGAGGGCGAGTGAGAGAACTGTTTTTTTCTCTCACAGTGCTGTTTGCGCAGTTTAAGTTTCAATCAGATCCGTTCAAAGTAACTGTTGCTCTGAGAGACTGTGAGCAATGAGCACGGCTCCATATTCGGCCAACAGGGAAGAGAAGGATTTACACAGCAAGAGAGGGAGAGAATTTTACACCCCTGCCCAACGGCCTCACACTCCATTTGCACTCCTGGAGGTAATGCCTGCCACATAGTCTCTGCTGAGGACACTCACTCACCTCTGCACGTTAGTTTCATTCAGGGATACTGAGAAGCCTTCAAGCTTCTTTCTCTTTTACCTGCTGGACCAGAAACCAATTGTCTGGTGCTAATTTTTAGCAAGCTGTCCGGAGACAGCCTGTGACTGGCTGAAACAGGATTAAGGATTTTTATCCCATTAAGTGCTTATGGAAGAGGAGAGTTTTTAGTGGAGTTTTTTTTCCATGCAATTTCTCATAATGCTGCCTGTGTTTTTTTTTACCTGGAGGGTTTCTGTGTTACTTATAACATTGGTAGGACATTCCCAAACTCAGCATCAGTCTCAACCAGATGATCCAAACCCATGGAGGCAAATGATTCAATGGGAGAACAATGGACGAGTGTATAGCCTCCTCAATAGTGGAGCTGAATATGTCCCGGCTCGGGGACAGGAGCGAGATAGGAACCATCGAGTACTTCTTGCAGATGCCCCAAATCGAAGATCACAGGGAGGAAATGTAAGAAGACAAGCACCTTCGAGAACATCCTCAGAGACTATACGAGGCCAAGCAAGGCATCCGTTTGGATTTGGACAGGTCCCGGAAAACTGGCGGCAAGGTGCAGTTGGGAGAAGTGAGTCTACTGGATCACAATATCGACAGTCATCCTCTTCTTCATCATCCTCTTCTTACCCATTCCCCCAACAGCCTCAATTTGCATCTCCATTCGGCTCAATTTTAGACCGATCTAATGAGCCTCCCTTCAGAGGATCAGGAAATACCAATGGTTTTGGTGGTGGAGCTCATGGAGGTTACCCTTCCAGCAGTTTTGGAGGTGCTAGCTTCAATGGCGATGATAGGTATGGTTACTATCCCCCGTATGCTCAGCAGTACCCTTCAATTCCTGCACAACCTGCACAGCCACCCTTCTCTGATAGACTGGACCACAGATACACTCACAGCCTATATAATGAAGAGTCTCAGGATAGAGGGAATGCACCAGTGCCTGGCTCAAGCAACACAGGCTCATCCTTCCAGCCAGTAATGCAGAGCCCCCAGTATGAACAATTTCCTCCATTTGGAAGGCCTCAACCTCAGCCTCCATTTGTACAGACACCTCCACGGAACCCTTTGCTCTCAAACACTGCAGACAATTCTAATGTTAATGTAGGAAGTGTGTATCGCCCCCAGCAAAGAGGTAAGCCTTTTTTTTTTCAACCTATACTATGAAAAAACCCTAATACTTCATCTGCATCAATTAAAATATTTTTTTTATCATTAATGATTGCAATCGAATTTACTTTGTAAAAAAATTTGCTTTATCTATATTGATTCAAGCAGTGTATTTTTTATCTACAAAGCAGGCCATACTGATAACAAAATCAACTCAAATGAGTTATCCGGCTCATGCTTCACTTATTGGTATTATTTCATTTCAGTTAATCTCTAAGAAACCTGAGCTTCCTCTACTGTATTTTTGGAATGGTGTACTCATATAATATTCAATCTCAAAGGAAGTGAGAAAGCCAAAGACATCCAAAAAAATAAAAAATAAATTCTACCATCTAAGTGTTCTCTGGCTTGACAAATTGATTGTAAGTTTTATAAAATTAAAGGAGCAAACTTTGTCACTTCCCACATTTGACTCTCCCAAGAGTCATTAGCTCCTTCAGTAAATCAAGTAAAAAAAAATTTATCAAAGATCACCATTATAAAGATCTCCCTGTCTGAGTTATTGGAACCATGTGTCATGGAAACTGTGTAGTGTGGGTTAGTGTGTCTGTGTGGAAGCATGGTTGGAAGAGTCTTTGTCCAGAAAGGAGTGAGGGGCTCAAGAGGTTGCTTGTAGTGAACATTGGTGGTTGTGTAATAATACTGCATTCATTTTATTTGGGAATGGGTGGGGGTGGGGCTGGAAAGAACTCAGCACACATGGGACCCTTTGCCTTGGGAAACTACAAATATTGTTGGGGTGAGTGCTTTTGCATTTGAGCATCTGTGTGTTATGGCTTTAGTAGAGGGGTCTCACACTCAATTCTGGAGGGCTACAGCCCCTGCTGGTTTTTGTTCCAACCCTGTCTCAAAACAATGTTCCAGTTGTAAAAAACGTCTTGCTTAATCCAGGAGTTAAAATTCATACACTTTTTATTCACCTTTCGTTTTGACATAGTTAGAGTAAGGAATTTTTAGAGGATATGTGATGCTTGTAATAGCGTCAAGCAGTTTCACACTCTCCTTAATTTGTTTACCTTACCTAACTAAATTAAGCTTATCAAGTCTTTTTAAGTTTCAGACAGACTAGAGAGCAATTGAACATTTTAATTTAAGAAAATCAAAAGGGTATTGAAACCTCATAAAGACTCTAAGCATCAAACACAGGATCCATAAAAGCACAAGTCTATAATAAACGGAACAGATTGTTGACTGGATAACAGACTGGTGGAAACGGAGTAGCATATAAAGGGTGACCGATGAGATAATTAGAAATCAGGGGAGTGTGGGTAATTGGGTATTGGACCTGATGAGGTGGGTTGTTGTACATTTACATTTATGCATTTGACACTTTTGTCCAAAGTGACTTACAGTAGAGGAGACACTTAGCAAAGCCAATGAATTTATTTATTTTTTACAAACCTATGTGACTTTAGAGAAAAAGGAAATAATGATTTTAATGGATGAATTGTCTGTTTAAAATGGATGTAAATGAGTCCATGGCATTTTTTTAAATGTTTTTCTTCATAGCAAAAACAAAATAAGATTAAAAACAGTCAATTGCAAGGATATTTTTGATCCAGGTTTTTAAACAGCAGGAAAGACACCAGCAATATCTCTGAGGAAAGAGGGATTATCCCAACAGTATAAATCAGGACCATGCGTCAAACATTCTTGAGCTTTTTATGTGTTAATATGCAAAAAAGGGGAAAACAGGAACAAAAAAGAATAATAATCATGGATGTTGAAATCCCGCAGAGGGTTGTTATATGTTTCCAATTACATTTTATATGACTTGTCCCTAAGACTGACAGGATTACAGAAAGATATTTTAAGTTTGGAATCCATTATGTATAACTTTAAAACATTACATGCAAAGCAGGAAAGTCAATATAGTCTTTGGCTCTGAAGAAATGTACCCAAAGGAATGACTTTGTATTCATAAGATGTTTTCAACATAAAGGGGACATTGTAAGTGCAAGCTAAGCTTTTTATTAAGTGGATTGAGGACAATTTCATCTTAAAGTGTAGTTAAAGTTACTATTAATAGTGGTGCATTGCTGCTTTGCAAAAGAAACAGGGTCAAGGTTGACATTGTTGCCTAATTTTTTTCTGTTTATATTTAAATAGTTCATATACGGAGAGGTTGACCATTTTTCTATCGTTCAGGTAATCATGGTTTAAACCTATGATTTCACTGTTGTGAAATTGTTTTTAAGATTGTCAAGTGAGACTTTATGTGGGTTTTTATTGAGGTTTCCGGTTACGTTTTAGTTTGGTTTAGCAAAGATTTGCCCAATTTTATTTTAATGATATGGTGGTCTTAAATGTTTGGTAGGGTACCCTTATTTACTGACATTGGATATTTTTCAAGGGTCAGTATTAGGGCATTAAAAAAAGATTTGTAATTTTACTGTCATTTTTAATTCTTTAAGGTGGACACAATACCAACCTTTCAGATTCACAATTTTTTTTGTGGTCAGATGTTTCGTCTACGCTATGCAATATTTTTTTCTCCCACTTACTTAGTGCGCATGCATGTGTGCTCGGCATCTGTTTGTACTATATAATTTTGATGATGTCATCTCCTGCTAGGTCTGCCTGACCTGGTTCCTGATCCAAACTATGTCCAAGCCTCTACATATGTTCAAAGAGCTCATATGTACTCCTTACGTTGTGCTGCAGAGGAGAAATGTTTGGCTAGGTAAGAAATATCTACACTAATAACCTTCTTATACATATGATTAAAGACAGTAGCACAAGGACCACTTGATCATTAACCTTAATTTGCAAGAGAAGACTTTTAATCAAATCTACTGCAAAACAGAGGTTTGTTTTGAGTGATCTTGATTTGATGTTTAATAATCCTTGTTTTAATCTAATTGGAGGATCAATTACATTTATTTACATGTTGTTTAATCCAGAAATCTTGGAAAGAATTAGGATTTTGGCATCATCAACAGGTTTCTGTTGGTGAAACATGGTTCTAGAACATAAGACAATTTTTTTGGTTTTCTCCTTTTCAGCTCTGCTTACAGCTCTGAAACCACTGACTACAGTGTGAGAGTTTTACTGCGTTTTCCTCAGAGGGTGAAGAACCAAGGGACAGCAGATTTCATGCCCAACAGACCTCGTCACACATGGGAATGGCACAGCTGTCACCAGTAAGTGAACTTCCAACCTCTATGTCAAATAAAAAGATATTATTTTTATAGCCAAACCCAAAATTTGCTTTAACAGACATGAATTGACCAGAATGTAGCAAATTTCATTGCAAACTGTCCAGGTAAAGATACGTTCTTGATCAGAGTTTGAAAAATGGACACCTTCCCACAACAGCCCATTGACCAAGTCTCAAAGACTGTTCTTTGTAAATGTTCCTTGTATTTCAACTTTATAAGTATTATTGCCATATTCTGTATGTATATTAGATGTTTTATGAGGATATATAACCACAATCAGTCGTTCACAGATCTTTCTGCTTGGTTCAGACACTACCACAGCATGGATGAATTTAGTCACTATGACCTCCTGGAATCAAGCAGTGGAAGGAAAGTGGCTGAGGGACACAAGGCCAGTTTCTGTTTGGAGGACACAACCTGTGACTTTGGTCATCTCAAACGCTACGCCTGCACTGCTCACACACAGGTACAGCAAGCATCATTAAAGTGATACTAATCACCCAATTATTTTTGTGCTCCAATTCACTTTTCTTGCATTCGTAATTATATGGCAGACAAGATTACACTTTTCTATGTGTTCTTTTCATTACTTGTGTGTTTTTTTTTTCTTTTCATTTTCCAGGGACTCAGTCCAGGGTGCTATGACACATATAATGCAGATATTGATTGCCAATGGATTGATATCACTGATGTAAAACCAGGAAACTATATACTCAAGGTAACTCTGAACACAAACTAAGGCGCTAAGTTCCAGAAAAAAACTATATTTCTTTATTAATGAGTCACAAACAATTACACATGAAGCGAGATATCATTTTCTTAAATCATCAGTTTTGCTTGCTAGCTCAATAACAATTGTCTACTTGCGTTAAATCCATAGAAAAGTCATAGATGAGCAAATTTAAAGCTTCTAAACATAAGGTGTTTTAAATTGTATGCTTTTTGACTGTTTAAAATGAGCTGATTTTGTTTTTCTTTAGCTCCAGGTGAATCCAAAGTATTTGGTGCTTGAGTCTGACTTCACCAACAATGTAGTCAGGTGTAACATCCACTATACAGGGCGCTTTGTTACCACCACCAACTGCAAACTCTCCCAGTAAGTAAATGAAAAAAGTGAATGCACGTTCACGTGTAACTTTTGATAGTGTATTGTATTGACAATAGAATTAGTGGTTTCTTCACCTATTGGGAACACTAATAGAAAATACCAGCACATGCATAAACATAAAATGTTAAAGGCTGCTAAAAATTTGCTTTGATGTTTCTTATATTAATCAAATTCAAGCCAGTTCATTTTTTGTGGAAAATAAAATTCGAACAGGACAGAAATAATTGTTCATCAGGAAATGGCAACACAAAACCTGTGTTATTTTAACAAGAATAATATAGCTAAGTATTGTTAATATTATTTTTTTACTCATTCTTTGTTTTCCTTTCATAGGTCATGAACTAACCAATCTGGAAAAATCTCCATGAAAAGCACTGTTCCAATGCAATGTGAATGGAGTGTAATGCTTTTATCTCAGTTCCAATTAATGACTTATTCTTATGAACCTGTGAGTGTTGCCTTGAGGAATAGGAACATTTATAGCCAATGTCTTACACATACTCTGAGGAATTCAATATTTCAAAGCCAAATACTTTATTCCAAGACACCCCATTAACTCTGTTTTTCTTGAAACATACACTCACTGCCCTCATTTAAATCAAATTCCTTGGCTTTTTATTGAATGAGTTCCACTGCTGGAATGTAGTAAGATCGACTCGTTCATCATTGACCTGCTATTTATTAAAATAGACCAGCAAAATTAGCAACTGGAACAAGACCATCTTTGTTTGTGACACTTTATCAAAGTAAGAGCTACTGATATGATCCAGGAAAGTATTCAAGTTAAACATTATTGTTTGAATTAAGATTATTGAAACGTCTTCTTTTTAAGATAAATTTGAATAAAACCATTTATTTAAAAGCTCAGAGATCTGGTTTGGCCTTGGAGTAAAATAAGCAGCTGCATTTCTGCATTACTTTGGTGTATACTGTTGATTGGTATTTCATTTCAGTGTAAAACCTCTTCAGTCAACATAAAAGATAATAAATAATAAATTATTTTTAACAAGATTGACAGTATGTTCATAAGCAATTGCAGATTAAGTATCTCAACACACATAGTTAAATTAAGCCTTACATGCTCAGATTAGGCTATACAAAACACAACTTTTCTTAGATTTCGAAAATGATAGTGTTGTTTCATCATGAAATATATACCTCGAATTGTCTTCACATTAATTCGGGCATATTTAGGTCTTTTTCTGGAACCTCAAAGCAATCAGATGAAAAATATCATCCCATCAAACTGATCTCTGATTGACACGACTACCACCACCACCACCAATCAATGAAATAATTGTATCCGCGTTCTGTCTCCAAGCGGAGCTAAAAATCATTGCACACTAAGGTTCACCCTTGTTTTCACTGACACATGCATCACATGACCAACAGCATATTACAAAGTACTAGTTATTTGTATGCTACTATTAAATTATAATAGTATGCAACAGTAACCAGCATTAAATGATTTTTTTGTTTACAGTGTTAGTTATTTCCTGTATACACTGGTCCTAAGAGAACAAACAACACACACATGTCTGCATGGCCGTAAGAGCAAGGGGGAATTGCAGGTTTTTACTAGACTGAAACTAAGACGTCATTCAAACTGTTTTTATGGTTTCTGGATTTTTTTATTTTTTACATATATGAAAGGTATAGCGAAATCCAAAGTTTATTTTGAAAGCGTTGTGAAGACAAATAGGGCCTCTTTAAAACTATTAAAAATATAGATAATAAATTAAAAAATCATTTTCTTAATAAGAGTTTTTTATGAAGTGATCAAATGTAAAAGCTTTACAAGTATTGTCAACACTTACTTACAAGTTTATGTGGTCAAAAAAATGTAATGGAAAACATTACAAAATTTAGTTTGTACTTATTCAAATGCATTCAAATAATTCCAACAGGGTTTAACATCTACTCTCAGCCATGCAATCTCAGATTAAATGTATAAAAAAAGGTGGTGTTCATTTCCAGCCCTCTACACCTCATTATAGCAGTACAAAATAAATTACACTTAATGTGGTGGGTTAATTTGCGCAACGCATAACTCTCACGTTTATTCAATGCTTTACTTCAGTTTCCCATCATGCCCCACCACTGCACCCAAACATTACCAATAAGTGGCAGTTCATAGACAACTGCATTAGTGCAACAATAGAATTTGTTGAGGCTAGAGTAGAATCATTTTAGTATAATTAAAAAAATATCTCAGACAAGACTGCATGTGCCCTGCTGAGACTCCCTGACACAGCTAGCTAGGCACTTGATCATACTGTGTTAATAGTGTCTAAGGAGGGATATACTGTTTTACACTCCAGGAATATAAAAACATTTTCTGAAATTACTGTTAAAGTGATAGTTCATGTAATCTGCGAGAATTTACCCATACACAAATGTTTGAACCTTTAATAAATCATCTCTTTTGTTTAATAAAAAAGGCTATAACTGTTTGGAACTACTTGAAAGTGGGTAAATGATGGCAGATTGTTGAGCAATCCCTTTAAAATCTGGATTTAACAAATAAAATGCAGTCATCTATAAGACTACTGTCTATGAATTGAACATTGAATTTATAACTTTGATACTCCAACAGTAATGCCTCCTTACCTACCTCGGAAAGTAAGATGGTTGGAAATAAATAAAAGGAGTAAGTTCATTACTATGAGACACTGAAGCCACTTTTTCAAACCTTACATCTGCAAACAGTACACTATTAATTACTTCATTATTTACTTCAAGTAATTACTTCAAGTATTTTTAAGTGTGATGATTGCGATCATAAGGTTATGTGTATGTGCTTAAATGATTATTGAAACTGTGTTCATACAGTAAATCTGAGTCAAGATTTGAGTGCTTAGACAGGTGCTCAGAATTGTGGTTCGTGACTTTTATTGTCTTGCTTTCATGCTCTGATCAATCTGTTTGTAACTGATCTTTAAATAAAAACTGATGTATACCAATTTTAAATGATGTTTGAAGCTGTGCTCTAATTTAGTTCTGTCAAACTACAGTTAAAGTGGTTGAGAAGTGCTAGAGGGAGAAAGTCTACTAACTGTGTTTGCATGTTAAATCACTTTAAGATTTTTTTTTTTTTTTTGCGAAATAATTCTGCAGAGCTTCAGAAGAAAGGTGCCTTTCTAAAGGGGCACTAGCAAATATTAATTTAGAGACATGAATAGTTTTGTTATATTTTTTTTTTGTTGTTTGTTGTAAACGCCTCTTTGTAGATACTTTTATCTCTTTACTTGTATGCACTTTTTATATACAAAATTATTACAAAAATGACTTGAAATTACTTTTACTTTATTTTTTCTCAAATACATTTTCTATTTGGGTTTCTGTACCACAGTATCTGTGTAGATCAGGACACTTCTGGTGCTCCACAGGGCTCAGTTTTATGTCCTATCCTTTGAACGTATATATTTATGTTGACTCTGTCATGGAAAAACGTATTCATTTACACTACTATGCTAATGACATTTTAATTTAGGCTACAATCCCACTTCATCTTCTCCACTGAGTCAACCAAATCAATAGTTAGCCTAAACCATTGTTTAATTGAGCTAAAATTGTTTAATGTGTTTAATTGTTCAGTGTGGTTACAATTTGCATATTCTGGAGTTTTGTTTTATTTATTTTTTTTTATTTTTGTTACATAATATGGAAGTGTTATGAAAGAAGAGGCCGGCCTGAAAACAAAGAGGCACTGTTAAGCTTTACAAGATTAAAGAAAACTAAACTAAAAGTGTTTATGAGATGCAGGCTTCAAATTTTTGGATTTTATAAGAGGATTTTCCTAACTGTAATAGTTTCTGAAGTTTAACAATGACTAAAGAGTGTAGATTAGGCTTATATAATTACATTTATTTAACTGTTTAAATCAGTTGTAATTAACAGAATGAAAAATAAACAACTACGTGAAAACTCATAGTTTATGCTTTATATTTCAACAATCAAATCATATTTTGGTATTTACACACATTTTTCTGTTCATACTTAACTTTTCTATATGGGGCATTGAGCAACTTAACTTAACAGAGAGAGAGAGAGAGAGAGAGAGAGAGAGAGAGAGAGGAGAGAGAGAGAGAGAGAGAGAGAGGAGAGAGAGAGAGCGATAGATAGAGAGAGAGAGAGAGAGAGAGAGAGAGCGAGAGAGAGAGAGAGAGAGAGAGAGAGGAGAGAGAGAGAGAGAGAGAGAGAGAGAGAGAGAGACCATTAGTGAATTCCAACATCATGATGTCAGATTAAAAACAGAACAAGAGCCGTCTCGCTTAATGCAGCATAAAGACACACATGCAGATGTGTGTTAAACACGTGCATAGTTTTTTTTTTTTGGGTAATGTTTTTACAGTAGAGAGAGCAGAACAGTCACAAGATCTGCATGGAATTCATGAGAAGGGAGTTGAGAAGACATAAAAAGAGAGAGACACACACACACCCAGAAAGAGAGAGAGAGGTGGAAGACACTGATATAGACAGATAAATAGATGAATAAATAGAGGTGGGTGTAAAGAAAAGAATGCATTGTCAAACGGAAAAGTTTTTGTCTTTGTCTTTGTTTTTTAACAACACAGTTCTTTAAAGGTGCGAAGGTACATTTCTTGGCCAAAACTGGTATTGCAACAAAAATTATACTCTGCAGCACAGTATCCCCTCCTCCTCCCCAGGTGACAGGTTGCCAAGAACGATCTTACAGCGTTAGCATAACATGACAAGAGATGCCAGATGCATTGTTCGTTTTTCATCTATTATTGCATTTGTGAAAATTAAAGAAGGCGTGTAAACCTTTTTTTAAAGAATTGATATTACAGACAAGACAGTGTCTAAATTACCCAATGTAAATACATTAGCTTTAATGACTTTTTACCAGACTTTTTACCTATTCAGGGAGAAATAACCTTCTTTCAGTGTAACTTTTCATTTTTCATATTTTTCTCTGCTCTCAACAATCATTGTTTTGTTTTTCAGTCATCGTGTTTTTTTTAATTTCAAATCATGACAAAAAAGTGTTTTTTTTTAGGTGTAATGTCATCTGACATAACTGTATCTGAAACGATCACAATCTAGAAAGCAGATTTAGGCTTAAGTGGTTGGAGACCTAGAGTGAGGAACTGTATCCTGTTAAAAAACAGAAATCTAAACACGAATAAAACTGTTCTAAAAACGACATTTTTAAATCAATAAATATCAATAATTAATATATGTTTTTATATATAGCTTTATATAGCACTAATCAAATACATCAAAACTTATAGCTCATGCAAAAGTAGATTTAGTAAAAAGCTTGTTTACAAATTGTGTAAATGTGCAACAAAAGGGTCTTTTATGATTGTCTGATTATTGCTTGTTCAGTACACATAATTCACATCTTTTGTGTATTGCTTCACCTACCATTGCAGTCTTTACAGCCTTTCCTAAACGTGTTCTTTCATTAATTAAATCTGTAAAAATGATAAGTCTTTACTTCATCTACTAATCAAGTAAAAATGTATAGATGTATAATGAAATCTGTTTAAAAAAATAAAACCTTTCTGAGTTAACATTTAAAAATCTGATTAACATTTAATTTATTATAAGTATTAAGTAGTTAGTATTTGTAACATGTAGCTTTTTATAACATTGTTGGATAAACATTTTCCAAATGATTCAATTCAAATGTAAAGGGAACGGATTTTGAATGATATATTTGTAGCATGCAAGCAAGTACAGAAGCACAAAGTAATGCCAGAGGGAACATACAGTGCAGTTACTATGGGAAATCCTTCTTCATGCACTCTCGGACAATAGAGACAAATGAGAAGAAACGAGGACAGTTTACAAAGCTGCTTATTTCACAAAATCTTCATTGGTGCCACTCAATGAGTGTTTCACTGCAAAGATGCTGATGTGATGCTGGCTTTTAAAACATTGATGACTTTAGGCCTATTCCAGGAAGAACAGATTCAATCCAGCATTGCTTTGGTGCAGTATATTTCCCAAGGTGCCAGAACATTGATTGTTAATACACCAACCCAAATCATTCAGGGTGTAAGCTAACCTTTTGGCACAATTAATGAACACAAAAGCTAAAATATTGAACTGAATACCACTAAATAATTGACATTCTACATTAGACCGAAGACCCTAATCAGGACCAAGGTTGGACTGTTGCTTTCCTAAAGGAAGATTTTGCAGTATAAATCATTTAAATATGAACTGCAGCGTTTCAAGGACGATTTCTTTAGAAATGTTCTCAGTTTAAAGAAAAATTGTGATTACATTAGCCAACAAGATGTTTAACAAATCTGATCAAATTCACAGTGAATAGTAAAGTAACTTAAATGCAGAATATTGCTGATCTAAAATCAGCTAATTTTTGTAGAATCTAAAATGCATTGTGGAATTATTACTTAACTCTTGTGTGGTGTTCATATTATTGTTACTCAGGCAGTGGACCCATTGATTTTAATCCCAATCAAGACATTTTATGTTAAAATACTTAAAATATATTTACTTTAGCCAGGAAACAAGTGATTTAAACAGTAACTATACTTTATTTATTGTTTTTTTAACCTTATTTCTTCACATTTAGAACTTAAAACATTTGTGGTGTTCTCATTATTGTTACTTTGGCAGGGTTGGCAGGTCTGCTAGGACATAAAGCTCCTCTGTTTCCTCAACATATCCTTCAGAGTACCCCTTCATCCAAAATCACAAGTCTCTCTGCCCCTTGAAATGACTTAACCACTGAATTCAATCCATAACTCAAACATCTAGTTAAAGCATGAAGCAAACTGTACTGAAGTTTATGGTTTAAGTTCATCATAAAACATATCACTTTTTTCTTCAATGTAATGGTTTGAGAAGATCTTAGGAAATATATATAATTTGGGGTTTTATTTAAACACAAGTTTTTGCTTAAATGTTTGCTTTCTTTGTGCATAAATGTTGCATACATACATATTACCATGTCTACCTAAAGGCCTCTGGAAATACATGTTATAAAATGAAAAATTACTTTTACCTTATCTCAAATTTCAATTGAGTACTCCATGAGACATTGAATCATTGCTGAACAAAAATGCAGCTCCTTCAAAGATAAATGTTGATTTTCACAAGATGATGATGGTAGAATCCAAATGTTTTTCAATATTTGCCACACTGACTAAACTTTAATCAGATGAGTAGTCATAGATTAAATTACTTTAGCAAGATTAGGGCAAGACAGCGTCAATGGATTTTTTTATAACTTCCTAAAGTGTTAAGAAACACTACTGACACGCAGTTATTTTCACACTTATTTTAATTTTTCAAAGTTATACTTTCAAAGACCATGTCAGAGGTGACTTTTATAGTTCTTTTCTGTATGAAAGACTGTCAAATTGTCTTTAAAAAAACAACGTCACAATGTTTTGTTAAGGTTCAGCGCTACTCCACTTTCACAATGACTTAATAAGATTTTTTTTATTAACTATTAATATAACTATTGCTAAGAAAAAAATCTCAATATTAGAATAATTTTATATAGCCATGTCTGAACTGAATATATATACCATTATATAAACCCAAACAGGGGTGATGTTAGGATAACATTAGTTTTAACAGTTTTTAAGGATACAATATTCTCTGTCTATAACAAAAAGGTGAATAAGACACTGCAAATAAGAAGCTTTTTTTCCACTGTAATGGTAACTAACATTTCAAAGATAATTACATGTGTTCATTGTGGGTTTGTACCTGTAACAAAGATCCTCAAGGTGTTTATGAACCTTTTTTATACCTAGTGATAAAAAAAAATACCGCATTATGTTTTTTGTATTTGTGGGTTTGCTTTAGGAGGGAAAATGGCAGACACCGGTATAAAGATGGCTTGCAAGTTACAATTGGTCAAGGAGGTTGTCAGTCAAGTTATGATAAATTGTGGTGGTTTTATTTATTCATTAATTCAATTGTTGTTTATTTACAAGATATATGTTAGGTGCAAATCCTAACTAAAGTAAACATTTCTCTCATTTGTAACAAAAATCCTTAATCTGGGTCAACACTGCACCCTGCTGGATGTAACAGTACTTTACAACTTCTCAGAACACCTTAGTTCACTCGAATCATAAATGGATGTTTCTTCAATCAGCTGCACTTTTCTGTTCTTTAGCCATATAAAAAACATATAATTTTCAAACCAATCCACTTTCTTTGTCAAACTAGCAATAAAACTCTATTCAGCCTTGTACAACCTTTCTATTATGATTTGTTTCATACTTTTTGATGTCTGTATGTGTAAATATCACATTTTCTCCTCGTTGCAAAACCAAGCTTTTAAACTTCAGAAATAAAATATTAATTATTTTGAAACTTTTAATGTACATAATTTAATAATTGTCAAATAGGTATAATATATTATACTAATTAGTGTAAGAGTAGTATTAATATTACATTTTATATCAAATGTAGCTGTTGAAAGGTATTGTTGTCTTTTCCCCCACAACAGAGTACTGTACCTTTAAAATGTTTTTGTGAAAGATTGTTTAGGTGGTTACCATGGAAATGTTTAGTGACATCACAGCACATGGGCAAAGGGAAACTAGCATTTGCTCTCCAACAAATTAAGGAAAAATCAAGGTAAATATTGCATGATCAGTAAATATACGTATTATATATTATTTCCAGACATGCGGTAGATTCAAAAGTGCAAAAACAAATGCAAGTTAAATTACAGAATTTTAAATACGGGAAATGCTAACAGTTATTTGAAAGCTAATCGGTAAAGCTATCATTCATTTATTTTATAAAAAAAAAATTAATAAGTAAAATTATCATTCTCATAAGTCATATTCACTACGCTTTCCTTTAAATTGCAGCTATGTTTAGAGGTGTGGTGAAAATAACCATGTTTCTTTGCAGGTGAACTAAAATGTAAAATATCAGCAATGTATGGTGATATCTTATGTTGTACTCTTAAAAGACTTTGTACTCTTATAAACTAGATAATCTATTTAGAATAGTGAGCTTGTGTTTTGTGCCTTTCTAACAAGTTTTTTTTCATTCAACTTCACCTGTGCCCTGCTTAAAGAAATGCCTAAATACTGACAAGTTCTGTTCTCATTATGTTGCAAAATTTCACCTTTTTGTTCATGTAAATAGGAATTCGAGTACCCGATACCTTTACACTGTAAACACCAGTCATTTTTTATACACTCAAACACCCTCTGCAGCAACATTCTGACATACTGCTGCTTACATAAAGACACAGTCTACTTTCTGGAAACAGATCCTCCATTTAATTATTATCAAAGCAAAAACTAGTTCACATGTTTCATTATGACAGTGTTTTATTTAAAATGATCTGTATCTCTATATTCATATCACAAGGACATCCCAAGTTATACGTTAAAACAATTATGAAATGCATTATTCCCTTTAGTTAAAGAATACAGTTTCGTAAGTGTGCTACATGGCATTGGGAACTTTTAGAAGGTTGTAAGACAAAATAGTACGAATAATGAACATAAATAGGTGCCCAGAACTACTTATGTTTAGCACAATATACGGATCAGAATGAAACAGATCTAATACAAAACTCGTGGAAAAAATCCTTCGAAATAATTTCATGGAGATGACTTTAGAGTAGCTGACTACATATATCGCCAGTAAAAAAAAACAAAATTAAAGTCTATGTTTGACTTTAGCTATGTATTCAATAGTCATAATACAGAATATTAAGTATTTCATCATCACTAATTTCAAATCTGTTATCACACATGAACAAATTTACAATAAGCTAAATATACACAAAACTTAAGTAAAATTTATTTACTTTAATCTAAAAACGTATGGTACTATAACAGTAACTGATTTGTGCTTCTCATTCTCCCCGGTTATTTCAACATGTTGATGGAGGCTTTACATGGCACCATGGGCAGTTTTTCTCTTTCTAGACAGTGTTATCGTAAGTGGGTGTAGTGTATTGTGGGGATGGAGGGCCTTGCATAGCCCCGGTTGCAGCACTCATAGCCGCCTGCTGGACATGAGGGTTCTTCCAGGCCCCAGAAACCCATTCTTCCTGTGCTTTACTCATGCTGCCACCACTCCCACGGTAGAAGTTATGAACCTGTTGAGATAGATTAACAGATTGAGATTTCTGAGAATCTGCATTGCATCCAACACAACATATACGGTATATTCTTTCACCACAGAAACAATTTAGACTGTGGCTATATCCCAGCTAACTATTTTATATTAGAAGAACTTTACTGGAATGTTTCCCTTTAACATTGCATAAACGTTAGTTTGTATAGTTTTTTTTTATGTTCTGGGAACCTTCTCTCAAGGTTATCAAAAGATTTTTAGAATGTTCTCTGTGTAACTGAAAATATAATGTTCTGAGAATGTTGATTAGATAACGTTTTAAGTTTAATGTTATTAGAATGTTACTAGAAGGTTAGTATTGGCTAACGTTATGAGGTAAATTTCAGACAACCTTTAAATAACGTTAGCGAGAAAGTATGTTACGAGAACGTCCCCTGTTAGCTGGGATATAAGCATTTCTGCTAACTGAGTGGCAATGGCAAATAAAAATTAAGATTAACTAAAAAAATAAATTGAAAAATCTACCTTGGTGAGAATGATGAATGAAATGACAGAAACAGCAGTGAACATGAGTGTCGGGATCAGCATGATGATGGAAGCGAAGATGCTGGTGCCAAAGAATGATATAGTGCCCAACCACCCACTGAAATAGAAAGCATATCAGCAGCAGGGCATTATAAGGTATTTCATTCAGTTTATTTTTCTGGGTTTGTTCAAGACATGTTTATTGATCTGCAGGGGTCTGATTGCTCCCAGTAACTGACAGCTGGTACATATTTCTTAAAGGAACACTACAGATTGTATATATATATATATATATATATATATATATATATATATATATATATATATATATATATATATATATATATATATATATATATATATATATATATATATATGCTGTCAAAATGCAATTAATTTGAATTGAATAATGTGTTAAAAAAAACGCAATTATTGCGGTTTCAGTTTTTCCTGTTTCCTGTTGCAGCAGATGTCCTTAGACACATTATAGAATGAACAAATTTGAAGCAAGCGACACACATCACACCGCTGGGCTTCTGTGAGCAATGAAAACTACAGAGGCATCACAGCGCACCTTGTTGAAGTTGCATTTGTTCGGTCAAACTGTGTCTAAAACTGAGAAACGGCGGTACATGGAGGCACGTGTGGATCACCGTCTAGAAGTGGCGAGAGAATGGAAAAATCGAGGACAAGTTAAAGCACACTTATGGCGCTCGTAACATGTTTGCTGCCACAAGACTAACATTACTTCCATGTGAACACCTGTTCTGCTCGGCCCTCATGCTGCACCGAACAGTCAGGTTTCCATTCATGGCAGGAGTATTGAAGGTGTGCGTGCTAAATGTTGGGTGAGATCGTTGGGCACCTAAAGCACAGTGCACAGATCGCTACTGCAATTGTTCCAAGGTTTGAAGACCTAAAGTGTCTTCCCAAAGGTGAAAGTAATGAAGCTTCACTAAACAAATTGTTAAGAGTCCTGGAAAACAAACGTCTGAGGAAACCACCAAACTAACTGCCACCAAAGAAAAGAAGCAAAAAGTTAATTGAAAGGATATTGATGGTTTATTGCAGGTATGTTGTTTACATGACAAAGTCTGTGTTACAAGTTAAACAAACAAAAGAATTCAATAAACAAATCATATTTTGAATTTAAATAGTTTCTTTGACTTCAGTTTACATTAACTATTATCATTTTACATGTATAGATGTAAATAATTTTCAATCTTGTCATTGTGATTAATAAAAAAAAATTGGTGTGATTAATTAGTCGATCGACAGCGCTTATATATATATATATATATATATATATATATATATATATATATATATATATAGATTATATAGTTTTACGTGGTAAGGTGTTGCTGGGTCACCCTCTTTTGACCCCTGCCACAGAGTCAAACACCCAATCACAGTTTTTCACAATTACTAAGACAGTTTTTTCAATAAATTTAACAATTGCTTGAAAACTTCTTCTTCTTGTTAAATGTATTGAAAAAAAAACTGTCTTAGCAATTGTAAAAAAAAAAAAAAAAAAAAACAAAACAACAACTGTAAATGTAAACATACAAATGCTATGCAATCCGGCCCCAGTCTTGGATCAAACCCCAAACCTACATAACCAGATAAAGGTATGGAATAACTAACTTTGCCCTCACAAAAAGGAAAATATTATTTATAAAATACATATGTAAATATACATGCATCTCTCACAAAATTGGATTGACTTTTACAATATATTACTATTAAAAACTAATTACAAACTTTTGACAGGGATTAGACATCAGATGGGATCTGAAGTGCTCAATCTGGCAGTAGCCATTTTCATCTCTGCTTTTTACATTAGTTTTAAAAGATCTTACCAAACCCCCCATCCTGGAATCCCAATGGCTTGAATAACAGCAATGAAAAGTTGTGCCATGAAGACAAAGAAGAATGCCATGAAATAGAAGGAGCTGTCGGTTCTGTTTGAAACAAAAAGTATCAAGAGTATCTAAATCATTATCATTATCATCATCATATCAATAAAAAATATAATCTAACCTGAAGGCATTGTAGATGGGTCTGAACCAACAGACATAAGAACAAGGAGTGAACAGAACCACCCAGATCATTGACATCCCAAAATTAGTTACTCCACCACCTCCAAACATCCAGGCCATACACCCGAAGAAGTTCACCAGCAGAGTCGCACCATACACTGACAGTTAAGAGGATACGTGCTTAGAGAGAGAGGAAAGAGAAAGAAACAGAAAAGAGAGAGAAAGAGGACAGAGAGAGAAAGAGAGAGATAGAGAGATACATACAAATCCAAAGGTGGTACAGCCTCTTGCACATTGTTCGATGCTGCTCAGGAATCTCCTCAAAGTCTTGTCGAAAACATGGCTTAAGAGGAATAAACTCCGGCAGAGGAGGAAAGTTATTTTCTGTAGACATAAATATGAGAAGGACTCTATTTCAAAACAAACAAAAGACAATTTTTCAACTGCTGAAAAAAATAATAAGGATGCTCACTTTATGCTCTTTGTCCACAAAGAGTCCATATATTCATCACTATGTAAGTTTGTGGTGTTATGGGTTCGAATGTGATGTTACAAACCTGTTGTGGATTCGAAACCTTTCTTGAATAAAATGAAGCTATTTGAGAGCCTCGGAAGAAAATAGCAATATAATAAAAGAAATGATTATTGCTGTCGATAGTTTACCCCAAATAAATAGCATTGTTGTGAACCATTATTATGTGATATCTTATCTCCTGTATTTCACAATAGTAACAATAATTCAATACAGCAACTTTTTCAAGTGCTGTATTACTTGAGAGTGGCCTTTTGACTTTTTTTTTATGGAATTTTGCACCAGAACACAGAATTATGAGAAGCCTAGAGACCACTGAGCAAATTAAAATGTTATACAGAAAAATGTAGGAAACTGTATTAAAATATTAAAACATTTTTAATATAGATTGGATTTCAGCACTATCAATGTTTTGGAAATTAAAAAGAATAATTCAAAATTAAACTTTGAAGAACAAAGTATTTATTGTGCGTGTGTGTGTGCAGGGGTGCGCGGGTGTGTGTGTGTGTGTGTGTGTTTGTGTTAGGGTAAAATAAGATAGTTTAAAAAAATACTGTACTGAGTCATGCAACTTACCAGCCATTTGGAAACTACTGATGGAAGTTTATTCCTAGAAGCTTTTAATCTGAAAGAGAAAAAAACATTAATAAAAGATAAATGTTTTCAAAGACTTTCAAAAAGGTTGTGAAAAATGAAGAGCAAAATACATAATGTCATTATATATTTTCCCAGAGAAGTTACATATTCAAAATAAATGTAAACAAATGTTTTATGACTAATATATATATATATATATATATATATATATATATAAATAAATGACAATCAAAGCGGCCAAAGAAAACAGGTCATCAGCGAATAGCTTGTGCTATAGATGCGGTTTAATTGTGCATACAATGAAATGGTGGGGAAAATGAATTACACAAGCAGCAAACAATTGTGTGCAACAATTTAAACATTTAAAATTAAAATAAATAACAGGGTTTTGTTGCTTTGTTCATTGTGATGATCTATATAGACACACTCCCATCAATAAATAAATTAATTAAGTATCTAAAATTCTGAATATTGTGATAGAGATAAAGCTGCTGAGTACTTCCATCATTTCAAAAAGTCTCCTGATTTGTTTAACAAAATGGTTTTCAACTTAAATGAAAGATTAATTTTTTTATTTAAAAAATGTATATTGACTAATGAGCAGAACAAATGTGAGATCAAAATCTAACAATAAATATGTATAATAGTCAAACTTGATTTATGATTTACAGTTCAACAAATGCATTTTTCAACTTGTTGCAGCAAACAGATTTAATTAATGGTACATTTATAATGCACACAGCTAACAATCTTCACGTTATTATTCTGAAGTATGCATAAATGTGCCATGTGACGATGCACAAATATAGAAATCCTATATTTCTCAAAGATGCTAGATGAAACTTGTTTCACGCTCAGTGTTGTGACAGAAGGGATTAAATGGGTTAAGATGTAGGATCTCACACCCATCTGTTTAAGTTTTTAAGAGGGGTAAAAACTAAATTCAGATCTCCGGTCTCTGGTTGTTGTTGATAATTCTGCATTTGTCAATGTCTCAGACACTTGAAACTATGAATTAACTTGAAGCTAAACGTGAGCTAGCATTAACATCCCAGAGCAAACGTTAATCTCCTTACCTTCTGCTGCAGACACGCCTCGTCTCTACAATATCGTGCTTTGCTCTACAAACCCGACCAGACGGAACATCTTGTACACAAATAGATAGTAGGAAACGTTGCTTATAACAACTGCTTCTTACGTTTTAAACTATCACCGTTAAGTTTAACCTCGCATTCTTTGATTGGGCAGGTTGTCGATGTGAGGTTGACCTACCAATAGGATGTTAGACTGACGTTCCGCACACACCCCTCTTGAACTCGTCGACCAATCAGATGGCTTTATCAAGATTTGCGGTAGGCTTGTTTAAAAATAAGTATAGTTTTTATTTAATACATTTTCAGTCACAAGTGAAATTATGATTTATCAGTTTTTTTTTAGGATTAAGAGTTTGTATGAAAAGATACGTATCAATTCCATTGTAATAAACATTTCAACTAATTGAATAATCGATGCTAAATGTAAAAAGTCCCATAAAAGTATGAAGTCCAAATAAGTTTGAATGTTTTACCCAATACCACACCAGAATATTATATTGAGCACACATTCCTCTCAGTGTAAGCCAATCAATGTCGAGGAAAACGGTTGCTGTCCAACGTCCTGAATTTGAGGCCGGAAACGCTCGACCTCCTGTCACACCTGATTATGTCAGGCTTGTTTATAAACATAAACATAAACATTATAGACATAAGCAAGCGTAAAAAGTATTTTTGTTTGAGGTCCGTTACATTTACATTGCACTTTATTTTTTACGTGTGTCCACATTGGCATCTGAATGAACATATGTTGAGCGTGGGGAACAACTGTAGCAAGGTGTGTTTTGTAAACACAGAAAAAAACATACAGTAACATACTGCGGCGAGATTGACTCTTTAAAATGTACATTAGAAATGAAATAATTACACATTTTTGACGGTGCAGCCTTCTGACTGCACGCAGTCAAATCATTTCTGTATTTGCAGTGTATCGCCACTAGGTGGTAGTAACTCCTTAGGAGTCGAGTCAAAAATGGAGTCAAAAATGTGACTAAAACAATAAAGTAGATTGTTGCTGTCTTTTCAAAAAGAAGTTAAACAGAAAAATGGCGTTTTGGTCTTTCAACTTCTGAAGATACGTCATTACGTAAATGCACAATTAAAATGTAACCACTTAGATGAGGAAAACGCGATAAAATGCATGGAAACAGACTGAATGTGTGGCTACTGTTCGGGATTATTGTGGGATCTTAATCCGACCCTCAGATGAGCTCAGCTCATGTTAGAGCGGAGGAGCAGGCAGCAGTTCACTCTCATCATGGCTTTGTCCCAGTGCACACATCACAGACAGCAGCACACAGCGAACACCTCTGGAACTGATGCGATGATGAAATAAGGAGTCGGGGACATTGAGGGCTGCAAAGATGATGCGCGCATTCAGACCAGTGAGTTAAAACTCTCTCGCAGTACTTGTTTTACTTTTTTAAAGACTACATATATGGCTTATTGTTACTAGTTATTAGCTCTTTTTTGACAATCAGGATTATTTAGATAGATTACTCAAGGTGAAAAAATGTAGTACATTTTATTTGAATTGAGGTTAACAAACAAAAATGCAAGGTTCTTATTTATTTCTATTTTAAGCAGTGTTTAGTACAAAATAAAATATAATTTTTAAATTGCTAGAATTTAAAATTCTAAAATATGGATTCATAAATGGTTGATTTTTTCAGGTCACCAATCTTTTTTTTAATCCACAGCCACGAGTTTAATAAATGGAAAGACTCGTGCCATGTATATATACATAATTATACAACAGTGAAAAAGGCATCAATTTAAAATCTGATTTAAAATTGCAAAGAAATATAGGCTTAAACGACTGAGGGTTAGCATATCCAGCATCTAAAACACACTATACATCGTGCTGTTTCTTGAATAATTGTTTGCAATGCTTACTTGAGTTTAGTCTAATAAGATACAAATGATTCAAAATGGGGGAAACAAAAAATAAAATGAAAGAAACCATTGTTCCATGAATAGATAAATAGAATCATATATATTTTTAAATGTCTATGAAATGTTCATTGTCACCTATATGAATCAATTGTTTGACTTATTTGTTGTTTTGCCTATGAGACCCCTGTGTCGAACAGTTCCCTGTCCTTCTGTGGCTCTGAAAACTCCTCGGCGTATAAGGTTGATAATGGCATCCTGAACAATGCCTGTTTCTTGGATGCTCTCACAGTCGTCCCACATGTCTTCCTTCTCTTCAGCACCTTCCCAATCCTCTTTATCGGTGAGATACCCAATCATCTATCAATTCATTCCTCAGAAGGTCCGTTTATGTGAAAGATGCTATAATAATCAATACAAATCAGCATGAACAAACTTTACCAAGAATTCTTTATTAAACTAAAATATTGTGTTGCTGGTTTGCATGGAAAAAACAGACCCCAAAGAAAAATGTTGTACTCAAAGTCAGATTTATTAGAGGTCTGTGGTGTATTACCTATATTCTCCTATATATATTATCTATATATATCCTATCTCTCTCTCTTCTCTCTCTCTCTTCTCTCTTCTCTCTCTCTCTCTCTCTCTCTCTCTCTCTCTCTCTCTCTCTCGTTATTTTCTCAGGATGGGGAAGTCAGAGTTCCAAAGTTCACATCCATCACAGCACGTGGCTTCATTTCCCAGGCCACACACTCCGCTGGTTACTAACTGCGTTGCTTCTATGCCTGCTGGTGTGTGAGACAGCTGAAGGAATAGTGTCTGATGGGTGAGAAACTGACTTTTTCACAATAACCAGAGAGCTGATCATTAAAAGAGACTTAAAATACTACAAACAAAACATTAATTGAATATGCAAAGAAAACAAACTACAAGCACCCATTACCAATAGCTTTATGATGTAAACAAACAAAGACCAACATTGGAAATTCAACAAACATCAGCTTTAGAAGAACAACCACTATATTCTTTAAAATAAACATCAGGGTACTCAAAAACACTCAGATCCACAATAACTCTTTTGTTGGTTTTATTAGTTTACATTGGTTTCAATTTGATTTGTTTTAGTGGTTTAAAAATACCTAGCATTGACAATTTTACTTTAACCATTTTTTTCCTTGACCATGTCACCACCAGAACAATGGCAGGTCCTTAAACGACTGTTTTATGCTAGAAAACCCAAAAATATGACTGAATCCAATAACTATGCGTTGATGAAAGGATGAACATTCCTCCACAGTGTTTTAACAGACATATGGCAAGTAATAAAAAATAGCTGTAACACTACAATATGCATTGCTTGTGCTACCTTTGTCTTGTATTTGAATTAGTTTTAATTATGTGAAACAATAGTTTACAGTTGCAAAAAAATGCAGAATGGAGGAAATGACATATAACACTTTTTTTGTCTGTTTGATGATCCTTCATTAAATTCTTAAACGTTGAATGTTGCATTGAACTACATTAAACTGATTCAAAACAAATAATATATGTTGCCAATCTTTGTCAAATCTAAAGTAACCAATTGATTTGATGCCTGGATTAGGTTTAACCAGTCACGCCATCTACACCTGTACATGCCTGCAGGGCTTGGAATTCTTGCAGCCATCACATCCATCATCTACTACCACAACATCGAGACCTCCAATTTCCCAAAACTGCTCATTGGTAAAAACACACCCAGTTATCACTGCCATAATCACAACGGTTCTGCCTGCATCACTTACTTGCCATTGTACATGAAATATTCTTGTTTTGGTACAGCCCTGCTGATCTACTGGACACTGGCCTTCATCACTAAAACCATCAAGTTTGTGAAGTATGATGCTCACGGAATTGGAGTGAGGCAGCTGCGGTTCTGCATCACAGCACTGTTGGTGGTTCTCTATGGACTCCTGCTGGGTGTGGAGATCAGTGTGATCATGCGCAGGGTGAGAGCCCCACACATACAAACAAACTGTAGATTAGTGTGGTACTCCTCCTCGAATCTGGGATCAAAATGAACTATATTTAGAGTAGGACCAAATACACGTTGAGTGGACTATAAATAACACTCAAACTGATTAACAAAAAATATGAGGTTGTCATCTAAACCAAAAACTTGACCTTTGAAATAAATGCATGTATTTCAATAGAGCACCCTCACACCTCTATTTTCCCATCATAATGTAAAAGAAATAAGAGTTTAACTCAATAAATTGTATGGTTCAAGTTGGGAGATTCTGTGTTAGTTTAAGACGAACTGTGTTAGTTAACAGACTCAGAACAATGTCAATTTAACATTTTACTGTGTAGATCTATTGCTTTTGATAAAATGTTGCATTAGCTTTTAGATCATAAATAAAACTAATATACAAAACATAAAACAAATAAATTTGTTCTGAATGGAGACAGAAAAATACAAAGAGTTTCTAACTGCACAATTATTAATGTTACTATTGGTGAAACTAAAGTTCATTGATTTACTGCTTTAATAAGACCAAAAATATTTAACAGTTTTTTTTTTATTAAAAAAACCCCACAACAGTTAAGAGTAATGTTTTTGGTAATTTAGCTGAAAATGTATTACAATTAAAAGTGAAATAAATAAACTTTGCTGTATTAAAATGTATAAAATACAAGGAACTAAGGAAATAAATAAGAGATAATTAATTCATTTGTAATAATTTTTTGTTCATTTGTACCTGTTGTACAGGTTTAAGTATGCAAGTCATGAGAGTTGCATTCTACTGCAAAGGCAATATAAGAACAGCACTTAAATAAAAAGAAGATACTGTAAGCTACTGTAGATAAACCTGTACATTGGCAATGAATAAATAGTCCACAAACAAACAGTTCACATCAATCCACAAATTTTGGTACTAAAATACAACAACGTTAACAGATTGCTTCCATGTCAAACAATGCAATCAGCCTTGAGGACACCGAGGCTTTAGATACCGCATGATCCTCTGTGGGTGTTGCATAATAACCCTGCTGTGAGATTCTAGCTGAAGCAAACACGAACACCCTGTACAATGAGTTGTGTCCATCAGCTGGAAAAGGAAAATCCCTCACTCTCACTGCTGCTCAACTAAGCTCTTTATCAGGATCTGTGTGTTTGTGTTGTTGCTGAGGAAAACGCAGAGTGAATGCAGGCCTTGAACTCATGACTGATGACAATTAATGATCATAAGTGATTGCTGGGGTAATCCTGCATCATAATCACAGCATGTTCAGTCTCATATCAGGACCAAAAGAGGTTTAATCAGTTATAAAAATAAATAAAAAATAAAAACATTGGCTTCTGGGAGAGAGAGAGATATCTGAAAAAGCCACGCTCTGATTGTTTGGAAACCAATTATACACTAAAAAGAGTAGAGCTTAATAGAGGCTGAAAAAAGCACAAGGAAACACCCTGACATTCTACATTTACACTTTATGTATTTATATTAGTTATGCCTTTTACAGACATTTTTATCACAAGCAACTTACAAGTACAATATGCATGTATTTTTTACAAAGGCAAACTCAAGTAGTTTGCAAAGACGTCCTCTTACCAGAGCACCTCAACAAAAAAGTGATCTTAGAAAAAGAGGAATTAGAAGGAAGAGTATAAAATAATTATTATTTTAAATGCTCACCGAAGAGGAGAGTTTTTGTAGCATTTTGAAAGTTTCCAATTATTCCATTTCACAGTGAGAGAGAAAGAGCTAGTAAGGAATTTTCTGCTTTTCTGAGACCAAACCACAAAATGCTGCTCCATTTCTGAATGCAAACTTCTAAAGGGAATGTATGATTTTTAGAGTTTGTCAAGGTAGACAGGGGAAGGTTTGGAGATTTTATAACATGAGACATGATGAAGTCAGTGAGAATAATGAAGAGTGGAGGCTCGTTTCAGTTCCTTAAAGACCAGACCAGCTGCAGAGTTCTGGGTCATCTGCAAAGGTTTGAGTGCACTCGATGAGTTGAAAGTCCCTCTGGAAAAGCATCTAGATAGGTCCTATCTATCTATCTATCTATCTATCTATCTATCTGTCTATCTGTCTGTCTGTCTGTCTGTCTATCTATCTATCTATCTATCTATCTATCTATCTATCTATATATATATATATATATATATATATTTATTTTTATTTATTTTTTTTTTCTTCGGGTGCTCCGGTTTCCCCACAAGTCCAAAGACATGCGGTATAAGTGAATTGAGTAAGAACGATTGCCCATAGTGTTAAAGTGTGAATGAGTGTGTGAATGTTTCCCAGTGATGGGTTGCGGCTGGAAGGGCATCCGCTGCGTAAAACATATCTCTAAGCTCCCCACCAGCCCACATGAACCTGGACTCTTGCACATTTCATCACCTTGCATGTTATTTTACTCTTAACTCTTAGTAATTAGCACACCATCCATCTAGGTAGGCTATACACGTAACATTTTTGATGCTTTGATACAAATCTTTTACACTCAAACTCCACCAACAGCTAAACTATGTCATTTAAAAGCCAATTATTTTGTCAATGTGTTATGATTACAGTTTTCCCCTTCCCAATTGCTTAGACAGTTTTTTCAATACATTTAACAACTTTCCTAAACTCTTAACACAATTAGCAAAACATTTGTCTAGGTAGGTAATACAATTAACACATTTTTTGTTGCTTTGATACAAAATGCATTCAGTTAACACACATTTCAAATGCTTGAACTTCTTTTACACTCGAGCGCCACCAAACACCAAAACTATGTCTTTTTAAAGCCAATTACTTTTCTCAATGTGTTATTATTGACTAAATGTTGCTGTCGGAAGAAAACATTTGTTAGTGTTTTGAAAACTGTATTATTGTATTTTGAAAATGAGTTTTGGAGTTTTGTTTACAATGAGGGGTTTTGAGAATGAAATTAACTGTTTTGCCAATTGTGTGTTTTAACTGATTTGGTGTGTTAAGAGTTATGCTAATTTGTTAGATGTATTGAAAAAACTGTCTTAGCAATTGTAAAAAACTGTAACTAAACATTGCTGTTGAAAAAATAAAACATGTGTTAGTGTTTTGAAAACTGTCATTGTATTTTGAAACTGAGTTTTGGAGTTTTGATTACAATGGGGGGTTTTGAAAATGAAATTAACTGATTTGCCAATTGTGTGAGTCGGTGAATTAAGAGTTAAGCTGAAAAAACTGTCTTAGCAATTGTACAAATTGTAACTGTATTCAGTTGTAAACAATATTAACACTGTCTAGTACTCTCTAGAGCCTTTAAGTTTAAAAGTAAATGTCTCTTAATCTAACAATACATTTTTCCTACATCGATTCCTGAAATACTGAAAAGCTATTCAATTAAGAGCATCATTCTATTAACAACTAATAAAAACAAAGCTTAATTAAAACTAGAGCTGTGTTTCAGCTAACATTTGCATTTCCTTTTTTAATATATATTTAAAGCGTTACCTCTGGTTTGCTGAGGCAGCAGAGGAGAAGCCTCCTGATGACCTGCAGGATCTGGGTGTTCGTTTCCTCCAGCCCTTTGTGAATCTGCTTTCTAAGAGCACCTACTGGTGGATGAACAGCTTCATCACAGCGGCACACTGTCGACCCATCAGCCTCAAGAGCATCGGCAAACTACCCATCGCCATGAGAGCACTCACAAACCACCAGTGCCTGCGTCGGGCTTTCGACACGCAAGCGGTATGTCAGATTGTTCACACACGAGAAAAGAGAACCTAAAAGAAAGGACACCAATGTTATTTTTATTTTTTTTGCTTGGGAACTAAAACTTCCTTCCACTAACAAGAAACCATTATTTTATTTACATTAAAACATGTGATAGAGTACTGGAGCAGTTACTGTATATTGCATTCTTTTATTTTAGGGATGAAGAAAAGAATAAGTTTAGTCATTTTCATACCACAATACTCAGAGGTTTGGTAATCTCAAAAGTGAAGATCACTAGGTAGCTGATAAACCAGTGCAAAGTATTGGACATCATTTTGACATCCACATACTTTCAGAGATCCACTTTACAGATGGCAACCAAAGCTCTCTAATCCAGAAAAAAAGAGGTTAATGTGAATAATGTCTTGCATATTTTTATTCGATTTACTCTTTTATATAATAAAAAAGTCGTCACATTTCCCATTAGTTTGAAGATTGGTGAGATGAAATAAATTGAAGACATTGAAGCATATTTTGTAATGCTTCTTTTATCAGCATCCGCAAATATTTTATGGAGTCCTGAAAATAATGTGAGTAGAAAACAGATGCACTAAACCAAAAGTTTTTTTTTTTTAGAAAAACTGTGTTGTGAGAGTTTCTTGTGTAACCGCAATGTTTTTTTTCCATCTATCCGTAAATATCAGAGACTTCAAGAGGAAATGCATTGGATTAATCATATTACGTAAGACAAAGTATTTGTGAAAAGAGTGTTTTTTAATTAAGTAATTCAATTAAGGATCTCATAATCCTTCAAAAATACCAGTATCCCTAGCTTAGCTACAATTAATTCAATAAATGCACTAAGAGGTTTTTTAACATGTTTACATTTAGTTTTGAAGGCTATATGTAAATTAAACAAATAAATACAAGTAAAAAAACCTAACTCAAGCAAACAAGTGAGAGAGAGAAAATAAATGAACCATTAAAATCCCCCTCCCCCTCCCCAATATCAGATGGTATACTTGGGTTTTTCAATGGAAAAACAAGGACTAAAAAAATGTATGCATCACATAAGATGTGTTAATGTTTTAGGGTAAAAACAAACCAAAATACCAACCCTCTGTGTGTCATTGTTCAGGAGGGAATATGTCTACCGCAGGGGGGATCCCGCTGGATCTGGCACTCCCTGCGACAGGCCTTTGGTCACCATCTCCTCCTCAGCATCAGCTTTCGTGTTCTTGCGGATCTATTAGGTTTTGCAGGACCTCTCTGTATCTCTGGTATTGTCCATCATGTCAGCCAGAACAATCGCAGTGTCCCACCCCCAGTAAGAGAAACTCATAAAATGCAAATAAATACTCAATTTCTTCTTATCAAAACAAAACTACATCAAATGTGCCATTGGAACATGTACCATGCTTTTCAATATCTATTTTTAAAGAACTTTCTTCATATCTCCTGTAGGTGAAATTGTTGGGGGTTCACTTCATCTCCTCTGAAGCATTTCTAGCCAATGCTTATGTACTAGCTGTTCTGCTCTTTCTGGCTTTGCTGCTCCAGAGGACCTTCTTACAAGCATCTTATTATGTTGCAATTGAGACTGGCATCAAACTAAGAGGAGCCATTCAGGTAACTCCTGCTCACCTGTTATCTCCCAGCTGGAAAATTCCTGGTTTTATCCCTGATAGATCCCTTTTTTGGTTTTCATTTGCAGTTGAAGATCTACAACAAGATCATGCGCCTCTGCACCTCAAGTATGTCTATGGGAGAGACTAGCACTGCTCAGATCTGCAACCTCGTCGCCAGAGACACTAATCAGCTCATGTGGTTCTTCTTTCTCTGCCCAAACCTCTGGGCGATGCCTGTCCAGGTCAGCCGCTGATAGTTACTTCTTTTTCCATTCTTTTATCCTTCCATCTATCAAACCATTCATCAACTCGAGCCAAGATGGAGATATTGTAGCAATTAAATAGTCTTATGGTAAGTTAGCCCACAACATTTAGTATTCAACAATAATCTATATCCATGGGAGTTAGATCTATTTTTATGTACTACCTGGGCTTTATCGCTGAACACTGTGCTTGTTTCAACTCCCAGATAGTGATTGGTGTAATGCTGCTGTACTACCTGCTGGGTGTCAGTGCTCTCATCGGAGCGAGTGTCATTGCTGTCTTGGCTCCTCTCCAGTATTTTGTGGCAACACGTCTCTCTCGAGCTCAGAAGAGCACACTGGTGAAGCCACACAATGACAATTTCCATGTATTGAATAAAAGCTTAGCCACAAAATCAACAATAAAATTATCTGCTTCTTTTTTGTCTTATGCAGGAATTTACCAGTGATAGGTTGAAGAAGACGAACGAGCTCCTGCGAGGAATCAAAGTATTGAAACTGTATGCATGGGAACACATCTTCAGATCCAGCGTAGAGGAAACAAGAGATCAAGAGCTAACCAGCCTGAGAACTTTTGCCCTTTACACATCCCTCTCCAGTGAGTACACAGGATTTATTAGATCTGTCTCTAAGTCAAATCACATTATACATGGAATATATTAAGAGTTACATTGATTGTTTCCATTGGATGTTAAACACCTAGAAGGAGTTTGAACCTTGAGTTTAGTGAGCTAAAGCAACACGTTTAATGACTGTGAGTTCTCTTTTAAGAGATCAGAGCAATGGTTAAATTATCAGGGTAATAACCTAGATTCACTGGAAATACTAGCATGGACAAAGCGAGAGTGAGACACTGTTTTCTATGTTCTCCAGCTCAGTGAGAGTTTTGGTTGATGATGCAAGAGAAGCTATACTTCTTACTGGTAAAGAGCCATCAGATTGAAGCAGTTCTTGTGAACCGTACCAGACCAATTCTATTGACAAACTAGTGCAAAATCAGATAGCATCCTTTTTTTCGTTCTTTTAATTTTTCATTTAGATATTGTGGCCTCACACTAGGAGGAATTACACCTTTGCAGGGCAAAGCAAAAAGACAAAACAAAAGAAAGGAAAGCTAAGCACAGCAAAACACATGGCATGGTGAGGCAAGGCAGGGCAAGGCAAAGAAAAAGCAAAGCACAAGACAGCACAACTGAAAAGAAAAGAAAAAACGAAGTAAATTATATAAAGGACAAGGAAAAGCATTAAAAACAACACAGCAGAGAAAAGCAAAAAGTAAAGCAACGAAAATCTACAGAAATGAAAGGAAAGGAGAGGAAAAGGAAAAGAAGAAAACGGAAAGGAAAGGAAAGGAAAGGAAAGGAAAGAGAAAAGAAGACACAACGCAGGATGAGTATTAAGGTACAACAGAGCAAATAAGCAAAGCAAAAATCAAAGCAAAAAAAAAGAAAAGGAAAGAAATAAAATACAACATACAGCACAAAACAGCACAACACAGTTACACTAAAATTCTGGTGATCTACTCAAAAGTAAGGATGCTAAATCTAATAAATCTTTCTTCAATTATGTTATGAGTGTAATATTTTATTGTTGGCTTTAAATGGAATAATTCAACCATTAAGCCTTTTCAAATCCAACTATTTACATGTATTTATATTTAGAATACTATGTTTATATTTTCAGTCTTCATGAATGCAGCTATTCCGATCGCTGCTGTTCTCACTGTGAGTCTGATTTTCTTCTACTCTGGTTCATTACCAACTATTCATCATCAGTGCTTTACATGTGTTTGGGTTTTGTCTGGGCCTAGATTAGCTCAATTATGATGTACCATATAGAAACAGTATTTCGCCTTAGACAAAAACACAATTTTATCTATGCAGAGCTATCTTGAGACACTCTCATCCTAATTTTCAAATCTTACCTGTGTTTGTGTGTTTAGATCTTCGTGGTTCATGTGCACGTGCGTGGCTCCTCAGAGTTGGACCTCTCACCTTCTGTAGCTTTTGCTTCACTCTCTCTATTTCATAGCCTGGTGACACCACTCTTCATGCTCTCCAGTGTCCTGCACTCCACCGTAAAGGCTCTTGTCAGGCATGCATCAACTTTATTAAAACAAAAAAAGATAAAAATAAGTCATAAAAATGTTCTCTGTTTGAAAATGATAATCCAGTTATTAAGTCACCCACCTCCTGTTTGTCATAGACTTGAGTCTTTGGTTCATCCTTAGATGATAGCTGTAATTATTAAACATTTTTGCATCATTTAGACATCTCCACCCCTTAAATAGTGTAACAACATATGATGTTTGAATTACTTTTATGCATTTAGTAGACGTTTTTATACAAAGCAACTTATGATAGAGGGAGAGACAACATGGAATAAGTTCACCAAGGTCATCTCAACTGATCACCTGAAGTGCTCTAAAGAATAGAACAGAAGAACAAGAGGATATATTTTTTTTATAATTTAAATCCTCACTGAAGATAAGAGTTTTAGTTGCTTTTTGAAAGTTGTAAACTAGTGTTCCTGATTTTCTTATTGGGCTGAGATTAATTCACTAGCTGGGGATAGAGAGAAATTTTCTCCTTTTCAGATTCAACATTCTAGAAGGGGTGTACGAGGTGTCTACTGAGGATTTTGTCAGAACTAAATATATATTTATGTTTGATGTAAAGATTCAAGTCCATGAAACCACCCATAACGTCTGTTCAATACTAATTTAGACACTGTTTAACACCTGAAATGTCGTAACTGTGCTCAGTGTGCAGAAGCTGAGTGAGTTTTTAGGCAGTGCCGAGATCGAACTTGATCAGGATCCTGTCATCCAAACCCCTGCAAACAACGGCAACATCAAATCTGTGGTGAGTTTAGAAACATGATTTGTTTGCTCATCCGTTTGTCCGTCATGCAGCATATAGTGTTTATGGTGTTCAATTAATCCTTTAGACCTTTTTATTTACAGTTTTTCACAATTGCTAAGACAGTTTTTTCAATACGCTTAACAAGTTTGCTTAACTCTCAATGCATCGAGTTAAAACACACAATTGGCAAAACAGTTCTTTCTTTCTTTCTTTCTTTCTTTTCTTTCACTCAAGATCAGCTCTTTTAGAACATATAATCATGTGATTGGAGAAACCTCAATATCTCAACCATCAGCCATCAACATCAATCTGGTTCTAGATGGAATCTGCCGTGATTTATACATTTACAGAACTGTAATAAGCTATTTCTCATTAGTAATCAAATAAAAATTAGGGAATATATTTGTGTTTCAGGTCAGAATATAAACATTATGTTATCTGTTCCAAAATACAGTGTGAATGCAATTGTAAATGTGTCTTTAAAATTAAATTGTTTTGGTGTTGGTGGAGCTTGAGTGTACAAGAAGTTCAAGCATTTGAAATTTGTGTTGACTGTATGCATTTTGTATCAATTGTGAAAAACTGTAATTTGATATAAATCCTAAGCATTTAGTTGCTTAACCCTTGATCAGAAATGTTGTGGTCTGTTCTCTCAAAGCTTTTGTATCTCTAAGTATTAAGGCATAAAACCTCAAATTGAAAAAGTACTCTACAAATGTAGTATGAAGTTAGTTTTTTTTATTCTCAAAGCAAAAGTATGTTCTCCGCTCTAAGTTCTGTTTGCTCATCATCAGCTGGTATCTCTGGTGTAGGGAACGAGCTGCCGCATCTTCCCTCAACTGAATGCAAATTGTGTGTGTTCATCTGTTATACCCATTGTGACGCAGTCTGAACCTAAGAGTTCATTGGCTTCTGCTACAACTGCTGTCATTGCAGGTGCATGCAGTAGGTATGCCAAGTTCATTGGTTGCTCACTAGAGCCCCCTCTGTCAATCAGGCAGTCTCACACATGTCCATATTTGAACTTTGCCCTAAATCTCCTTTGAATGCAGTTTAAATACATTTCTAGTCAGATAAATTGAACATGATTTTGATTATTACTACAATATCTCTAATATCCTTAAAATAGGCATAAAAATAGAGTTCAAAAAGAGAGAAGAAAAACAGCACAGTCTTGAATTTGAACAACAATAGCTGCTATTTAATTTATTTACTGGAACATTTGACAATGACTTTGAAAATAACTGTAAAATGTTTACAATATATCTAAGACGTTTCTGTTGACTGAATTTGCACAGGTGAGATTAAACTGACACAAACTGGCTCCAGACTATGAGGGTGTAGAACAGATCCCGTTTTGCCTATAAATCAAACTGTTTAAAATTTCCATGTGCTCCGAAAACGTAGTTACTAAATCTATTTTTTAGCACATTTCCCAGCAGTAGATTCTGCTCCAAAGTCCTGGACAAAGTATATCTCAAAAAAAAAAAAACAAAATACAAACCAACAGTGATAAAAATACATAAAACATATAAAACAAAAATATAACAAAGAAGTAAAAAAAAACTTACCTTTCTTTTTGTTCTTTTTAAAAAACAAAAAAAAACAAAATGAGTTTGTTTTATTTAAATCTTCTGCATATTGTTGATTGACAGTGTTTTATTTCACCCAGTATGCACTGCAGCTTCAGGCCAAACTGGTAAACCGCAAGAATAAAAGCAAACAAGATGAGAACAGAAACTTTGAACAGCTGGACCATGAGCTGAAGAACTCTGAGAATCAGAAGGACCAGGCGTGCATCCAGGTGACATTATAATTAACCCACTCAGGATCAGATAAGCCTTTCATTCATATACACAACGTAACTGAAGAGTATTTTAGTTCAAATCTTTCTCTTTCTATAAACTTTTTTTCATTTTAAAACCCTTTAAATGAAATTTCAGTTACAAACTATTGATTTAACTAGTATGATTTTTGAGGAATCTTTGTGTTTTTGTTTTAATTAGATTCAAAGGGGACTGTTCACATGGACTCCGGGAACCCCATCTCTCACAGATATCAATATCAGTGTTCCGTTGGGTCAGTTTATCTTTTTTTTGAGTAGCATCAAAATTTAGTTTTTTTGTTGTTTTTTTTTGCTCAAAAAAGGTTTTGCTCTGCATTTCAGGTCAGCTGACAATGATTGTTGGTCAAGTGGGTTGTGGGAAATCTTCACTTTTATTGGCGGCACTGGGAGAAATGCAGAAGATTTCAGGAAGTGTCATATGGAACAGGTGGAATTCACAGTAGTATTGTTTTGTTGTATATTCCTGTACTATAGATATTAAGAGATGATGTGACACATTTGAAATATGTAAACGTACGTTGTAAATACGTCAGAACATGCTACTTGAATTCAAGACTTTTAATTCATGAGCTACTTCATGGCTAGACAGGAATAAAACTCAGGGAAAATATGCATTTATAATAAAAACACTAAATTATAAATATAGTTCAAATAAAATCACTTAAATGCAACATTGATGAGAATTCAAAACATTCTTTAACATCAACTAAAATAGCAACTATCGTTGTTTTTCTGTCAATCAGCGCATCATTCTTCATTAGGATGCATTAGCAGATCATCTGATTGGTGGGTGGGTGGTGCTATGACCAACTGGCATGGCTATAGTAATTAAGCCATTTTGAGCGCCTATAGAAAGAAAATAGGATTACACAACCTGAATATGACTTGAGGCATGTTTTTGATAAAGTAGCAATACAAAAACTTGCAAGAAATGTTTTAAAATTTTAGTTTACATGATATATCACATTTAAATATATTTCAGCATGAAAGTAATTTCTAAATACATTAGGAACAGCACATCCACAATACTCACAAGACAGTTGTGTAATATAATTTGTGTGCAAGTCTAGAGTTTCCGATTCTACATCTAGAAGAAAAATTTTGTTCTTTAAAGGTAAAACGTTTTAAAAAATCAGGACTTTAGGAAATGAAAAGGTCCCTTTCTTGACCATTATTTTTACATTCATCGCATTCAAACTGCCATTTTTTTAAAAATGCTGCAATAACTGGCCTGATATTTGCAGATTGTATTTCACAGTTGCTAACAGTGTCCTTGGACCAAGAAGAATAAATTATTGTAGTTCAGAGGTTTAAGTCCAACTTTGTTTAAAATAAAAGCAATCAAGAATGAACCTTTCTTAGATATTCATTGCAGACATTAGTGTGAATCGGTGAAAATAAAACATTATTGATCATTACCATTTGGCCAAGTAGTAAAATTAGAGACTAACAAGTATAAAATGTGCATGAATATGACTAAATAAAATATATAGGTTTGTTTTCCTTTACAACTTTCAGTCAGTTATGTCCTCGTGATCCAATGCATTATGTAAAAGTAGTTTTCACGTTTTAGGCTATATAATGCAAGTGTTTAAAATTTGGTGTTTCTTTATTTTCTCAAAGTTTACCCCAAAGTGAATCAGAAGAGAATATCAGGTAAGCAGTTTCTTTTTTTCTTCAATAAATGGTGCTGCTTATTAACTACTCTTATATAAACAAATGATGCAGATGTTTTTGTATTAGTTATGTTTGCTATTTAGATATATTTATATTGGGAATATATATATTGAAATATTTCTATTGATTGAAAATTATAGTAAAATGTTTATTTATAGTTTTGTTACTGTTGTTATTGCATTTTTATACAATTGAACAATATATTTTGTCTTACAGATCACATAACACGAGTGGAAGACAGTCATTCATGTAAGTGATTTTTTTTTTTTTTACTGATGTGATTAAATGGGGTTGTATGAGTGGTATTTGTAATACATTGCTTGAATTTGTAATCTTCAGGTCAAGAGGATCAGTGTCGTATGTTTCTCAAAGACCATGGCTCCAAAATGCTACGGTTGAGGAAAATATTCTCTTTGACTCAGCACCAAATGAAAAAAGGTAAGGACAGAGAGAGAGAGAGACACAAAGAAGGGCTTTTCACATTTTGCACTAAAAACCCTTTTAATCCTGGATAAAGTAGTGTTTCACTCATGGCATTTAAAATTAAAGATGGCATCCCTCTCTACCGGGGTCTACGAAATCCTGCTTAGGTTTAGAGTGACCCCAGGGTTAACATTGCTGAGAGAGATTTTCAAACTCCATGCCTCCTGCACAATCCAGGTTGACCAAGCTTTACTCTCTCTTTGTACAGAATAACAGAGTGTTTTTGTAGCAGCAGGAAATAGTGGATTTCAATAGGATTCCTTCAGGCAACAGGCTTTTAGAGGAAAACAACAGATTTAGTTATGTAAGAGCTTCTATGCTGCATATTTTTGTACACAAGAGCTTGACTTGCGACTATGACTGAGACTATGATGAAACTTTACTTGTGAATGAGATTTGACTTAATTTGACAACTCACTTGAACTATCTGCAGGTACAAAGAAGTGATCGAGGTGTGTCAGCTTCAGCCTGACATTGACACTCTGCCACAAGGAGACCAGACTCTGATTGGAGAGCGGGTACTGCATCTGAGAAAATAAATAAATAATCTTAAGCTAAAACATGACTAACCTTTGGTGAAAGGATATAGTCACTGAAAATGATAATGATTATATTGTGCAGAATAGAAAGTTTAACATGATTTTTTTTTGTCAGGGCATTATACTCTCTGGAGGTCAACGTCAACGAATCAGTGTTGCTCGAGCTCTTTATCAGCAAACCAATGTGGTTTTCTTGGTAAGTCTCACTGTTTCTTTACTTTATTGAAGCATCATCGGTCACTCAAATCCAGTGAGGGGATTAATGGCACTATAAATAAACACTGTTACTAACACACAACTTTTTTCAGTAATGCATATTCAAACTAATTACTGTTTTCCGCATTACAATGCTGTTAACACTGCTGCCCAAAAAATGTGCATTACTACAGCAGTATGTATTTCAGAACACTGAATTGGTTTTAATGTGAGCGGTATCTGTCAACTAAAGGATCTCTCTGTGTTTTGAGTGTGTGGGTTAGCGTTTAGAATTAGAGCGGGAAAATCATCATGATGATTAGTGTGTCTATGAATGAAATGTACCTGAAAGAATGTTATGATTGGCTGACGTGGAGTAAACGTCAATTGTTTGCCAATCAGAGGCACGGTAGGGCAGGTCTTTACACACAAACACATGACAACAGTCATTTGCGTTCATCAAGACCTAAAGGGAGAGCAATGGCAAGTCCGATATCTTCAAAGGTTTGTTAATTGGAATTATAAGCACTACTCTTCTCTAGGTCAGGTGGAAGGCAAGAATGTTTATGTGATGTGCAACTTGTTGCTTGGAAATGTGTCTTTCTGTGTCGGTGACTTGTAACTCAAATCTAATGAAGCACCTAACATTGTTACACAGCAGCACCAAGTTGGTGGCTAAGTACGCAGGTGATAATGTCATTTTTATCCTCCCTAAACACGTTTAACTCAGGCTGACTTAAACAAAATAGTAGTTATTTATTGTTATTATTAGTTTATTTTGGTACATTTCTTAAGACGGATTGCTTGTTTTTAAATGTAATTATCAAGTTGTGTTCTGACCAATAATATTTACATTTATAAACCAGTTATTGGGTTTTATATGATATTATATATAATGTTATGTTGAATTTGACTGGTTTCAATCACGTTAGATTAGTGTGGAGGGAAAGGTGTAGATTTATTGTATTTTACAAATTTATGTAAATGTTATTTTCATTAGCAAGTAGTTAATTTTATAATAATGTAACTCAATTACTAAATGAGTTACTATTTCATTCATTCATTCATCTTCATGTCGGCTTTTTCCCTTTTGGGGATGCCACAGCGGAATGAACCGCCAACTCTCTGGCATATGTTTTACGCAGCGGATGCCCTTCCAGCCGCAACCCATCGCTGGGAAACAGTTACTATTTGTGAAACGTAATAATAACTATATCTAAATACTTTTGTAAAGGTTCATGCTGAACGCTGCTCAAAACCCTTTGATTCATGAGGGTGCATTCACATAAATCAGGTCTTGGTTGTGCAAGCAGAATAGACATGTACAAATCAAGCTGTTCGAAGGAAGGCTATAGGTTATGGAAGCTCAGCCTTGAAATAGCATGATGAAGGGGTAGTGGAGGGGTGTTGCTGTTGATCATCAGAGAAACTGAGCAATCTGATGGTTAGATCTAACGAGCATGTGGTAACGAGGTGGACCGCCCAGAGCCAAGTGTCTGCATGTCCTGCCCCAAACTTTGTTTATAATCAATAAAATAATTTTCAATCATGTTCAAAATGATGTTGAAATTTTATAGCACATTACATCAAATGTAATGCTTTCAATTGCACTAACGTAATTACAGAAAAAAGAGTCATCTCATACACTCCTTTGTTAAAAAAATACTGTTTAATATGTATTTCGTAAGTAGTTATTCCCAACCCTGATAATGAGACTCATAACATAAAAAGTCAGCTCTTCATCATCAAGATACCAACCTATTTTTGTAATTACCCTAATTCCAGGAAAAACTGTGTCACTGGTTGAGTATCTGTATGTATCTTGAGAGTGTTTGTGTGTTCAGGATGACCCTTTCTCAGCTCTGGACATTCATTTGAGTGATCACCTCATGAATGAAGGAATCCTGAAATTCCTCCATCAGGAGAAGAGGACTGTGGTACTGGTTACGCACAAACTCCAGTATTTACCTCATGCTGATTGGGTGAGCAAAATAAACGCACCCTAGAAATCCACAACATATCTCCTTGTTGCTCACAGCCACAAATATCTTTATCTCCTTTTCTATTTTTGTCAACAAAAATTCTTAATTTTGATAGATTATAGCCATGCGGGATGGAACAGTGCTGACCCAGGGCACATTAAAGGACATCCAGAGCTCTGAACCTGAACTTTTTGAGCAGTGGAGGACATTAATGAACAGGCAGGACAAGGTATATATCTTTTTTAAAGGCATCCTATTAGTGACATGTATGTATTAGATATAAAACAGAATAATTGACATTCAACTAAATCTGCACAGGAAAACTCAACAGAGCTGAAGAGGAAAAGTTTCCGACGAGCCATGTACTCCAGAGACACTTTGGCTACAGAGGACGAGGAAGAAGGTAAATAGTAAATATTCATCTACCAAAAAGCATGAATGAATTGATGAAGCTTTATTCGCTGAACCTGAAAAAAATAAATATTATGTTTATTATCACAGCATTTTAATGTAAAATACTTCATTATAAGAATAGTTTTTGCTTGTTTAATACTGACACACATCTTTCAAATTCCCATTCCTGATTGTACTCTGATGTTCTTGCCTTGGGTCTCCATCTTTGCCTTCTCTGCTGTGGATTTCCCATGGGAAATCCCACTAGCTGTGCCGGGAGTGGCTTTTACTGAAGTAAAAGGTCTGGAGTCAATGCATGCTTTCTTTGAGTTCTCTGAAGACTATGAAATGCATGCTGCCCTGGGACAATTTCTTTCCCTTTACTATTGCAATGAGGGCAATTCAACATGAGTTAAACAACATGCCAACTACAATACAATGTACAAACATATTTACCAGCTTTTTCTAGGTATTTGGCATCCAATCAATGGACATTTTTACAAGAAACACTTAGACTCAGAAATGGTATGATAACAGAACTGTATCTATAAATAAAATCATGCATTAACCTTAAACCACGAGTGTCCTGATGAAGGAGTTCATGTTCTCCTCATGTGTGCATGTTTTTTTATTACGAATGCTCAATTATTTTGCTCTCACAACAAAAAAAGATTAAAGGGAATTAAAGAAAAGTGAATTAGATGCTCTATATTGCCCACAAATTAGACCAAATTAGACTTGACTAGACTTACACATTGTCTTAAGGATTACAGCAGGCTTTCTTCCTAATATTAACCTGGCCCCTCATGTGGAAAAAAAAAAAATAATTTTCTCATTTCAAAAGGAACTCCAGGGTTCCTGCCCTTTACAATGTATTACAATTCTATTCTTAATACATTAAATTAGCCAATATGGATGTTTAATCTTGTTACTCCAAAAAAGTTTTTTTAAGTTGCTTTGAGGCAAAGAAGTTCAATGTAAATACATTTTGATTTGGTTGGATGATGGATGGATGGATGGATGGATGCATTGATTGATTGCTTAATTGATTGATTGATTGAGTGATTGGTTGGTTGGTTGGTGGATGGATTGATTGGTGGATGGTTCCTCCTTCATTCATAAAGAAATTTGTTTAAGGTGAACATTAAAGCAGCTTCATGTGGAATGAAAAAAACATCTCTTTGGTGACCAGTATTGTGTGGTTATCAAATGGTCAGACATAAAAATAATCAAAAAAATAATAAAAAATATCGAGTAGACTAAACGAATAAGAGAATCAAGATCTCAACTGCATAAGATTAAGCATGTGGTGGTGTTATTGCATATTAATGTGACAATTAGCTCTCACTCCATTTTTTACCTACCTGTGTGTCTTGAATAATTGAATATGTGTGTTTGCAGACAGCTGGAGCAGCGCTGACGATGAGAGCCTTAGGGCGGAGATGCGTCACAGGACCTGTCTGCCTTGGCTCTCTCTGGCCTCTTACTTGCGGGCCTCTGGGATGGTTCTACTTCCTCTGCTGTTCCTCTCCCAGCTGGGAAAACATACACTGCTGGTGGCTATCGATGTCTGGCTCGCCCACTGGACAACCAACAGCATCGCTGCACATAGAGAAAGAGTGCTGATGAACTGCACAAACCCTGAGGTCAGAGAAAACACACAGAACGGTCAGCAGTCACAAGTTTTTAAAAGTGTATTAAAATATTTGCATACTTTTGGCCATCATACTATAATAAATTCAACATGAATACATATTTAGTCACAATTCTACTTTCTCTGAATTAAGAGGACATTTCTAACATTAACTAGGACATTAACTAGCCTGATATCAAAAGAGGTACAATAATTAACTCCTAGATTTCACTCTCTGACATTGAAAAGCAGAATGATTCTTACGTCATCAGATAATAAGTTCTTTATTTCTATTATTTTCCATTGTGTGGGGGTCAAGGGGACAGTATGCTATAGTGGAATCTTTTACCATCCACGTGGGGACTTGATGTTCAAAAAGATAGCTATAAGATATTAAACACGTATGAATGCACACGCAAGCCAGGTCTCAAGGGTGTGTTGGAGCAGATGCTTGGGAGTCACTCTCCCAGCTGATACTCTGTTCTCTGGCTCAAATCCCAGCAGAGTCCCTCTGGTTTTTTTTCCAGTAAAACTGGGTTCATTCTTAATGACATAATTTTCGAAACACCTTGATGTAAAGGAAGAGACTTAAATCAAAGAGCTTTATCAACATGAATGTAATAAATAAACAGTGTTTTTACAAATCAGATTAATGAGATTATTGACAATAGTTTTTCATCCCAGGACTCACAAATATGATTATTTATATTAAGGACCCCTTGTCTAACCAATAAATGCAAACATTTATTTTAAGATTCAAATGCTTGATTAAAAAAGATTGACTTCTCAGATTTCTGATATTTTTTTGTTTAACAATTTTATGTAAGTGTGGTTTTTTGTTGTTGTGTTTTTAAAACTGTAAAGTGATCAATTATTAGTAGTGATATGTTCCCCATCAGTCGGTCATTATGACATATGTCGATGACGACTATGGGAAGTTCCGCTAGGAGCACTCAACTCTGACATGCAAGCGACTGAGTGGAAAAGCTACAGCAAACTGTTGGATTACTTGCTCTGTATGGATTAAACGAGATCTGGTGTTCTGAGGCAACCAACATGGTTCTCCGGCTGTCCTGTGTGCCAGAGCTGCTGAAATCAATTGAGGGTTCAGACTGTGTAGATTGCACTGTTCTGTCCGGTAACACACTCACAACCTGGCTGGTGTTCTTTCAGCCCGCCACAGAAGATGTTGTAACTCCCACTCCTAAGGGTTGGCGAGTGCGTGTCTCCAGCGTGCATAGCTGTCGAGCTGGATTGCAGCTTTCGTGTCAGAGTCAGCCTCGAGTTAGACTTCCTCAGCTGGACTCGGATGCTGCTCCGAGGTCGAGCATGAACGTTCAGGCCTCCACCCTTCAGACCCCACTAGCAAGTCTGCTAGCTTGCTGCCCTACTATTGAATCTATAGGGAAAGGGAATACGACACCATTAGTGGAGTATCAGGAAGCTTGGTGGGAGGTTCCCACAATGTCCCCTTTGGCACATTCGCACGGCCCGATTAGTCCGTCCAGGGGATTGGTTTGCTACAACAGATCCGAAGGATGCATACTTCTCATTGAGTATACTCACTCAGCACCTTTCTTCAGTTTGGCCTCGAAGGTTGAGTGCATCAGTACACCTCCCCTTCGTTTACAGCTAAATTTATTTAGAATATATTTATTTATTATGTATTTATTTCTAAAATAAATTCATAAATGATCAACCGATCCTCAATAAAGCATATTGTATAGATGCTTATAAACAAAAAATAAAGCCTTTAAAGTTATATTTATAAACGGCTTACTAATGGTATTAGCATTGACACAATGCTTTTGAAATTATTAATTAACTATTTTCTAATGCTCGAATAAAGATTAGTCGTGTGTAAATATTATAAAATGCAAGATATTAATGGGTTCGTTTCAGTATCTTGTGAGCCATTACAACTGATGCACATGCTTGTATTTAAAGGCTCCATGAACCGAAAATTTGCTGACTTTAAGCTGATTTAAAAGAATAACCGAAAAGAGTATAAAACAAGAAAGAGGCCTACCTTAACAAACTTGCCCTGCTCACAGAAGTGCTTCTCTGATTGTAGGTTTCATATTCTGAGACTGAGTGTGAGTCCAACTGCTTGTGTTTTTCAGGAGTGTGTGTTCAGCCACTCTTGGTACCTCCAGATCTTCAGTCTTTTGTGTGCTCTGGCCATCGCTCTGTGCTTGCTGTCCTCTTTGTTGGTTGAACTTACTGGAATGAGAGTTTCCAGGGAGCTTCACTGTAGCCTCCTGCGCAAAGTTGCCCTTGCTCCCATGAGGTCTGTACAACCAAAAATATGTAACATCTCATTATATCCTAGCCTTTTTAATTTTAGATATTACAATATGAGAGGTTTTCTTAGAAATTCATTGTTTTGTCAAACAACCAATTTGGCATGGAGAATGAAGATTCTATATTTTTGTTTGTGAGGAGTTGATGCTGTCATAAAATGACAAAAAACTGCAGTGGAAAATAGTTTGTCATTATTGGGATATTTTTTTTCTAATTTAAAATGTAATAATCCCTTTTATGGAAGCTATTATCAAAATAACAAGCATATTTTTATATGTCTTTTAAGGCTTTTTGAGACTACACCTCTGGGAAACATCCTGAACCGCTTTTCAAGTGACACCAACACCATCGACCAGGTATGGCATAATAAAATTAGTTTTTCACTCATTAAAAAGTAGTTTGCTAATTATCATTTATTTTTTTATTTATTTATTAGATAAAAATGTGTTTAGGTTTTTAGGACAATTTTGGCCAGCAAAAATTTGTCATCCGTGATTCTTAGTTTGGGTCAAAGGTGCCAGTTCACACTAGATTTGGAATTGGGAAAGACATTTCATGCTGAATCTCATGCCATCAATTCCATGAAGCCATTGCAGCCTTGTTACCGCAAGGCTCACAAAACCTTTAATACTACTACAAATTGTATAACTTATTTATTGGGTGGGATGAAGTCAAATCTTGCAGAACTGTCAGGTTCAAGATTAAAAAATTCTGAAAGCACAAACATCAAAGGAATAAAATAAAATTTTCAGGAATCTTTTTTCCAAACCACAGCAAAATGGTGATAGATCTTGAACAGCATAAGAATGTGGAGGGTAATCAGAGAGAGAGTAAAGCACTTCTATAGCAAGATCACATAAGCAACAGGAGATCAAATCGACGTAGACTTTAACCTCTAACCTACTTGCTGGAAAGCCTTTTTCAGGCTAGACCCTTTGCCCCAAATTCAGAATAAATGGGGTAGAGTAGATAAAACATTTTTGATTGACTGTTTCATATGTTTTGCTGTGATGATGTCAGCACCTGCCAGTGACAGTGGAGTGTTTGAGCCGTTCAGCGCTGCTGTGTGTGTCAGCGGTTGGAGTCATTGCGTTTGTCACACCAGCATTCCTCATCGCTCTGTTGCCCATGACCATTGCCTGCTATTTCATCCAGAAATACTTCAGAGTCGCCTCCAGGTCTCACACACACTCACACAGGAAAATGTATTTTTCATGGTGAAACCGAAGACATTTATTCTATAAGGATATGAGGTCTTAAAAACACACAAACACTGACCTGACAATAGTTTCAGGGTTTTCAAGTATTGTAAATATTGAATGTAAATATTTTTCTATCTCTCTCTCTCTCTCTCTCTCTCCTTCCCTCAAAGAGATCTCCAGCAGCTGGAGGACAGCACTGAGATTCCACTTCTATCCCATTTCTCACAAACATTAGAGGGACTGACAACTATCAGGGCCTTCAGGTACAAATATTTATTTGAGAGAGAGAGAGAGAGAGAGAGAGAGAGAGAGAGAGAGAGAGAGAGGGAGAGAGAGATAGAGAGAGAGAGAGAGAGAGAGAGAGAGAGAGAGAGAGAGAGAGAGAGAGAGAGAGAGAGAGAGAGAGAGAGAGAGAGAGAGAGAGAGAGAGAGAGAGAGAGAGCGAGAGAGAGAGAGAGAGAGAGAGAGAGAGAGAGCTCTGAACAGATGTTGCTGCATCAGTTAAAAAGTTCATATAACTCTTTCAAACTCAGCATGAACCTGAATTTGCACGGTTATCATGTCCCCACGGTAACAAATCAGTAATGTTTCCAAAATAAATCACTTTGACTGCTTCTAAAATTAACTTGGTTACAGTGAAAGTGCTGCCCGGTTATGTGTGGATGCACCGCAAACGGTGTTAGAAAGTGTGGTTATAAAATAGCTGTGAGAGATAGAGAAAAAGGCAAAACACAGAGACGGACTTAAAAACATACTCTGTAATCTGTTTTCAGACATGAACAGCGTTTTAAGAAGAAGCTTCTGGAACACACTGATGCTAACAACATCTCCTCCCTTTTCCTAACTGCAGCCAATCGCTGGCTGGAGGTCCGCATGGTAAAGCGCTCATCTTCAATCTTTGTATTGCCTATGAAAGGTTTACTAAACATTTCCATTCACAGAAAATATATATATATATTTTTTTTACTTTTTTTTTTACTATTTATTGTGATGTAGTCCAATCTTGAACCTAAACAGCACATTGTGGCTAAATAACATAGATGGATAACACAAAGTTAGAAAGAGAAATTAGTCCATATATGTAAAAAGTATATAAATATGATATAATTCTTGCGATATGTTTTTAAACATTGTTTTCTGCACAGTGACAATGGTTAATTTAAATGTGATTAAACTTTAAGTACTACACGAGCAGAGTGAATAAATATGTATCTGTGTTATCGTGTTGATTGAACATGGACATATACATCTGGCAGGTGCTCTGCTCTGTGTGTTCAGGAGTACATAGGAGCATTCGTGGTGTTGATCGCGGCTGTGGCTTCGATTTCCACTGCTCTCTATAACCAGCTCTCTGCAGGACTCGTTGGTCTGGGACTCACCTACGCTCTGATGGTAAAACTCTGAGAGTTTACACAATGTGTGCCTGCGTGTGATCATCAGTGTCTAACAATGGATTTACCTATCTGTGTGCATGTTCTCAGGTCTCTAACTACCTGAACTGGATGGTACGCAACCTGGCAGATCTAGAAGTGCAGCTGGGGTGTGTGCAGAGAATCAGTAGTCTTATACAAACTCCACCAGAGAGCTCTGATGGAAACCTCAGTAAGTCCTTGTCTCTCTCACTCAAAAATAAGAACATATCTATTGCAATTTCTCTCGAAATGAAATGTTTCAAATGTCATTATAGAGCAGTATTAGGGTTTTTTTAAGAATATGAAGAAAAATTATATTGGTGTTTCTCATTTTGTGTGTTTACCAAATACTTTGCATCAGAGTGCCATCTTTTGTCCTGGAATAGTTTGTTTTATGCTCCCAGCTCCTGCTGAGGTTCCCGCTGGCTGGCCGAAGTACGGTGAGATCAAAATCAGAAACCTAAGTGTTCGTTATGACAGCAGCCTGAAACCAGTGCTGAAACACATCAACGCTCACATCCGACCTGGACAGAAGGTTATAATCACACACAGGGTCACACTTAAGCATAAAATGCTACAACTAAAAATTTGAATTAAAGGGCTGTACAGACTTCGAGAATTGTCTTCAGTGGGGATTATTGGTGTTACAAAGTTTATTGTTTAAAGTTTAAGTCAAAGTATTTGATATCACAGAGGTGTTCTTCACGTTGTTTTAATTCTCTTTTAATAATATCTGTTTTGGTTGTTTTATTTCTCAACAAAATTGGTTTAAACCAGGCTTATATAATAGTTAGAGATTTAGTTAGGTCAATTTAAATCAATGCTTTCCTCATACTAATACACTTTACAATCCCGAAAGCAGCAGGATCTATTTCTTTATGCTTTTAAGCAACTGCTAAAAAAGCACTATATAAAAACATTTTGATTGACCGACTGATTGATTGATTGATTGAAATGTATCTATATATTTCTAAACGTGAATATAAGAGTCAATGTTATAGTAAGTTTTATCTTCATATAATAATTACTTTAAGGAGGAAATATAAGTACTTAAATTTGATCTGAGCACACATTAACAGCTACCTTTCAGGAATGACAACACAATGCTTCGACATCTTTATTTCGGGGTACAATTATCCTTTTCAGCGCCTCCTAGTGGACATATTAATTGCATTTGTAAAGGTTCTTACATCCTAGGTCAAATATCGCCACAATGATGTATATAGCTGCAGCTGGGTAGTGTCCTTAGTTGTGGAGGTCCATTTAAATTAATCAATCAAAATGTTTTTATATTGCACTTTTTAGCAGTTACTTCAAAGCAGCTTCACAAAGGTCTTTTGTGGAGTAAGAGTTTATTAGGAATATATATTGGATAATGGGGTAGAAATTAAATTACCATATACTGCTACCTTAGGGATTGTAAAGTAAAGTTTATTAATATGAGGATATTTCGGTTAAAACCGACCAGTAATATCTTTTATGATAAAAGTATCAGTAATATTATGATAAAAGCCTTGTTTAAAACAACTTTATGGAGAAACAAAGTGGGCAAACCACTTTTTTTTTTTATTGACGTGGAAAAAAAATGGAAACCCCGTAGTTAAACACTCACACACATATGCAAAGAAAAGATCTCCCCCAGTGAAGAACTCATCTATGAAGTCACAGGAAGCCTAGGTGACTGGTTCTGGTGCAGTAAGGTTGATAAATGATGGGGATAGGTTGATGGGGTACATTGAACCACATTGGGTTTTTTAGCAGTTGTTATGCTTATAACGCCCAGACACATCATCAGTTTGGACACATACCAGGAGCCAGTTAATTGAATGCTATTCAATGCTAGTTATTTAGAGCTCTGTGAGCGTAGTTGAGTTCCGGATACCATCTGTGAGTTTGTTCCAGACTTTTGGGGTCTATATTAGAACGCTCTTCCCCCTCTGGGATTTTTCGAAACCAGAGCCGGACATTGTGCTAGGAGACTGCTCAGGTAGGCCAGAGCCAAGCCTAAAGGCAAGAAGCAGTATCTTTTTGATGATGTGATGCTTTACAGGAAGTCAATGAAGAGAGCACAGAACCTGTGTAATGTGATCATATTTTTTTGCTCTTGTGAGAACTCTAGCTGCTGTGTTCTGAATGAACTGTAAGTTATGTATTGTGGCTGCTTAGTCGTCTAAGAACCTTACATTAGTACATCTTGGAGCTCATAAAAGCATGAACTAATTTGTTCTGCTTTTACAATGAAATAAGTGAAAGAAGGGGGTCTTTGTAATGTAGGAAATATGATTTTTAAACGTCAGTTCACTATCTATATTAACACAGAGATTTTTAACTGTAGGGGGAAATTAACAGTGTGTCCCACAGCTCCATGTTTAGAAACGGAAGATTCTGCAGTTGCTTTTTAGATCTAATAAATAATATTTCCTTTTTAGCATAAGGAGTTGTTTGTTCATTCAGTCATAAGTGACAGCAAGTTGCAACACATTCTGAGATTTTACTTCACTTTGAGAAGTCGTTGGGTTTCAATGGTTGCATAAAGTTCCATAAAAGTGTGCCTTGAGGTTAATTGTAAGGGTAAGCTGTGAGGTTGAGGTTAGTGTTTGAGGTTTTGTGTTCATTTCAAGAAAGCCTTACTATTTGTAGCTACAGTTTCTATATAGTTGGCTTATAACATAACTACATTTTTCAGGTGGGGATCTGTGGACGGACTGGCAGTGGAAAATCGTCCTTCTCTCTGGCTCTGTTCAGGATGGTTGACAACTTTGAGGGTAAGCAAAGACAGAAGCATTAAAATTGTATTAATGTTTTTCTTTTAAATTTACAAGTGATGCTAATAAAATGAATAAAATTAAAATAGATTATATCTTGTGTCAGTGATGCGTTACAAAACAAACATGTTAGAGTAACAGTCCTTTTTCCATTAATAAATGTATTAGGCATTACTTTAATTTTCTTTCCTGTTATAAATGACTCTTTGCTTTCTCAGAAGCTCAAAGTTACATTAAACCTATCAATAAAAAGTAAATGATGTAAAAGTTCAAAGAAATTTTAGTGTGTAACCTTTTATTTGGTACCATGTTTTTTTTGTCCAGGCAGTGCATAATAAATTTAGAAAGCAAGCACACTGAATATATAGTACTCAGTTTGAACAATGATAATTAAAAAAAAAGCTATTGGGAAATTGTTAAATGAAAAAAAGAAAGAAAATAACTTATGATAGATAATTGTGGTATGGCCAAGGCATTAACATTCTCAAAATGTACATTTCTTGAATGTAACATTGATCTGCAATAAATTAATAATGAGAAGAGAAATTAACAATTGTTTTGTATTTATTGAAATTGCAGTAGCCTCACTTGGTTCTTTACTCATCTATCAACTCTTCAAAGAAAGGACAGCGATCTCCAAGCTTCACTTACTATTTTCATTTGTCATTTTTTCATGAAGGTCAGATCATCATCGATGGCATCGATATCTCCAAGCTTCCTCTTCAGACACTAAGATCAAAGTTTTCCATCATCCTCCAGGATCCTGTTTTATTCAGCGGCACTATTCGGTCAGCTTCCACAAAATCTTCTGCAATAACATGTTTTGTTTGATTCCAATGGTCAATAAATGATTTTTGAGGACCATTTAAATCTCGTCAATCTGTTGAAAAAGTCGTTCATCTATGATGGTGTTAGTGAATCATTCTTCTGTATTCCATCACATTCAGGTTTAATCTGGATCCAGAGCGTAAGGCTGCTGATGAAATGCTCTGGGAGGCCTTAGAAATCGCTCAGCTGCTGCCTGTGGTGAAAGCTTTGCCAGGAGGACTTGGTGAGTGGATTCTAAACTTATTTAGAGTTAAAATATGTAAACTCATCATTTTCTTGTGAAATCAAAAGATCTGCTATATTTGGTTATATATATATATATATATATATATATATATATATATATATATATATATATATATATATATATATATATATATATATATCCACACAGCTGTATATATGATTCTTTCTCTCTTACACTCACAGATGCACAGGTGACGGAGGGAGGAGAGAACTTCAGTCAGGGTCAGCGTCAGCTCTTCTGCCTCGCTCGGGCCTTTGTGAGGAAGAGCAGCATCCTCATTATGGATGAAGCCACTGCCTCCATTGATATGGCAACGGTGAGACATTTTCTCAAAAATAAAAATTCAAGTGTGTTCAAAATTCAGGACAGTTTTTTCAATACATTTAAAAAGTTTCCTAAACTCAACATGATTATGTTAGGCTGCAACAGATGCAGACCCAAATGCAGTGAGTTCAGACTTCTGTTATTTGAGAAGAACTACAGCAGTCACCGTCTTCAGGGTGAAGTAGCATGGAGACAGATAACTTTAGATCACTCACAAACAAGATAATCAAAGAATCACCAGTAACATGAATAGAAAAGAGAGAGAATAAATAAGGTAGCTAATGAGGAAATTAGGGACACGTGAGCATAATGAGCAATTAACACATTTTTTGTTACTTTGATACAAAATGCATAGTTAACACAAATTTCAAATGATTGAACTCCTTTTACACTCAAGCTCAACCAACTCAACAAAACTATGTAATTTTTTTCTCAATGTGTTATGATTGACTAAATGTTGCTGTCGGAAGAAAACATGTGTTAGTTTTTTGAAAACTGTAATATTGTACTTTGAAAATGAGGTTTGTTTACAAAAAGGAGTTTTAAGAATTAAATTAACTGTTTTGCCAATTGTGTGTTTTAACTGATTCGATGCGTTAAAAGTTAAGCAAACTTGTTAAATGTGTTGAAAAAATTCTAAAAACTGTACAATAAAAATCAGCAATTACTTCCATCTCCATGTGGTTTTATAAGAGGGGGAAATTTGGCATTCTTGAAGATATTAGTAGCTTCATGTAGACCTTGTGCTTGTGTTCCTGTAGGAGAGCATTCTTCAGAAGGTGGTGATGACTGCTTTCTCAGACAGGACTGTTGTCACTATAGCAGTGAGTACTTCAACCTAATTGGTCTTAAACACACTATCCTATATTTCACTTGGGTTGCGATTTTCATGAATGTTCTTGAACTTCACAGTAAATAAGCAATGTTTTAATCATTTTATCGCAGGTTTAAAAGTTACATTTTACTCACATATTTTGAGTTTTTCAGGCACAAATCTAGCTGAAATGGTCTGAAGTTATGGAGCTAGAGTTCTGACAAAACAATCTGAATTTGAATTCTGTTGATTTGAATTATTGACAATAGTAATGTAATAAAACGGAATATTATATGCCATTCAAATTACAATTGTCTCAGTTGAATTTGATCTTCATCCGCTTATCCGGCCCTTGGGAGCAGCATTGTTGATATAGAGGCGTTCCCAGGGCATAATGGAGACACAATCTCTCCATCGAGTCCGGGGTCTTTCCTGAGGCCTCCCCCTGGCAGGATATGCCTGAAACACCTTCCTAGGGAGGCGTTCAGGTGGCATCCGAAACAGATGGCTGAGCCACCTCAACTGGCTCCTCTCGATGTGGAAGTTCAAAACCTGTTTTGATTACATATAATATAAAGGTTTTTTAAATTATCATTGTTAATAATTCAAATCAAAACAATTCAGATTTTGAGTTGTGGCACATCTCTAGCTCCATATGCATTGCAACTTGTAAGTTTTTTTTCCCCTCAGATGTTGAAATTTTAGCCTGTTAAATCTTTTTTCAAGTGTTCTTGTATTGTTTGTTTCATCTCTTTCAGCATCGAGTACATACGATATTAAACTCGGATGTGGTGATTGTTATGAAACATGGAACAATTTTAGAGTATGATGAGCCGGACGTTCTACTGGAGCAGAAGGACAGCATCTTCTCTGCCTTTGTTAGAGCAGACAAGTAAATCCTCCAGAGGATCAGCAGATAATTGCTCTTGATCTATGCACAAGAAATCCTGTTGCTCAATAAATTCACTTTTTTACATACTTCTATTTTACATGTACCATCATGATTCAGTAACCTATTTGTTTCACAGATTTGTTATGGTAGGAAAGTTGAATACATGTTTTGTCCTGCAATAAAACTTTTGAACAAAAAAAAAATAAAAATTTTATCCCAAACTATAGTCAGTGGTTTTCATTTTATGAATATATTGTATGTTATTTTAAAGTTCAGAATAACATCTTAAGTTGTAAAATTCAGCCTGAGGCTTTTTAAAGAGTATGGTAATGAGACGTATTTAATTTTACGAATGTAATGAGATGAAAGAAAAGCACACAAGAACAGAGAACTGGGTTAAAACTGGATGAGACAATAAAACAGGGGTCTCCAAATCAAAATATTTTTTGGTTCAATCATGTTGCACTAATTAAAACCTTTTCTGATTGTCTGATTCTTAAGTAGTATGCATACGAGGCCAGAATTACAACTAAAATGTGCAAGGCTCCTGCCCTGCAGGACCCGATTTGGGGAACCCTGCATTAAAATATGGTTATAAATCTCAGTGCTCCGTAACATTCAAGGATTCAGTATTTGAAAGAGTAGGGGTAATGCAAAAAGTTCACATATTGAGAATCATATGTGGAGTAAAACAAATAAATGTATACTTTAAGGCAACCAAGGGCTGAATAGTAACAGTGATCTGAAACACAAGGTGGCCAGAGGTATTTCACAACAAAAACAACAGATGACACCCAAAAGAATAATGATCTTCATGCAACATAACAGGAGTGTTTTACTGAAATTAAAATGTGTTTCAAAATGAATCGATGATCTGATGTTATTCACGTGACAACCAGATAAAGTAGGTCCGTCTTCAGGTAGCTAATAATGACTTATTTCTCTGCTATTCCTGATAACTGTATAAATAAATTCAACCTTTAAGCAGATTTAGAGTTCGGGCTAGATTTAACATGCGGGCTTACGCTCTGTCGTTCTACAAATTTTGAACCAGGATGACACCAACCATTTCTGGTCTTAAAATTATTGTGGCTAGATGAACAGGGATGCAAATGTACACATTCTTAAAATAGTTCAATTACCTAATTTTTAGTTATTTATGGCCGAGAAACAATTCTAGGCTATTAGGAGGGCCTGTTGAGTAAGAAATATTTGCTAAACCTTTCAAGGTGCTTTATCATATCCTTTAAAATGATTTATTGTAAATACTTGACTTCAACCTTAATTAACTTCAAAAGGCTGTATTTATCACAAACATGGTCATCTACAATAGTTGTGCTCTGCCAAACAGCCGCATACCTCCTGTTTCTCCCACTGCAATGCTTCCGCCACGCACATTGTTGGGTTGTAGTGAAAGTCCACTATTTTCGACTAATATATTCATCTTTCGGTAAACATTTTTTTCGGTTTCGTTTGTACTCTGCACACACTACAGTTACAATTCTTGGTCAATCAGTGCATACACTCTTTATTGAGATGCTTTAACATTTCATCTGAATATATACTTTTATATAGATTATTAGATAATGGGTCCTGTAGCCCCCTGAGAAAATGCTGTGACCGGTAATGTTTATAGCTTAAATTTGGTGCACATTAAGAACAAAAAACATCTAATATTTAGCGAATTGGCTGTGAATGCTGACTACTTTAAGGGTAAACCAGAATTACAGTTGTTTGCTTTACTTGGAGTATAGTAAATATTTTTAAAACAATTAGCATTGGCATTCATAAAATAACTTGAATTACATCTTGCATTCAGCTCTTCGGGTTTCTGCACTCTGTAACCTAAAGTTCTGTACATTTTGGGAACTTGCATAAGAAACATTGATTCCTACAAAACATGTGAAAATATTTCTTAGAAAAAAGCTTAATTTACAAACTTAAATTTAACAAAGCAGTGGTCACTCTTTACACAAAAATCTAGGGGAACCAGCGTCTAAAAAGTGCTGTATACATTTTTCAAAAAATAGACTATATAATGCAGTAAAACATGGTAGCATATTATCAGCAAAAATATCCATCAAAGTGGATTTCATTAAATGAGTTACATCTTGAAAAAGTTGCATTTTGTACCTTGTTTTTCCTTAAAAAAAAAAAAAATAGAATGTAGTTCTATGGCCAACCATCAGTTGATTAGTAATCTTTACAGAATGTTATATGAGTATATTTTTTATTGATTGCTCTGTGGAGAATTATGAGCGTTGTAGTGGTCAAGAATGGTTAACACGTATGACCGTATTAGTAAAAGTCTAAAATACCAATAACAAAGTTACATCTGCAGAAAAATTTTACAGAGACAATAAACACGTACAATTCCACTCCTTCAGACTTTTAAATACTTTATTAGGTTATAATTTGCAGAGCTTAAAATATTAAATTGCTTATAACTTAAAGAATTATTAAAATACATAAAACAAAAGCCAGAACTGGGAGCCTTGAAAAAAGTCAACTAAAACCAAAATGAAAAGAACAAAGAAAAGCATGAAATAAATTAAATAAAAGGAAAGGGTCTGATCTTCTCATCGTAAAACAGCTCTCTGAACAGTGAGGGGAAAACTAAACAATTCTGGTCTCACTCTAATAATAATTATAATATTAATAATCTTTGACTAATTGTACATTCTTTCCATTTCACAAGTAGTCTCTTCAGAAAGAGGCCAGCAATGATCCGAAGCCTCTTGTGTCCAGAGCCCCAATCCAACAGCAGACAACACAAATGTCTTTGTCATTTCAAAGTGGGAAACTGAGAAGACAAGAAGCCAGGCTCTAGAGCCAACATGGCGACCTGTCTTCCCTACAGTGGTTAACATGGTCATTTGCAACACAAAACTGTCCCAGTTAATGAGTCGAGTGAGGTGGCCTTTCATGAGGATGCCATTGCTATAAGATGAGTAAAGTGACACCAAGAGGCTTGAGGGTGAGCAGGTAGCATCGACAGCTCTCTCGGTTCCTGAGTGCAAAAGCCTTGTTCTCATACATTCACACAGACACACCAATTCACAAAGACAAACACGCATGCAGTCCACAAAAGCACACAGATTTGTGTGCATTAGTGCACCCAAACACACACGCATACAGAAAAATGCACCCCTTTTACCCTATAAAAAGAAACCTTAACACCCTACACAAGGAGTAATCCAACACCCTTACGAATCTAAGAGGAGAAAAGTGCTGCATCGAAGAGGGCTTCCGAGATGAGGGAAGATGCAAAACCAAGCAAAATGAAGATCACGTTGAAGACAGTTAGGAAGAAGCGTAGGGTTGGTTGTTCTCGGGTTTAAGGTTTCGGACGCACGTCTCTCGGCTCACAGAGCCTTGCTGAGCTCTTCACGTATTTATTTCCAGCTCCGAAACACAAAGCGCTGCTCTGGAAAACCCTGGAAAGCTCTGGTGCGTCCACACGACTCTAGCGGAGCCAGACCTTCCTCATCTCTCGGTCAGGTGGTTCTGTGGCTGTGGAGGCAAGGGTGCACATAGTGCCTCCGTTAGATCATCCATGATGGATGTCTCCTTGGGGTCCATGAGGCCAAACTCTCGGATGAAAACAATAAAGTGTGTGAAGAGGGTGTTGAGGTGTCCGTGCAGGTCCATGGCCACGGTTTCTTTATAGTGCGACCAGTAGATATGAGCTAGGACGTGGAAGAGATAGCGGCAAATCTTCTTCACCAGAGAGTCAAAGGTGTTGGGGAACTCCTTACCTGCATGGGACAAGTAAACAAAAAAATTGTTAAATAGACTGGTGTGAATGAGAGTCAATGTGTTGGGCTGCATTGGTGTTTGTTATAAAAAAAAAGAAGGGAGCTCAGTCAATCTGATCGTTTTGTTCTTTACAAAAGTTTTATAATAAAGGATTGATGTGATTAAATTGATAGATACTAGGCTTTAGGCCAGTAGGTTCACTAAGTGCTAAGATTTTCATTTCAAGGACAAGCTGAAAGTAAGAAAAAACAGGAAATTGCATTTACGTTATGATTTACTGTGTCTGTATGTGCAAAAAACACCAAGGACGCGCTAATTCACGTTTTTTGTATAGAGCAGTGGCTTCAAATTCAAATCTCAACAAGGGCCACATACCAAAATGCTTTAGGTTATGTGATCCACCCACCCGACACAAAGCCTCTTTAGCCTGCTGCCATCAGGGAGAAGACTGCGTAGTCTTCAGGCCAGGACCAGCAGACTGAAGAACAGTTTCTGCCACTAGGCAATCTGGAAGCTGAACTCACTTGTGACTCTGCCCCCCTCCCTCTCTCCAGCCTCACATTCCCCCTGAACCCTACCCCACCGGACACCGCACCAGTCACTTTATCCAGCATTGGAGGCATTGGACTTAGCACCTCAATCCTGGAACACTCTAGCCACTTTAATTGACTCTTAATTGTCTTGCACTACCACATTATCATTTCATTACCCAGTCACCACCTCTACCTCATGTTTTTGCACTACTCATTGTTGTATCTGCATATCTTATTCTTATTTTTACTTAAGTACTACTAATATTCTGTGTAATTATTATTATGTTCTGTGTAATTTATGTATGCACCAAGGGCCTGAGGGTAACACAATTTCAATTCTCTGTATGTATGCACTGTACGCGTGGCAGAATTGACAAACACACTTGAAACTGGTTACCGGCTGTATGTGTGAAATATATATAAAAGCATTGCAAGATAATAAATCGTGACATTTCTTTTTAAATCTGGCATTTCTGTACATTTAAAATACAGAGATTAAAATATCTGTATAGAAAATGTATTACTATAACTAATATTTTTGTATCGTATAATGTTTGAAAATTCAGAATTTAAGAAGAAAAACATCCTCATGGGTGGGATTTGAACTCTGAACCATGGATCAGCTGGGCTTTTGAGACCTGGGTACCCCTCTTTATAGTCTGTGCAATTTGGGGTGGTGGCTGTTAAACTCATCTAAAAAAAAAAAAAAAAAAAAAAACCCTGTTGCGACAGAAACATGTCCTTTGACCATGTATTTTAGTAAATAAGTGGAAAAAAGGTGTTCGAGATATAACGACACCTGTTCAATCAGCAGGCTAATCAAAAAATATATATAATATTATATATATATATATATATATATATATATATATATATATATATATATATATATATATAGGCACATTTTTGTACCACTACCAAATCAGATCTGTAAAACCATTTATCAATGCTTAACAAATGTATTCTAATAAAAAAAAAATTTCCATAATCATGTTCTTTAAGTCTAAACTTGTTTTTATCCTAAAGTGCAGGTATAAATACATTTTAATGTATAAAAAAAACCTTTACAAAAAAAAATCTCATGCACACTATAGATCTACACATTTCATGTAAATAAAGCATAAAGCACAACAACTGAACATCTGATAGAAAGTTTTGGAGATTCTGGGTGCTATTGGCATGGAGTAGATCTGGCGGAAGTGTTGGAGTTATTGATTGGGGTGAATGACTTCTTAAGTAATAAAATTGAGATAGACTGACCGTATTTAGTGGGGAAGATGTCCTCATCCGTCACCAGCTTCTGAACTGAACTCATCACAAAATCCACATACTGCGGTGCTGTACACTTTGTCTTCTTTCCTTTTTCATCATACCAAAAGTATGTTCTAAAACCACAAACAGTTAAATAAACGTTCCATTAATGGTTACAAACTTATCTGATTCAACAAAACTTTATAATTCATTTTAATAATTTATTTCAAATTATTGGTAAAAAAAAAAATCGATATTTTCCTGCCCATTAACACCAAAAACCTAGTATTTGACAAAGTGTTTCAAAACCAATGAAAACAACTGAGTTGAACAAAGAACTTTGCCTAAAAAAATACTACATGCAAAAAAAAACAACCTAGGGCTGCAATAAAAATAGTTTTAACATATTATAACAGTTCTTAGAATAAAAGAGCATGCCTCTCCTTTTAATACTTGCGCAAAGAGTGAATGAAATAAATTCATAATATAGTCTAAAACTACTTTAAGAAGCCATATTCCCATTAAAGCATTTTGCCACATTCGCACGCAAATTTATTCTCAACTTTGCTATGGTGTTCACATATAAATAGAGCAATTTTTAAATGTGGCAGGTTTTTTTTATGTCAGCAACAGTTTTGTTCAAGACTGGGTGGACTCTTAAATAAATACTGTAGTCTTGAGAACTAAATATCTGTTGGTTAAGAATGGCTGGAGGAATCTGATTATTAAAAGACTTATTCGGATGGGACTAGTTATCCAAACTACATTTGCTTTAAAATTATTCTCAAACAATGTCCTTCACATGATCAACACAACACAGTAATGGTGGCGAAAAAGAAAAGAGCATTTAAATAGTACTAGTGTTAATTATATTTATAATAATATAAATCATTATAATATTATTTCACTGACTGCTGAAATGAAAAAGATCTCACCTAAAATATAATAATATATCCACTCTGTATTATATTTCACCGCCACCTTTTAAGTAAGCATATTCTTTGCAGAGGTTTAAGGGGTGTTTTAGCATTTTTGTGAGAATATTTTTCCCCTAAAAACTGAGCTCAAGTGGATGAACATTTTATCCTAAAACGCGGTAAGAAATGTTTTTTAAAACTGTACAACGTGGCTCCATAACTCGGGGAAGCTTCTCAAATCAATTCATCTCGTGCAATGCAAGTTACTTTGGATGAGAGGGTCTGCCCATGTCATACACCTAGAAGATCATGATTTCCAATTGTATAGTATTAGTGTCTTTCTTCCTAAAAGGTCAAGTAAGTGGCAAAAGTTTATGAGGAATTAGATAAAAATGATACCTAGTGCCACAGACGGGGCACATAAAATATAATGGAATCCTGTTCTCTCTCTCTCTGTGTTTGTGTGTGAGAAACAGCGTGAGCGTGCAAGACTCACGTGCTACAGGCGCTCATGGATGGGCACGTGTCCCCTGTACAGAACTCTGAGATTGTGCTGTACTGCAGGTTGATCAGGTTGAAGAACGTTGTGGCTGTGAAAAACAAACGTGTACACCATTAGAGATTAAAAACAGATCATACACACTAATCCTTTCATAATCACTATGCACACATCTACTAAGAAGATACAACTAGAGAGCTTGTGTAACCTCGATTAAACTCTTAAGACTTAGCAAACTGTATAACTTCAACTGGCGATGTGCATTTGGCTTCCAAAATTATAAATTATACTAGATATAATTGGATTCTCGTACTCCCCCAGTGTTAATCAATATTGTTTTACCCTCTTGGAATCTGTCTGGCTTTACATACCATTACCAGAATGACAAGTTTAAATTTTTTGTTGTTGCAATTTTTCCTATTTAAAACTAGAATCTTTCATGCAGTTCCGAATGAACCACTATTACCAAACTGGTGTACTGTGTCTATGTGCCAATAGAAAATATTAGATATAACAGCAAGCCAACACTTCACTAAGATTTGGAGTTTTGAATGAGAAAAATATAAAAACTTGTATCGTTCTATTATTTTCACTGATTTAAAATTTTTCACTGATAAATCAAATTTGTTTTTTGTTTTTGGTAATGCCTGAGGCACTTGCGTTGTCGTTCAACCCAAAAATTGTGATTAATCCTCATAACTTATTTAAGATTATTACATTATAGGAGTTTCTCACTTTAAAACTCAAGAAAGCCAATGACATCATAACTTTAGCCCTAAGACACCCTTTTGGAAAATTCAACAAATGTCCAGCAGAGGACATAATAGGCACACCATGAACCAAACACAAGCACATAAGTTGCAGTATGGGTAGCTTCTAAGACTGCATGTCCACTAAAGACTGTGATCCTCTAAAAAAATTAGTAAAGCAAATTATCCACTGACGTGAACATTCTAATCTTCACAATAATATAAATGTGTAAAAGTATAAATCATTCAACACGAGTTCTAATATATGCTGTTTAACACAAAATATGTCAAGGCCAGCAATTCTCAGTTCAAAATAATAACTAGAATAGCTTTTCTTCTGATAAAAACTGAAAACAGGTTCCACAGACCCGAACACCATGCATATGTTAATATACAAGTTATGAATAGCAATATGTTTTGAAAAAGTTTGCTCAATCTCTTTGGAAGTAGCTTTAGCCAGACTTTGTTCATGTCAATACAGCAAAAGTTGCCTGATTTAAACTACCTTTCACATACCTAATTAGCTACACTGACAGTTTAGCTCAGCGCAGTTCTCCAGCCATAATGCATTGAGGAGGCAAAAACGTAAGCGGTGAGAGTGAACAGTATGACAAAAAAGAACTCTTCCGCAAGTGAAGTAGAAACTTCACAATCACAGATTTGCTCTATGCATAAAAATAACCAGCTTAAGTACCCTGGCAGAAAAATGTACTTATCCCCAATAGTATATAAACAAATTAATGCTAAAAGTACAAAGTTTATCTGTTGATTCACATCAGATGCATTGCAATCTATTAGAGCTGGTTTGAACTGACGGTGGAATGGGATAGCATATGTATATAGAGATTCTAGATTCCGCATCGACGAATGTTGAGCTGAATGTAACTTTGACTTGTGATCCAGCATCATGTGGCGTGACTGCAAAGTATTGGATTGGAGAGACGAGAGCTTTAGCTTTTAGCCTTTTTTTACTGAAATGTTGATGTGAAGTTTAGAGTAAACCACTTTTATGATTGGATGAAATGTATTTAAAGACTTATATGTTTAAAAATATGCTGCCTGGTAGCTTGGGCCTTCACTGCTGCACATATGTGTGGTGCTCATCGGAGCTCTCAAACGTTAGTCTGATTGGTGCATAGGCCACCATCCGTTGGACACCTAAACCTCCTAAAATTTTATATCTTCTCTGATTTCCATGCTTATGAAATGCGGGCGAGTTAAATGAAGTCAATTGACAAAATTAGCAACATCTGCGCAACTATGAGCTTTAATTCACGCCTAGTTTACTTGTTTAGCATTTTCATTTAAAATACTTTCTATAAAAATGAACTCATCTAAAGCAGCAGCTTGGAATCTCCATAAAAGGCAGGATCTGGTTTGCTCCATGTTTGTGGAACTTGGGAGTGTATTGAAGTTTGCTAAATTAAGCTGTACTTTACGGCTTCACATGTGTTTTCTTTCCAGATACGATCGAGGGAAACACAAACAATGGCTCAGGAATGTCAATCTTTCACCCTGGTTATGTAACATGGGGCTGTAATTATGTTGAACGCCTCTGATGTATTAAAGACACCTTAAATAGCCAGACACAACACAGGGTTAGAGGTCACAGAAGACACTGCTACCATCATTACAGTTTTAGTTATGTAAAAAATACAAACTGTAGAGGTCTGATTAACATTTGTAGTTTTGTGGTAAATAAACTGCTTCTAGATTAGAAATTGCTACCCAAGTCAAATTCAGGAGGTTTGGGCGCTATACCAGTATGAAAGTGAATACCGGTATTGTGTTGTGCCATGATATGGAGTTTGCAATACCGTAGATAGCATTACACATTAATAAATGTATTAAATTCAGCTTGATGTTTCACTTGCAACTGCTTAATTCATATGACGGATAGACGAGATGCATTAACTCCTGCCCTCTGCAGGAGCTGATATGATGTGATACGAACACTTGTGCCGAGAGGAGAGGGGGAAGCTAGTCGGGTACAGAGATTGCATCAGCTGCTGCTCTAAAAAGCCTGTCAGCCAGAACGAACAAAGTTTTTAAAAGTTGTCAGGAACCGCAGAAAACTGCTAGATTTGTCACTATTTGCTGGATTATGAAAAATTCATTAAACGGTCCGAAAAGTCATTAAATAAGTCAAACAAATAAAAAGTTGGCAACACTTAACGGGCTGCCCAGGGTGCTCACTCAGCACTCTCTCTCTCTCTCTCTCTCTCTACTCTATCTGAATCCCAAAAACTCGGGGTTATTGGTGTGATGACATGCGGTTTAAATAAAGGACCGAATTACAGTCTGTTTTGCAAGTGTTCGGGTATAGCTACATCCAACTGAGAGAGCAAGAAATGAAGTATAAAACAACCTGGACTGGCAAGAAAAAAGCACGGGAGGGAAACTTATTCAAAACAAGGAGGAGAAAATGTTGAGCAGTCACATTTGCAGTTGATAAATATTCTAGCAGGTTCTAGGTAGCATACTTCACAATTAATCTACATGAGAACACCCCCGGAATTAACACTAAGAAGCCAGGTTTGAGGCGGAAAGTCAGCCACGTATAAACCTGGGTAGAAATGAACAAATATTTTGTCATATTTAACATTGCCAAAAAAAAAAGAAGGAACGTCATGAGTAATTTTATAGTTTCCAAAAACAACCAGCAGGGAATGTTTTGGAATATAATTCATAATTTTATAGTTGCAAAACTACTTATAAACCCACTAACAAGAAACTCTAATATTTTAGTTTTCATGTAAATAAATGATTTATGTTTATGTGTACTACTTAAATCATTAATTGTTATTAACATTAATTCAAGAAAATCCAATATTTTCTTTTTTAGAATCGGTATCAGTATTGGTATGGATACTGAGCTTGTTGGTATCGGATCAATCCCAATTTCTGCAATACCGCAGTATTATACATTGTTAAATTTGAAGCATTTAAATTGAGTCATGCACCATAATTTAAGTGAGATAGATATTAAAATAAAATATTTGCCCACCCCTAGTTTAATTTAATTCACACAGGTCTCCCTCATGTTGTACATTTGCATGTTGTCCTTTTGTGTTCTTCCATTGCATGTTCAACAATCAAAAGAGACCAGTCTGTGTGAGTTTTTGTGCATGTGCTCTCTCACTGTTGCTTGCGAGCCACTCATTGAGGTCTATCTCTCTGGGAAGCACCACCAGCTCCTTCAGCTCGAAGTCCACAACTCGAATCTTTGTGTGATCAGCCTCCAGGTAAAGCTTTTTCTCCTCCACCCACTGGCTTCTTCCCGTTTGGCTTCGCTTTGCCCTTCCTAAAGGGGAACCAGAACAAATAATTTTTTCCACAGTTTTCACAAAGCTATAGAAGTCAGTATGTTTTAGATACTAATGCGTAGGTTATTGACTGACACACATTATGGATCAACACTGATTTGCACCTAAAAAACAAATTACTTTTATGACTCCCTTTTTGAGCATTTAAAAAGTTCTCAAACTGTTATTTTATGAGCTTTTTCTCAATCTCTGGCAAACCTAAATATGACTTTTAAGCCATCACTTCTATGATTCATTAAGTATATAAACCTTTCCTCAAACTTAGGCACTGCTAAACATCACGTATGTTGATGAGGATTTCCGAACGTTTTCTCAAATTCTGGCAACCCTAAGCATGCCCTTCATGTTTTTGAGCATTTCTGCACACACACACACACACAATAGTATATATATACATACATATATATATACATATATATATATATATATATATATATATATATATATATATATATATATATATATATATATATATATATATATAGCATTTAGGAGCTTTTTCTCAAACTCTCGCAACCTCAAGCAATTACACAAATCAAATTATAAAAATATATTTAAGACCGAGAACACTGATTTTAACACTTTTTTAGGCCTAAAAGACCGGATTTAAAAGGAATTTGACTCAAAACTTTTAAGACCCAGCAGAAATACTTTTTAATAGATGAGCCATCCTCGCTTGCATCTACTATCGTTTAGATATAGATTTATCTAGCACAGAATATTCTTTATATTATATCATATACAGAACATATTTGATTAAATCAGCATCACTAGTGCCAATGCAAACAGAAATAACAGAACAGCAATAAACTGTTAAATTGTACATGCCTCACACAACAAAAATCTACAACCTGTTTAAAAAAAAATCACAGTAAGTTCAATAAAGAGATCACCATGTTCCCTCATATAATTGCTATTTGTTAGTTAAGTTTGTGTCTTTCCAGTTGCAGAATAAAGCTGTGTGTGTGTCTGTGTAGAGACAGATGATCTGGTCTTTAAACAGCTGCGCTGATGTTTGACCAGTTTGCTCTCACAAAGTGTAACCCAGTGTTATCAATGCCAAAGAAACCAACAGCAGAGGCAAGAGCTGAAACACACATGACTGTAAAGACAGTAAAGCTTGTGTCTTTCTGCCAACCACTTCGTCACCTGTGGCAAGCCCTAAAAACAGAGCAGAAATGGCCATGGGCATGGCTTTACTAGACACTGAAAAGTGTTTAATATTTTTGGGAAGAGGGGGCGGGAGGGGGGTCTTATAATAAATCGTGACATTTCTTTTTAAATCTGGCATTTCAGTACATTTAAAATACAGAGATTAAAATATCTGTAGAGAAAATGTATTACTATAACTAATATTTTTGTATCGTATAATGTTTGAAAATTCAGAATTTAAGAAGAAAAACATCCCTCATGGGTGGGATTTGAACTCTGAACCATGGATCAGCTGGGCTTTTGAGACCTGGGTACCCCTCTTTATAGTCTGTGCAATTTGGGGTGGTGGCTGTTAAACTCATCTAAAAAAAAAAAAAAAAAAAAAAAAAAAAAAAAAAAACCCTGTTGCGACAGAAACATGTCCTTTGACCATGTATTTTAGTAAATAAGTGGAAAAAAGGTGTTCGAGATATAACGACACCTGTTCAATCAGCAGGCTAAAAATTCAACAAGTTTCAAAGAATGGATTAAACCCCTGAAAATAAAAACACTGTACATTTCAGAGCGTTATCTATAGGTGTTTTTTTTGCAGTAGTTCAGAGGGGTATGATATCCAAACAGGGAGATTTCCATTTATCACTTTTTTCAATTTAATGCACACATAATGGTTTTATTCTTAAGTGTAAACATTGTGAAAAAAGGTGAAAAAAAATTGAAAACAAGTCAAGAGCATGCCAATCAAATAGATAGTCTTATACTCCTAACCCTATTGTCTTGTTTTACAACTGAAAGAGCCAAACATTTATTTCTCATTTTGGATTTAAAATGAGTTGAATCATGTGAATTCCTAAAATCAACCCCAATACAGGCTGACCAACAGTTTTTAATGAGCATTAAAAGCAAACAAGAATAAAGATTACACAAAGTCGGTTCTAAGTCAGCAAAAACAGAAATACTGTAAAAAGTATCACTTTCTTTTTTCACAATGACTTTAGAACATGTCACGTCAAAGTTTGGTCATTGGTAAAATATTGAACGTCCAGCTGTGTTGAGCAACACTTCAACTTAATGCAAAGTCACTGTTCATGGATTCTTAGATGCTATTTTCAGAGCTCTCGGGGACAGAGCTGGTGGTTCTTAGAAAAAGCAACTAGCCTCTGGAAAAACTACCGATTAATGGAGCGCTTCTTCCTCAACAAAAGTAAAACTCACATCAGACCTTCCATGAGACTTGTGTTAACTAGTGAAGAAACACATAATATACTTTCTTCCTTTTTTGGTGAAATGTTCTTAACACACACAAAAATACCTGCTATATGAACCCTCACTATAGTCTTTGAGGTCACAGAAGGGTGATACAGTGTGAGAGCGAGCAATCATTCTTTTCCTTTTGTCAGTGATGCAAGTTAATTCGAGGGAAGTGAAATGAAGTAAAAGGCATGAGTAACCAACAGCAATACTCAACTTCCTTCCAACCATTTACATCGAATAATAAACTGGAGAACTCACAAACTAATAGATTCTAGATTACCAGCTTTGTCAAAATTAAACATAATATTCGTATGTTATTAAACATTTAAAGCTCCATTTTCTCTTCGTTTGAAAAGGTAAATGCGACATGACCGATCATTTTCAGAGCTTTTTATTTGTTAGAAGTTCAAGGACAGAACCTGCATGCTTGCTTCATTATGGGTGAGACATGCTGAAAAACATTCCTCTAACCCGCTGACGCATTTCCCTTCTCCACCGTCAAGATGGAGATAAAATACATTCCTCACTTAATTGATACATTACGTGTGCTTCAAAAAAAAATGGAATTTAAACTCAAAGGTTTTTCATGTACAGAATGTGCATTCCAGGGCCTTATTGCATCCCCAGAGATCTGCTGAGTTAGATTTGTCTGCAGTTATTTAAAAAATGACATTGTTTTTATGTAAACTTCCCTTTCTGGGAGAATTTGAAGTATTCAAAATATTCAGAACATGAGAATCTTACATTCTAAATGATTAGTATGTTCAAAAAAAAAAATGTTAAGCATTCAATTGACTGACAGAAGATCTCACACTGTAAAATGATTAATTCTCAAAATTCAAATGTGCATCAATTAACTAAAGTAACCTAAAATGGAACGATGTAAAAAAACGAGTGTCAAACATCTAAAGATGTTACCGCTTGATCTTTATTTGAGCATCCTGATTCACTTAAACAGGAGTTGAACTGAGAATCTAAGAACATTAACAATATTTTGTTGAGGTTTGATGTTAGTAATTCTGTCTGTGCAGGGTTGGTATTCATTGACAGCCCATTTTAAAGAGTACAACGCACAGTTGAAAACATCTGAAGGACATCTCTGTTTGTGTAAAGCACAGTGCTGGAAGATGGTAAAACATTCTAATAAAACATTTTTTTTTCTAGACAGAAAAAAACAACAACTCAAAATCTTGTATTTGAAATTAATCATTTAAAGAGTTAACAAAAAAGTACAACTTTCATTTGATGACAAATACAATCACATGCAGATATACAATTGAAGAAAGTCTCTGAAGTTGGTTTAATTTAAAAATTGTTGGTTAAATTGTAAACATTTAAAACTTAAAAAAAAGAAAAAAATGTGGGTGAAAATTAAACCAAGAGGTAGATTTAGAGATAACAATTTATTACACTCAAACTTGTTTTTAATAAGCATTTGGAGAGAAACATAATTGTGAAGCATCTTCAGACCAACCAACTCAGCTCACATCCTTGGTAAAAAAAAAAAAAGATGGGATATTTAAATTGTTGTTATCAGTGTTATACAATATATAATGGCCAAAAATTCATCATGTGACGCCCAAAGATATTTAATTTAACATAACTTATTCCCAGATACGTAACATAGTTAGTGCTCATGTGTACAGATCTGTTCAGCTCACTTCTTGAGTCACCCAGAATGTCCTCGCTGCAACACTTGTTCAAAATGGACATTCAGAGCTAAGCTCAAAGTCTCTAAAAATGAGACAGAAAAAAAACAAGAATTATACAGCACAGCTTACTGGCAATCTCAATAACATTATAGCCTCTCATCGACTCCGGACTTGTAGAAAGACGGAATAAAATAGTATTTAAAAAATGTGCAAGTCAAGAGTATGGGAGATTATTTCCCCAACTTAATCTTACTTTAAGGTAAAAGGTATATTAGGGTTGATTATTTGCCCAGAAAAATCAGGAAAATAATCAGTATGACTCCTTTAAGAGTGATTTGAGAAGAAAGCTGTATTGTTAAAGGATTACAATTAAGAAACTGTATGAACTGTACATTGAATAGCTCACATAATATTGGAGGATGTCTGTATGCTAGTGAAGGAATGGAGCACATAACTAACAGTCAATAATACTAGAGAATATTAGTCTCCAAACACACCTGTTGCACTAATTCACGTCTTCTCTTATTGTCTGATTTGGACAGATTAAGTGCTAGATTAAGTATGAATGCTAAAGCAGGGTTGTAACTGAATGGTGCAAGGCCGAGACCCTCCAGGACCAGAATTAAGGCAGCTACACATCTATCTGAACTGAGAATCGCATGAATCTTCAGATGGCTTCTCTATGGGGTGCATTTCACGAGTGGGTGTTAAAATTGGATGAAGTGACGCTCCTTGCCAAAGGTTGGCGCTCATGGGGATTGAGTAATTCTTGATGTGTAGTCAAAAACAAAAAAGGCATCATCATGGTATTTAGTAAAAGGCAACCCAAGAAAACAACAACTGCAGAAGAAGGAAATTTTAATATTTAATAACAACACAGGACTACCTCTGATGTGATTAGAGAAAGGAACTTGTTCTGTCTCCAGACTAGCGTCACCACACACCAGCAAGCCTCAAACCTGTCATTTAAATCCCATTATAGAAACAACAAAGCACTGCCTACTGTGAAAAAACCACAGTCTGTGGGAACAAGTCTCCAGACTATCCAAAACTACTTTTAAGTGGCTAAAAATAGATCCACATTAACTCATAGCTCTCTAGTACAAAGCTGCAGATAGGACCCTAGAGTAAAGTCTTTCATTAATTCCATAAAGTTCATTGCACCAACATGAAAATGCTGAACTGAACATCACATGGGAAAACCCATGGACTGAAACTTGGATTGACAAATCAAAACTCAGAAAAGATGATATAAAAAACCTTGCTGCTGTACAGTGGTTAAAATTTCAGTGGTTAAATCCTGATTTTGTGAAGCAATTTGAATTAAGGAAGGAAGGAAAGAAAAAACGAAGGAAGGAAAAATGTTTTCTGTAACACTATGGGGAATGCACAGTGTGATTTGTTTTTTTGAGGTCCAATTTAAAAGGTACAGTAACTAAGATAAAAACTAGAAGACATAAAAAATAGCACTCGCTCGTGTCAGATGTATAAAAAGAAAATTTTCATTTAGTGAATTAACATTCCATCATGTATCTTTTGTTTCTGCTTACACTTTGTTGTGATATGGTGCATTTCCTAACAATACCACAAATCTGGTTGGCAGATTACACATTACAGATATGCTTAAGGAACTCAAAATCATCTTGTCATGAATTGGGGAAAAGAAATCCTAAACAAGCATGCAAATATATATATATATATATATATATATATAATATATATATATATATATATATACATATATATATATATATATATATATATATATATATACATACATACATATATATATATATATATATATATATATATATATATATATATATATATATATACATACATACATACACACATACATACATATATAGCTTGAAGACTGATGAAGACAGCTGAAACCAGAGAAAAATATGAAAATTGACATGAAATTCTACTGAACAGATAAGATAGCTTTACACCTAATTTATTTAGCTATCTTTCATCCTTTAGCAATAGACACAATTTCGTAGATACAATTTAACGCACCTCTAATTCTGTAAATAAGTTTCTACTCATTTGAAGTACAGCGTGTCCATTACATTACATGTAAAATGTACAATCAGCAGTTGTTTCTGAAATTTCTCTATCTTTTCAATTTAGCTGCATATTTCCTTTTTCCTCCTCATAGCAAAAACAACACTAAGTATCTTTATGGTTATTCAACAAAACAAAATACACAAATGTTGAAATATGGAGAGACATTCAAAGATTCTATCAAGAGTACTATGATCACAAGGATTTTATAAACACAGACATTTAAATTAAAAAGCGCACAAAAAGAATAAACAAAGATGCAACAATAATATAACATGATTAAAACCTTTTTTAAAACATTTATGTTGATTAATGTTCACTTACAAATAAAACAATCTGTAATAAAATGATTTGCAAGTGGTCCACACCACAATGGTGATATTTATTTCACTAAAGCGATTCCGATAAAAAGCACATTCATTAAAATATATAGCAATAAAAACCGCGAACTATCCAAAATTCAGCGCAAGTGCTGCAGCTTTGGAGACCGATGGGAATATGTAAATATGACGTTCATCATTGACAACTATTTTCCCCTCAACATATGACCGTATAATGATTTTAAAGCAACATACAAACGCGAGTAAAAAATGCTAAATAAGTTAAACACGTGATCACGCAAAAGCCGATACAGCTGTAAAGACAAACTGCTCAGCCTAAAACTGTTCAAGAGGAGACTTTTAAAATCCCAATTTATAGAAAAACTTTCCCCGAACTAAAATTACATCGGGACACCCTTCAGTATACAGAAACAGAAATAACCGTGCTGGCATGTTCGAAATACAACCTAAAAATAGACCCTGTATATCATTAGCCTCACGTGGAAGGAGAATATATTCTCAAGCACCACCTCAGACCAGCAGCAGACACACATTACAGGTTAAATGCTACTGGAAAGTCTCCATTCTGTCTCAGGCTAAACTCCTTTTTGAAATTAATTATCAGGACAAAGAGCGATACTGCTATATTTGAGTCCTTAAGATAGCTAACGTTATAGCATCCATAAAAACTACTTTCCCTGAATGTATATAACGTCAGTTAGACGGACGTGTACAGTAAATCACTACCTCAGCACTTTTCCGACTGCCTGAAGAACCATTTTGCAGCTTAGTCCGTTTTTGGGTGATCTCTGAACGAGCCCGGTGTCTCCGCTAAAACCGTGATCTCCGACCATGCTTCCAGGATGATCATAGACGGATCTGTTGAAGTCGGGTATTTAGAAGGACCGAGAGAAAAACATTCTCAGCGCTTCACAAGTTTCTACTGCTGCTGAACTTCTGACCAATCAGAGAAGTGATGGGCGGGGCCAAGAGGCAACGCATGGTATGTTAAACAAGAAACGCCACCACGTGACCGAAGACTAAAGAAGAGAGTGGCTCGTTTTCAATGTGTTAATTGTTGCTTCCAAATAACGTCACAATGTTAATGTGAATTCTAAAAGTAAACTGTTCTACGGACATGAACTTCACAACTAGAATTTAATAAACAACAGTATTTATCTTATTTTATTTAGTCATAAATTCACTAATAATGTTAACTGGGCTAATTACATATACATGTATGTATGTGTGTGTGTGTGCATGTGTACATATTTTAAAACCAAGTAAATAGCACTTAATGAGTAAAATTTTTAAATAAAAAATCAATCACAAACTCATAATGTGTTGTTATATCTATGAAGAACTCCTTAAGCATTATAAGCAATAACTTAAGCATTTTGACAAAAATGTGACAAAAGTCACTGATATTGTGGGTGCAAGGATTCTGCTTTGATTTAGGGTGAGTGAATGTAATTTAGAGAGCAACATCGGACTGGAATTTTCCTCTAGGCTTGTTCAGACCTGAAAAGGTGAAGCTCTGGCCTCAGGACTAGTATTTTAGTCGTTTAGCAACATGCCAAGACACACACAGATACCCGCACACACATCTGTGAGAGACTCGCAGGCTTCCTGGCTCCATGCTCAAGCCCTTTTTAGAATTTCTGTAAATATATATTATAAAATAAGCATGCACTGAGGAGCGTGCTATACAAAAATAATTTCTTCATAAGAAATAACCATTTAATGGTTCATTTTGAAACAAGCAGCTAATGCCCACATTTTATAATAAGATTTGTATAAAAAATAATAGATCAAATAAAACTACATCAGTGCGAATTTACGTTGGTGTACCTAGAGTTAAAGACCATGGATGTAAACTCACACATCAGGCTGACGCATAGGTGTCCTGGTTTGTCGCAGTGCTGGGTCTCACGATCGACCAATGAAAACTGGCTCTTTGATCACGTGTTTAGAGTTCTTTTGAGACATAAAAGATAGCTACGTTCGATGAGAAATAGAAAAAAAAGAAGTTTATGGAAGAGAAGATGAACATTGAAAAGTTCACAATGCAGGTGTCTAACCAAGATTTGTTCGATAAGGAGCACAAGGATTACAAATACATGGACAAAAGAGAAAAAAGTCTGGCGTATCATTGTCTTGAAATTGGGGTCGATGTTGAGTTTCATTTCTTGGATTTTTGTAGAAAAATTAGCGCAGAGTGTCACTGATCCTCAGGCAGCAAAAAGTGGGTAAACTCAAAAAAGTTAATTTATTTGGAATGTTTATCCAGAAAACTTCCTTGCTGATTCAAATGAGATAGCTTAACTTTAGACAACAATGTTGACTCCACTCACAGCAATAAACTCTAGCTCTAGCTATGTGACTTTCAAGTGATTTATTTGGTAAATCAATGGATAGACATAATAATGAGTCTGTGCATAGAAAGCTGAGCATGTATAGCAGTTATTTCCGTAATGTAATATAATATACTGATGCGGCAAATGGAAGTCCAATGTTAAAACCATGATTTAAATAAGTTTAAATATTTAAGCTTTGCCGGATATTGTGGCCATATCAACCAATAGGGAGCTTCCTAGAGTTGTCATGTAAAGGAAAACAGGACACTAGACATGGCAGTCCATGCGATGTTCTTGTAATCATTCAGGGACATTATAAGTATTTACCATCTGTTGGTGTGAACTCTGCTTTAGAATACTTTTCACTTTGGAGATAACTTCTTCTGCTCATCCATCACTTGATTTGAAAGCACAAAACTATTAAAGTAAATATAATCTGAATGCACTGATTATGCTAGCTGCTGTTTTTGGTAAAGAAGTGAATATATTATAAGAACATTTACTATGAAAACTCAGAACTGTTGGTCAATCAGAGAAGTGAACAATTCCCATCAGCAGGTGCATAACAAATATGTTACTTTTTAGAAGTGAAGCAGAAACTGAGAAATAAATAAATAAATAAAAATTCGTTTTTCTGTTAAATCAAGGATGTCACTAGGAATAAAAAGACGAACAACTTTTCCAATTTCTTTTAAGCAAGCATGTGGATTGCTGCCAAATCAGTGGTTTGCTGTATAGCGGTCTGACATTGTCAGATATCTTTTCTATGGCCTTCCATAAAACTGTCAATCATGATCAAATGGGTTATTACTGTATTAACTTATCTTCTGATGTTGACAACAACCCATTACATTTCAAATTTTATATGCTTTAAAAGGTTTATTGACAGAATGAATGACTTGAAAACTCATTTGTTATTACAGAATGAACCTTTAATAGGTCAGCCCAAAATACGTGCTGGAAAACATACAAGACAGAGTGGAAAAAGTGAAAAAGCTCTCTCTGACCAAAGACTCAAGCACAAGGCAGTATGTGGGTGTGTAAGAAATAATGAGGGGCTGTTTTAGCAAGGGTGAATTTAACTAAGAGCCCTTCATAGGCTGCATTTGTCCAGAGGCCCGCACTGACTGATGGGGAGCGAGGGCGAAACAGAAGACTCTTTCATTGCTTCTCCAGGTGAGAGAAAACCAACGAGCAGCTTACGAAAGCACTGACGCAAACCATAAGTGGCACAGAGCCTGTAATGTTTTCTCAGGAGCTTTAGACCTTTAGGAATCTTAGAAAGACACACCTGTGTTTACCTTAGAGGACTAAAATATATCAGGGGTATATTTAGTCACAAAATAGGGACCTTTACATGCAAAGGTATGGTCACTGATGAGGGAAAATAAAAAGATTTGAACAAAAAGCAGTCAGGCGTCTTTCAGGTATTTCCACCTTAAAGTGTATAACATTTTTTTTTCAATTTTAATGGACATTTTTAAATGTAGTCTGCCCATGTATAAATTCAATTAAATTGAGATGAACTCATCAAATTCATCCAAAATATATTTAGCTGCAACTAAAATAAAATACATCTGTCTACTTTAATCCAATTTAGTTAGGCAAACTTATATTGCTGAAATCCAGCTGCTCTTAAAAATGTTTCTCTTTAATGAAAAGCATCGTTTTGTTTGAAAAGCATCATTTTGAAAATGTTTTGTTTGTCAATTTGTCAAAGACACTTGTCTTCATGAAAAAGTGTGCGCCCAAAATCTTCCAAAGTGTGGAATCATTTCTCATTAAACGTTCCTTAGAAGACTTTTTGCAGTAAAGCACATCTTAATATAAGGGAACTACGACTAGTGAATAATTAACATATAACACAATCTGGCAATGCATAAGGAAAATAGTAAAGCATAACTAGAAAAATAAAAAGAATAAATAGAAAAATTCTTAAAAAAAAAAAGTTGTTCTTAAACCCTCAACCAAAGATGTAAACATAGAATACATAAATGAGAGAGAAAAAAAACTTGTTTAATTCTATCTATTACACAATTATTTGAGTAGAAACAATACTACATTTAGGCAGCAATTAAGTGTGTTTTATTAAATTTAAACATATTATTATTTATAGTATAACCAAGACACAGAACAATACAGAAATTATGGAAAGTGAAATAAAGTAAGAACAGCTCAAAATAGCAAAGAGGGTTTACTCTTACCATCACGTCCTTCACTCTAGACTAGCCAAATGAGCATACAAATATTTACAACAGTCTTTATACAATGTGAAAGAAAGCTAACTACATTTCTAATGTCTGTCAACAAGACCATCTACCTGTTGAAGAGGGCCCAGAGAAGACCATGCGGAGTTTCCAGGTTTGATCCCAAATTCACAGTTTCATCTTCTAATTTAGCCATGAAGGAACCATAAACTTTTCAAGACTAGAGATGTAAAAACTGACCAAACTTTAAAAGCATCTGTATATTTATGGACAGAAGAGCAGTCGAAACTAGCAAAAAAAGAAGTAACTACCAACTGTGGTTTCTAGATAGGTCCCACTCCCATATGCTACGTCTGATAGGTCAGTTTTAAAGAAGACTGTAGCCTGTAGATAAACAGGCTCATGAAAAACAATAAGACACTTTTACTTACAGCTATTTGGGTTTTAGAGTTAATAGTTAACATTTCACCACTTTAAAATAACACAATGAAAATTCAGGTCAGCATTTGATAAAAAAAAAATTCTTTTTTTTTTTTACAAACAGCAAACCATACTTTGAATTTTTCTAAATAAAAAACATTTCTTTGCTAAAAATATGAACACACAGCCTGACTTTTTCTTTAATGGTTAAAGCGGCAGATAAACAAAACAAAAAGTTGTGAAACTCAAAATATTTCAAACTATATAAAAAATAAAAACAGATATTTAGTTATACATTAGGTATTCATGAAAAATATTACATGAAATTCCTTCCCCAGCTCTTTCCATTTAAAATGTTTCCAGATAATTTTGAATTAGACATAGATCAGTGTGAGATAACGTTTATGGCTGAAAGTCAGTAACAAATTAAGCAAACTAAAGTGTAGATTAAAGAAATACCTACATAAATAAATTAATTATATAATTTAATGTCACTACCATATAATAAATAAAAGATGATATAACATGTAAGAAACATAACATGTAAATCTGTGGATTGCCTTTTTATGGAACCACAGACAAATAAAAATAGTGACTCATTATTGCTAAAGCAGTAAAGCAATTTACAAACAGTTTACTACCTGATCAATTAAAGTGCCCAATTGCCTACATGTACATAGGGTAACATACTATGAAGTACGAACAATGTCAACCTCCTGTTTTCCCTCTCGATGCTTAATAGGAAAGGACTGAACTGCAGTTCCAAGAGTGGCCCCTTGAGAATGATATGGGCAGGTTCTCATTTACTCCAATATTAAAACGGACCAACTTTTTATCTAAAAAAAAAAAAACAAAAACATGTTTCGACTGTGGCTCTATTAGGTTCGATGAATCAAATCACTGATTTTGATCTCCATGAACACACTGAGGGGGGTGAATCATTTTAAAATTATTTTGTTTTTATATATATTAAAATGTAATAGATATATGTAAAAAAAATTGGAACATTATTCTGGAAGCATGATTCTAGTTTGGTGCATTACATAATACTTTGTGGGAATATTCGGGGTCAAAATGTGTGTTTTGAAAACTTGTACTTTCATGATTTCCTGCTCCTTCAGAGAAAGAACAGCAGGAATGTGCCGCACATTGTTTGGGCTCAAAGCAGCCATTTCCCGAGACATTTGCTTTCACATGAAACAAGCTTTCAGCCGTCTTTTAGCTTCCTTGTTTCATAAGAAAACCACATTTTTACTGGAAAGTAAAGATTTAGAGACATGAATCTGAATGCATTTGAATTTGCAAATTTATACTAATTTCTGCTAAACTAACAGAGAAAATAAAATTGAAACTCTACATTTGAGACTACAAGTTAAAATGAGTTTAAGTGAAAATAAATAACCACATAGTTTTATAATCAAACCAGTCACTAATGATATTTTAAAGTACACCCCTCAAATTTAAGAAGTCCTGGTTGCATAAAGCTTAAATGAGCTGCTCAGTCAACATTTCTGAGCACTGGCAAAGCTTCAGAGGATCTGAACCAGAGCTTATGCAACCGTCTGACTCTCCCAGTATGCATCTACTCCAGAAACACAACAACCATGCAGGAGGTACTAAGGAAGCTCTCACACAAAGCAATATACACATGCTTCAGTACAGTAAAACAACCCATCAATATTTCATATTCAGAAAAGCTTCATATTTAGTTCAGTTAGATATATAAAATAGATATATAAGCCAAGAAGAAAACCACTTAAGTTAACACCATGTTTAGATTTTTATTTATTGGAATGTTACATTTGATCTAATTTTTCAGGATTCTTCAAAGGATGGTAAACTACTGGAGTTTGCCACACAAAAAAACCTGTATGGTTTCATGTTACAATTTACAAGCAACACAAATGATGTTTGGTGTTATGGAAAAACAAACCACAATAGTTAAAGGAACTAAAATCATTCATAAAAATTATTTTAGTAAGAGGATATCCAGCCCTGTGAGATGACGAGTACCTGATCAGAGGGTAGGATCCCAACCTTCCAAACTTCATTTCACCAAATGTGCAAGAAATTTTGTACCTCTTTTCATAGAAGTTTATTAGTGATGGTAATTTAAATTAATACAGAAAGGTTTTAAATTAAAATACAGCCAAATATATAACAGCTGCTAGGTTTAAACGACACTAGATAAATGCTTGCCCAAGAGTCTTATATAGGGTGGACTGACTAACACGGCTGGCTAAAACAATCCAATTAGGAACATTAATCAGACTGTTTACTGTCTAGAAAAAGAACAGTGTTTGAAACCAAGTGCTGAATTCATTCTGTAGAATAAAAGTGAAAATTCTTTCATTGTTTAACAAAGAAAAAAATGATTTTCATTAAAAAGCTGACAAAAACAGTCTTGTTAATCAAACACCATTGTTTTCTCATACAAAAGCACAATGCAATTCCTGACATATTAATACACATTTTTTTGCCTGGCACTGTGTTTGCAGTAAAATTAACATTCAATGACTAAAAAAAATCTGAAAATGCTTACACAATGGATCACATGTGACAGAGAGAGAATAGTGATCTTGACCCCTCATGAACAAAAACAAATCCACATTTGCATGCACAGTTGAAAAAAGGTTTGAATAAATAATCTCTAAAGCTGCAGTCTCACCACTGGATCATGAAAACAAAGTAAGGCAATATTACTTGTATAGTGCTCTACGTTGAAATAAAAACAGATCAGAGATGAAAAGATAGACAATAAAACAGGCCAAATTTAAAAAGTAGAAGATAACGCATCAATTTCCTTAACACCGCCCCTTTTCCTTATCTGCGCCCAAGCCCCACCCACTTGTCAATCATTAGAATCACTAGTACAGCCCCTCAGTACGAGCAGGAAATACAGCTTGACACTGAAGTGTTAGAGCAGCAAACCGGCACTGGATAATCAATGTCCAGATTCAATGTCCGAATTCTAAACTTTAGTTTTATACCAAAGAATTAGTTCATTCATCAGAAATGGCTCAATTTTGTGCAGCACTTCACATTCACCTGGTTCATCAACAAAGAAGAATTTATTACGAGGCTGGCTCGTACACAGAGTGCTTTTCCAACTGCCCCATGTTCATTGATTTGGAGGTTTTTTAAACTTGTAATAGGTTTAAAACATCAATGAAATACGCAATTTGAACTCCTCTTACATCAAGTCCAGCGCACACTACATGACTTTTATAATCCTATAAGGAAATCTGGTTTCAGCACACACATAAGGAGACGCTTTGCATTTTATCTTAACTCAAATCTTAAACATCCACACATTACAGGATTCAACAATAGTGTGGAACACACACTACAGTATGTTACTGCATGTTATTGTGCAATATACTCGCTCTGAAACTGTACAGACTGTGACCAGATCTTCTATTGATATTTTACTGTATGTTACAAGTACAACTATAACAAAATACATCATTCATAAAACAGTACCCCAACATTATAAACCATACAGTGTTTAAACATCATTACACGCATTTAAAGCATTACTAGTTGTGTTTGTTTTTTGCTGAATTCAGTCTTACTTGAGACCACTGGTGAGTAGGGTTGTGCCAAAAGCATGTCTGTGGGAGGGACCGGTGTAAACACCCCATTTTGACAGGCCAAAAATACAAGGTGATTCAAAGATGTTTTTAATGAAAAATTTTGCATTTTAAAAGTCATTAACAGTGCAGCGCTAGTATAGAGGGCTCAAATATCTATTCTAAGTGCTATAACAAGGGCAAAATATGGGATCCTAAAACAGATGTCTGGATTTAAAAGTTACTAATGGTTTAGACCTTCTAAGCTCTTCTGGAGGCTGGTTGCCAGCTGCCAAAAATTGTAATTTTGATCTGTTTGAGTGAGAACTGGAGTCAGCAATTGTCAAGAAAAAGCATTAAATTGAGCGGATGAAGCTTGATTTAGAGTTCCACCCAGGCTAGACTTATTTCGACACACACACACACACACACACACACACACACACGCGCACAAACACACACTACAAAAACAAGCACTGCAGATTTTAGCTCCAGTATGTCACACACTCACTCAACAGAAAAACAAAAACTCCACAAATCTTAAAAATCTTAGCAATGGCAGAAAATGTTTTCTAAGATCTTCTAAATAATGTGCAAAATGGATGCGTTCCAAATCTTCTAAACATAAGACACTTGAATTGTGTTTCTTCAAAATGTATATTACCAACACCAATTGTTTTTGTACACTTAACAAAACTGGAATAATAACTAGACAATGAATATTAAAAACTGAAATGGAAACAAATTCACAAATAAAAAAATAAAACATTCATTCATCTCATGATACTTTGATGATTGTAAAGTATTTTATCAGTAGTGAAGTTCACTGCTTTTTGTTATTCAAGCAAATTCTCAGTGTTAGATCTCCCTCTGCTGGATAGACCCTGCTACACTATGAGCAACACTGCACATGCATTCAAAGAATGTTAAAACAGAAGCCTACATAGACTAGCTTATATATATATATATATATATATATATATATATATATATATATATATATATATATATATATATATATATATATATAGTTTTGGTTTTAAATTATTATGTGTAGTTTAAGACATGACATCTCTCTGCTCTTGTTGGAACTGGTTATGGCTGTGACTCATTTGATGAGTGAGAAACAAAGGATGCGAGACTGCTATTATAACACTGATTGATATCTCAAAAACTCTAAAAGCACAAACGATAATTAAAACACCCCGTTGCAAAATAGAGAATGCCACCAATAAATTTGTGGACATTTGGTAAAGGGTGGATAGACAACATCACGAAGGTGTTCCCGTTTCCTCCCACTATTCAAACAAATGCATGTCAGGTGAAGAGGTGACTAACAAATGTGAGCGAGTAGACTGGCGACCTGTTGTGAGTGAATTATGAACTGTAGATTTAAACCCTGATTTGAACAAAATGGTTTAATTCAAATTCAATCAAATTTTAAAAAAATCACGTAAACCCATTAATAACAATATAAAATGTAATAATAATAATAACTAGGAAAAAAAATAACAATACAATGACTTACCATCAACCATAATACACATCAAATTAATATAAAAAATAAAGTATGTGGAACCACACTAGGGTTTGCACCTCCCTTAAAACTCAAAGCAGCCAGCTTCTCGATATCAGTACAAACACACTCTCAGCTATTTGCTTGGGCCAGGCACTTGGGTCACATTTCACTTTGACTCTCATTTTAATACAAGAAAATCGAAATTCAATGCCAGTCCAGATTGACAGAGTAAGGCATGCTTCCTCTTATCAATGCTTTCAGCCAAGACGCTAATGAAAACATTGGTGGTAGTTGTTGTTCCCCATGCACCAAGTCCACCGAGTACCCATCTTTACCCAGCAAAGAAAGGAAGCCCTTTAAGAGTTTAATCAATAATCATCTATCATGTAAACAAAAAGAATGAAAAAAAAAGACAAATTGTTTATCTTTTTAAACCTCAGTTTGGCTGGTTTGTGTACTCTGTATTTTCATTTCCTTTATAACAACAAAAAACATCACATTATTTTTACAGTGAGTTTAAACGACTTGAGCTTTTTTAACATAACAACTACAAAAAGAAGTGACTGTTCTAAAACGTAAAACGCAACTCGATAGAATTAGCAAATGTAAGCTAATGAGAATTTTATTTTTCCATAGCATGGCTAGGTCTTAACTGAGTCTAATTAGACTTGCTGAAAACCTTCTCGGACCCTTGAGGTGGGTTAGTACAGTAGTAAGGCTCATTTTCAAATAATAAACAAGGACTTGAGGAAGATTTGATTGAATATGATCTTTTGATCTTTGAAAGCATAAATTCTCCTCTCTCATGATACGATGAAAGCAGACAGCTAACGCAGTATCGTGATTGGTTCAGTGTAGATGTCAATTTTTGTAGGAGAAATAAGCCTTATGAAAATAAGTGTTTTAGAAAAAAAAACTGTATATATTTCTTTCATAAATAATATGTTATTCTATTTTTTTAACAAATATGTTGATAATGTGAATAATGTTGGGTAAACTGTTAGTGGCTTGGCACCCAACAGATTGCAAACATTTGACTCAAGATTAGTTAAAAAAAACACGTTGATGTAGTAGTGACCCTTTAAAGGCAGAGCTGTTAAGAGTGAACGTTCATGAGATTAAGACGCTAGAGACTGTACTAGAAAAAAACATCAACCTGTGTGTGTCTGAGCGTGCCCGGGCAGGAAGGGGTTTGTGGGTGTGTTAAACCATGTGGGTTTAAAAGCCTTGATCTACACTGCTAAACTGCTTGATCATTTCTATTACTGTTTGGTTTCACAATTGTCTCACTTAAAATACGAATAGACAAAAGTAGTTTCATCTCCAATTTGTTTTTAAAAAAATAATGAAAACAACAAAAGCATAAAGGTTGAAAATATTCTGAATTAACCAAATGCTTATCAACTACCAACTAAACCAACTACACTGTATGGGTATTCATTTACTGAGAATTATTTTAAACAATCATCTGAACAGGACCAAAACTTAATCATTTCAAAAGTAAACAACTTCACAAAGCCCTTGACGTTTAGAGTGACTGCAATAAAGACATAGCTAATGATGCTATATTTAAGTGTTATGCAACAGTAAAACTGCCAAGAGTTTGCATCAACTCGATTTTGCATGCAGAAACTTGAAAGTATTTTAATGAAAACCTTTCAGAGATTAAATGGTTTCTCTCTCATGTCATACCAGCATCTTTATATAGTTAACGAATAGCTACAACAGAAATCTCATAATGAGCAACAAAGGGTAAAAACAAAGCATGAAGTCACAGAATACAAATTTTAACCAAAGAAGAGTCTGAGCAGTTTCTGGATGAAACGCAGCAAATTCAAATCAACCTGGCATCTGTAAAATTCCTTTAATTTTAAATACTTTGAGAATTATTTTGGATTTTGCAAAAAAAGGATCTCAAGCTAATACACAATATATCTGACAAAATATGATGTCATATCACGTGAAAAAAGCACACTAAGGATTCGGGATTTTAAGACAAATGTGAAAAGCAATTATTTTGAAATAAATTGAAACCATGATTATTGTAAACTGTTATTCAACTTGTATACACATTCTGCTTTTATTATATTACAATTATTTTGATTTTGGTTTTGATTATATGCCAATGAACATACATGAACAAAACAGGGAACAAGAGCACTTGCAATGCGTTGTTTGAGCAAACATTTACACTAATGCTCGGCTTTGCACTTTTTGGCTAGTTAATTTGTCAACTTGTATAATATCTACATATTGTCTTCTTAATAGTATCAACTAATATTATGAAAAAGACTGAGATGGAAGAGTATGAGAGTTAGTGAATATTGCAAGAATAATGGATTAAAAATGTTAGGATTGTTGTGTAACAAATTTCAGCAAAAACTTCATAACCTATTAAAATATTGCTGAGGATTAAAAAAAATCAGTATCGCTTGAATACAGTCTTCACCAGGTACTCATCTGCATTTTTGTTCTAGGTGTTATATGAAATGTTATATAAGCAAATTAATATTGGCATAATTTAAGCGAGTTAATAGGCAGGCCTAATAACTAGAAGGGGGCAGTGGACGGGGCTCAAAGATGGTCAAAATATTCTGTTTTGTTAATGCTGAAAAAAAAATGGTCTGGAAAGTATTGAAAACTACTTTAACCATCATTTATAAAATTAAGAGTATTTAACAGAATAGTTTAGGGAAAAACTAAAAGAAACATGCATTAAATAATCGCTTGTCTCCTCTCTCAAGTATTTTGTTATTATTCAGCTTCAGACAAAATTTTTCACAACTATGACTGAAGCCAGCAGTGAAAAAAACAACAGCTACAAAGGAATCCTGTAGGGGTATAAATATATATTTAACATAAACTCGGTTAAATAAATAAATAAAATAAATAAATAAATAAAAATATTTAACATGGCTATGGAACACACCCATTAGTAAGTTTCAAACTCAATCAGCCTAGATCAGAACCTAAAGAGGTAAGATCCTCTTTCCCTGAGTGTGGCCTGATCCCTGCAGAGCTCAGAGCTGATTTCAGCAGAGATTATTTTCTCAATCTCCTCCGTTTGGACTCGCATGGGGCTACTACAGGTCAAGATCTCACACAGATCCTTTCTCTGACCTTGAATATGCTTGCTGCAAAAATCCAGAGAATGATTTACAGACAGACCTGGTATAGCTGGGAAAAGAATGAAGAGAAACCAGTGGTTTAAATTGACCATACTAATAAATACAACAAATAAGGCGGCAGCCCGTCATACACTGCTGCCTCCGATCTATACAAACCCAAGTGTCCAGGACTGGTACTTTCTCAGCATACATCTCTTCTTGTTTTAATCCAGTGTCTTTTTGCAGATTCAAGACACGTGGTAAATCATGCAATTCACTGGCCTTAATGCTTTCCCATGCAGGGCTCTCAAACTCACACCACTTGCCAAAAAGTATAATGGTGAATATTTTGCTTCATGTTAAATTCCATAGCATATCAAAATTAAATGTATTTACTTACTTAGTTTATTAAACAGATGTATAATTGTTGACCCCAAGTTTTACAAGTTTTGGTTGGATGAGTCATACAAAATTAATAATAAGAAAGACCTGAAAGACCTTAATTTCTATTTGCTTCAATGGATGGGACTAGGACTGCAGCAGTTAATCGAAGTTTTCAAATTATTTGATTACATTGTATAAATACATAATTGTTTTCAATATTGCATTCAACAAATGCTTCAATCATAAAGAACATGGAAAGAACGATCCAGGATGAGGAGAGGATCAACACAATGGCATGAAAGGAATTGCAGTCATCTGCGATTGAAATGCAGGTTGAATCAGAATGAGTAGCTGTTAATTCTGTAATCTTGGCTAAAAACAAAAAGCATGTGAGTGCTTCCTCAGTGTTTTGGATGTGGAACGTGAGACTCTGAAAGCCTTTATTTTGTTGTAGTTTTTTTTCCACGATCTGTAACGTCTTAATGCTAAACTCTGTATAACTTTAACGCTAGCCATCCTTAAGTAATATAACGTTAGTCACAGCATGTTCACATAGTTGCTGCTTTGTCTCAGTCACAGATTTAGCGAATCATGAATATACAAGCATGTCATCGTGAACAAATGGATGAAGATAAGCTCCCCGTTGGCAGCGTAAATATGCCAGAGGCATGATAGTATTATCCTCTCGTTCAGTCGAACTGCTCTGCTAGCTTTTTTTGCATTCAAGTCAAAAAATAGATAAATATAATATGATTAATCATTTAATCCATCAACTAAAGTGATAGATTAATCGATTATCAAAATTATCGATAGCTGCATTGTAAGATTTTAGAATTCCAATAAATTTTACAGAAAGAATATTGAGAAAAAAAGCAAACAAAAATACAATACTAATAAGAGAGGAAAACAAATACAGCAATGGTAATAACGCAGTATAGAGGGTTATTGTGATATGTTCTAGGCTCGAAGACACTCAGCAATGGAACTTTACATTTATATAGTTATCTTGAGGAAAATAATGGAAATGAAAAACAAAAACAATATGAATTATCCCACACACAGAAGTATAGTGAAGATGCACTTTCAAAACGAAGTCAATTGCATCTTTTACAATTCATTTAAAAAAATGAATGCGAGATATACATCAAAGATCAAATATGACAATTAAATGGTAATACTACAAATATGACTAAATTAACCTCCATAATCCCTTCTTTAAAAAAAAGCAAACCCTAATATCAACACAACACTCCTTTCTGAAAGCTGGAAGCGCTTTTGCCATGCAGATTTTAGCAGAAATATGTAGGCAGTGGGTCGTGCACAAAGTCTATTGTTCCCAGCAAATGCAGACATGTCTGCAGTCTGATAATATAACCAATCTTTAATGTAAGCAATCTTGAATTACACAGGCTGTTAAGTAAGGTTGGGTACCAAAACATGGTTCCAATATGGAACTGGTACCTCTAGAACCGGCTTGGACCAGACCGAAACAGAACTTGCATGAACTTGCAGAACCGTGCTGATCATCTTCATTCACTTCTTCAGTCCAATTTCAATAAATTTTTTGATAAAAATAAAAAATTTATTCTTTAGTCATCCATTAAATTTTGCGGCTTTTGTAAAGTATAGGTTCAGGCATCGATATCATTTTAAAAGTTTCGGTTTGGCACCTGTATCAAAAAAACCCTATTGTTAAGTACCTTCAGCAAAAGAAAAGAGTATTGAGAAGTATTAAGAGCACACTAGATCATAGATAACAACAGGAACACATGAAGTCCTGAAAAATATAGGTTTTGGTGACCATCCAGAAATGAGAACAGATATTTCAAACCTGTTAAAAGACCTTGAAGTGGTAAATTAGTATTAAAATTTATGTTTGTTTTCCCGCCTTCAGCTATGTGAATATGTGCATGTAATATTTGATATAATATTTAACAATTATTTATTGATACACTTTTGCTTTTATTTTATTGCAGAATACAGAGTACCGTGATGCCCTTCACACATTCTCAATCATTGTAATGTTACATCACCTAAGAATAAATTTGTGAATGCAAATAATGTCTGTTGCGTGAGAAAACTATTCATGTGATACCTCTGTGCTTTAACCCAATCAAAATCAACCTTTCAAGTGCGGCCAATTACAAAGCAAATTCCACAATGTTTATAATTCGAAAAATGCTAAACTTTTATGTAAAAAAGGAGATTATGTTCCTTTTCAAACTTTCTGGAATAATCTTTAGATGTCTTTACCAACACGAATGAAAGAAAATCTAACCAATGGCCCTTAAGAAATTTGATTAATTGAATGAGTGACATTTCCATGCAATATGTTGTTGTTGTTGTACATAGTTTGAGGCATAAAGGGCCTCAACGAAAAAAATGAAATCTTCTTACATTACACAGCACAGAAAGGAAGGCAAAAGCACTGTAAGCTATCCTTTCACAACTCTAAAATGTGCAGCTTCATTTTCTAAAACCTTGCAACACAACAGCTTTTCTGTAATGCAGAAATAACTCCAAAGTTCATGTTTGCTGCAGTGTTTAAGCGGTCACCTATTGCAGGGGACCGGATGTGATCTTAGAAAAACAGCATTTTTGATAGTCTGTCAGTTTTTGGTGTCTAAGGTAAGGGTGTGACTCGTTTGGACGGGTTGTGGCAGTTTAACGCTCCTCACCAGGAATGTGTCTGCCTCTGTGTGAAGGGCGCAGGTTGAATGTAAAGAAATCAAGATATTTGGATGACACCTGTCCGACTGTGGTTTTAAAGTATAAAAATGAATGAAAAAAATAATGCATCCAAGCATGCCCTTATTTCAGTAACCAAATAAAACAAAACAGCCTGAACAATTTGGCATTGGTAAAAAGTCGTAGCTGCTATGCAAATAAATGGTGACAGAATCGGAAAACAATCTCAAGTGGTCAGCTGAGAATAGAAGTGAGCAGGAACGGTGCAAGAATGTGGTCCTTTCTGGGATTACTACAACCAACAAGCCTTATCTGCAGTAAAGGGGAATATTTAGCCACTCTTAAATTGTGCATCAATGGTGTTTCACAGAAGACAAAAAAAAAAAAACACCAACACAGCGACACAACATAATGAAACAGCTGCAGAAGTCTTTACTGGTTTAATGGTTTGATTTGGATGCATTACCTTTCATCTGCTGTCTCTGAGACAGACAGTGAACAACATTCTATAGCTAGCATCAGCAGATCTTATCTGTAAATGAAGATGGCATCGGACTTAGGAATGCTAACCTGTCTTTGGGTTGCATACCGAGTAAATGACAAAGTACACCATGAGGCAGGAGCACTTGGGACGTTACCAAAATACAATATCTATCCTTAGTCTCATCAGCATTATCTTCCAAAGAAAAAAAACGAACTAAAACGCACATCTTTATTATAACTGTTAGCTTTTTTAGCCATGTTCAATTTAGAGCTGTCTTACTGTAGACTGGCACAACTGATTTTCTACCGAGCAAAAGAAAGTCTTTGTGACAGGAAACCAAATATAGCATTGTGGCTTTTCAGAGTGGTGATCTTGAGTTGGATGCTGAAGTGGAAGTGAATGGATCTTTATTTATATAGACGCATGCCATTTTATTTATAAAGTGTGGAAGATAGTAAACGTTACTCAAGAAAAACTCTATGGAGAGGTGGAAATACATCACGCAGTGACCCTTCACAATAGAATTGTCGGCTCTTGAGAGGACCGGACTTCCATACAATGGTCAGCATTTCCAGAGTGTGGAAAGCCCCTTTTTACTGCCCCTTTTTTCAATGCTCTCTGTCATTGAGCTCAATAAAACAAATTTGTTTTTGTTAAGTTAATTTACTTGAACAAAACGCAGCGATGTGTCACTCTATGGGGGTAAATGTATGTCTTCAATCGTTGATTACAAAGCAAATTATCATTTCTTTTTTCTATTTTAACATTATTCTTATAGGTGCTTCAATATATTTTCTAGTGATATACTAAATTTAATTTTACAAAAGATTATATGTAAATTATTATTTTATATGTAAATATTATTAATCAAATGAAATTAGTTTCAACCGCACCAGTTGTATTAATATTATTATCATTTTCTGTTTAGCCAACATAAATATTAGGGCTGTGTAAGGGCCTCGCGATAAGATACAGATCACGATATGTGGCTCAGGATACAATATAACACGATATACTGTGATACAATAAATATTGTGATATATTGCAATAGTTTGTATTAGTATATGTGTCACATTAAATTGACAACTTGATAAAGTCGGCAGATGAATTCAAATTCCAATTTATTTTCCATCCATTCCAATTCATTAGAACTGCACAGTGTTAGTGAACAGAGAACTCATGTAACATAAATTAAATAAACAATTTATAAAGGAACTTTTATATTTTCCACCATGCTCACTCTTGCTTACATCTGATACCGTACCGCAAAGCATTTTGTTGATGGCGAGTTACCGAAATCTACTGAAGCGGAGGAGGAGGTTGTTTGGCACAAATTGTGTCAATACTTGAAATCGGACTATCGTAAAATAAATTATCGCGATAGTTAGATGTATCAATGTTTTTGCACAGCCCTAATAAATATGTTAACCACTCATGGCATTAGCCAAGTTTTATAATAGACATATCTGGCAGTGATGTGGTTATGATCAAGCAGGTGGGTAAGCAAAAAATACTGCAGGGCAAAAATCCTTTGAGAGAGGATCCGGAGCTGTATTACACAGGAATATCACAGGGTCTTTCTTGGAAGAATGTGATCGAGGTCAGACAGTCAGGTACGTTACAATTAAAATTGTTTTAATCATTTTCATTTAAAAATCGCACTTACTTTCTTATCTTTCACACAATCCGTGAGTGAGAATTTTTTTTTCGGAGAAGCTTCTGTGAATATCAGGTCTTTACTTTACCTCACAGAAGGATGTCGGAAGATCATCGTGCGTTCATGTTAAACAGGGTGAATTTTGACTCCCTGTTTAATATCATAAAACAAAAGTCAGTTGACTAAACTGTTAAATGGTCTAGCTGTTGATATATGTTAGTCATTTTCATGACGAACACTCAGAGAATTGATGTGGATGAATTGTTCTCATGCCTCTCATCATCGATTCTCTGCTTCAGGATCAAATACAGATATTCTAACTTAATGCACCAAATTTGAAACATTTATTGCATAAGATGATGGTGTAATGCTCTCTTGACAGAAATAAAAGATTTAAAACATGTTATGTGTGCCGAAGTTCCCTTTCAGTTTTTTTGTGAAACAGCTCTCTAATTTAGAAAAAAACAGTCTGAGAGGCATATGAACGGATAAATGTGTATTTGTATCCCTATCTGAATACTGATGAGGGATTGTGAACATTTAAAACATGATCCTATGATATTCAAAGCTTAAAAAAACAAACTAGAAGGTTTTCAACTTTGAGGAACTCCACAAAATGTGATGCTTCACTTCAGTTTATATTGAGAATGGGTTATCACATTTCAAAGTGTAACTTATTTAATTTCTGTGGCAAAAAAACTAGAAGTTTCCAGGGTTCATGTTGTATGTTGATTATTGTATACTATAAATAAACAACATTTGCACTTTATACATTAATATTTGTCCATTCCCTTGTTTAAAAAAATATATATATATATATATATATATATATATATATATATATATATATATATATATATATATATATATATATATATATATATATATTAGAATATATTGATTCACTACAGGTATATTTTAAAGCACTAAAAATTTGGGTTACCGACTAGAATTAATCCTGATACAATAATTAATCAAACTAAATGCTTCCCGCATATCATTTTAAATATATTCAATTTCAAAACATAAAAATTAAAAACCGGTCATTGGCAAAACCCAAATAGACGTTAACTTTAAATGCATTTTGGTCCATCAAATCGGACTAAATTTCTCATCCGACACACTAAATATACAAGTAATCCGCATCTGTGAAGACGGTCAGGCAGATCCAAATACACAGGGACAGGCCTAAATAGAAATGTAATTCGCAAAACCAAAGGTGTCCAAGGTCGGTCAACATTAACACACAGGTCAGCTAGGACAATGATCCTCAAAAACACACTCACATGAACCACTCCATGGCGGTGGTGACTCCTGGAAGCGGCGGATGCGCGCGGAGCTCCTAATCTCCGGGCCCCGGCTTTGTCGACTCGGTCTTTGCCTCGGACTCCCCTGTTCAGGCGCTTAACGGGCGGAATGTTCGGTGGAGATGATGCGGGGCCGGTGAACGAGCTCCAGTGCTCCACTCGAGCACCGCATTGACTTTGACGTTCGGCAGAAGAATACTTTCCGCCTCTTCGAGCTCGGTTGACGTAAAAACGTTAACCCCCCTAGATTTATACGGGTGATTTGTTCACTAGAGCATCGTGATTATACCCGGTTCGGATTCGGACAAACGGGACTCGTTTTAAGCTTGTAGGACAACCGAAGCGGCTGTTTTCAAGCTCTGCCATATACAGGAAATCCGGAAGTAAACACAGGTTCGATGCCGACCCCTTTTTTCTCCCGGGATGTGGTCGGTTCACAACAAGGCCGTGTAGGGATTTGTAGTTTTTAGGACTACACGACTGAAAACTGCACTAAAATGAATGGCAGAGTCGACGACATTTTATTCTATTCTATTCTATTCAATATGAAGGAAACGTAGATTCCTTCGTCATTCTTGATTCATCAATATAAAAAGCGGGGGTATTATTATTTGAGTGTTGTAAGTGGTGGTACCCGTTTCTGCCCTCATCCCATACCTTATACTCAACAATAACTTGTAACTCTTAAAGACTTAATAAAAAAAACTTCCGCCAGGTTCTTTAAAAATTCGAAATTTTCAGTTTAAACGTCAACATTTTTAGTTTAAAAGTTGTAATTTTCACTTTGAGAGTCGACATTTTGAGATAAAAAGGGTGTACACGTGTTAGCGTTACATCAGGCGTCAGCAGCAAGTCAACATATTTATAAGTCAAAATTTCTTTATGTAAAAAAATCGACTTTCTCTCTCTAAATTACTTTGTAAGTCAAAAGTTTGGCTTTGAAAGCCATTATTTATTCTAACCTGGCGGAAATGGACTTACATATCACTGGCGCCGAATCTTTAGCAATGTTCAATTACATCCAGCAGAGGGCAACATTTATCATCAAAATGAGCTTTATCGGAGGTTAAGAGGCAGAACTCATGCGTGTTTGACATTCTGAAATCATCATTATTTTTAGCCTGCATTAACGAAAGACGAAAAGCACAGTGTTCTATTAGATATATTTCCCCATAAAAAATATTGTTGAATCTTAAATTCACCTCTCCATTACAAACCGTTTTTACATACTAACGTCATGGTCAACGTTTCAAAGTAATTGTGAACAATATTCATGGTTATTCAATATTCCTAGAAACACATTTCTGCCAGGATCTTCAATTTTTAATTTGTTTCAATGCATTGAGTTAAATGCATTTTTGGTTCACTCTGTATAATGTAAGGAGAAAAACAGGCTTGGTTTGTCAAGTGAATCATTTAATTATATTTGTAATGTCTTTGTGTTTGACCTGAAGCAAAGCGAGGAGGATCTTAATAAACAGATCCTCTCCTAACTCTCCTGAGGTAATTGATGCTGCAGTATCATTGACTATACTCAGACACGCACAGACACCTTCAAGGTACACCAAAGGTCACTGCTCCACTGGTAAAACATAATGTTAAATGAACTTTATTCAATGTATTTCACTGTTGCTCACATAGTCACACACACACACACACACACAGACAAAAAATAAAAACGTGGTTTTATTTGAAGTGTTTGGTAAATGTATTTGTTTGTGTGCATCCATTGTATCATCTGACTGAGGAAGCTGCATCATCATCATCATTAATTCATGATCTGACTGCAGCCATTAAAGAAACCTGACCCCGGATCAATCTGCATCAGAGGTTCATTCATTATCAATGGATTAAAAGGTGAAGGAGTCCAGTCAAGGAAAAGTGCCTCAGTCCAGTGTTTCTGACTGTTAAAGGAAACATCTAGTGTAACATAATGTTTTCTTTTTTTATTGTGATTTTTAAATACCCATGTTTGGTACCTTTACTTGTTCAAAATCAAGACATATATGTATAATTAAACAGCAAACTCTGGGGTTACTTTGGTTTTAATGTGCACCAGTATTTACCAGTACATTTGGGGAAAGAAGTAATTTACTGATTTTGGATGTTTGGCTACAGGCAAGAATTGAAAGGTTTCCATAAATGTAATGGTAGGTGTTTTCTCATCAAGTGTTTGAGGCAGATGAGCGACTCTTACCTTTAACTCTCTCCACAGATGTGTGTAAGTTGTTATGACTTCTAGGTGAATGTGCATTTTTGTGTCCACCTAATAGAAAGCCAGTTTAGATCCCATGCTTTACATTGTCTGAGAGGTGCAAAACAATTCACAATTATGAGCAATAATTTAAAAAAAAAACGATTAAAAATCAAAATACGAAATAACATTATTAACAACGTACAACGATATTTCAACCAACCAGACAGCGATTGTTCCATTTGAGAACCGACAACTTGGTGCTGATTGGACAACATTTCTGTCAATTATGTCAAGCTCTCAAACAAGCCTTCTTTTAATTGTTTGCTTTGTTTTCAATAAAAAATAAGGTTATAACTGCTGAAATGGAATGAATTTGCAGCTTCAATTTGGCCATCCCAAACAAAGCACTCATAGTAACCACTGATATGATTGAAATACCTAAACTTTGTCACTTACCGCTAGATGTTTTAAAATTTAGAGTTAATTAATGACTTGAGCTTAATCCTTTTGTGTGCATTTAGCATGCACCGCATCAAAAAGCTGCTTTTCTTTTTTTGAGAGTGAATAAACTTTGAACAAGAAGCCGTTGATGCAGGTAGCTGGCAAACTCTCGTGCATCAGCCTCTTCGAAATCTTGCGAGACTTGTTAGCATCCAAAATAGCTAGCTTTTAAAATATATATTAATATCTTTTATATTTCCATGATTTCAGTAACAGAGGAGTGCAGCTAAACATTAAATTAGATGTACATAAGCAAAAATACACATATTTCACAAAAAAATTACTTGAATAATTTGTTTTTAAGTAATAATTACCACAAAAAAATACTCATGTGTAACTTGTAAAATCTTAACTAGTAAGTAAATATTGCTGGTTACTATCCACCTTTGAAAGTCTTTTTGACTTGGAATAAAGCACACCCATTTATGGCCTGATCATGTATTCGTCTGAGTGCAAACATTTAAAATGAAATACTTCTTTCCTGTGCTCCATGTCTTCAATTGACAGCTGCTTAAAAATCCACTGATTTATATTTTTCATAGGCCCATCTTTAAGTTCTTCCGTTAATTACACTCTGATAAGGAATCTAGCATGCAAAAGACAATTAGGCCACATAGATATTTCAACCACTCAATCAGTCTAGTTCGGTTGTAAATCAGAGCCCCGCTGCATGTGTTTGTTTAGTGCAGATCATTATCGAGTGAATGGTTAGCTTCATTAATGCTGACTGCTCTGAAATGCTCATGCTTTAACTGATGTGCGAGTCGCTCCCATCGATTGCACACTTGCCGGCTCCCCCAGAAACACAGACATATTTAGATCCTGACTGTGTGGAAGCAGAAGCACAAATCTCAGGTTGTCAGGCTGCTTAATGGAAAGTCTATAACAAAGCATCACAAATCTGTCTTCTCCGAACAACTCAGATCACATTAGACACTAACACTCAGTAATTAATGTCACTTATATACACAATAAGAACTGGCAGTTGATTGTCACTTTAACATTTAGAATCTACCATTAGGTTATTGTTGTTAGAGTCTGATTTATATCTTTTGAGAGATTGATGATCATTCAATAATGACTAAATTACATAAAAATGACAATGTTCCATAGGGAGGCAGGGACTGCTTAAAGCAACTTTGAACAAATAGAATTATAGGATGAAAATATATGCAGTATTTTACAACTGAGGAAAAAACTAACCCATAATATAGTGTTAGTTCAGTTGGTTAAAATTGTTACATATGATGAGATGCTTGTACTTCTTCACAATGCAGATTTTTTTGCAGATGTAAGATGTTTGATATATTTCCAGTATGGATGGCCCAATTCAAATTACTCTCAATTTCTTAGTCAATTTAGTGTTGCATGGTTCAATTATGCATCAGGTTTATTTTTCTCACTGATGGTCACACAAATGTGTCCTCAAGCACCCTCTGAAATTCACCTCTTGTATATTCTATGGTGGTGACCTGATCAAGTCCTGCTTTTGAATAGCAGCCACAAACTGTGACGCTTCTACCTCCAAGTGACACAGTTGATATGAGTTTTTTACCAGGGACCAGAATACATTTTGTGACTATATCCCGAACTACCGTAAGACTGGGTTGCACAGACATGGGTGAGGTTACTATTGAGCTCTCTAAAACAAGCTTCGAGTTCAGGTGCTATTTCAAACTAGAATTGCTTCGATAATGGGCAAATTACTTATTTTTTTATCAATTGGTCCACAAGCATCTCTTGCGTATTTAAAACTGCCCTTTTGCCAGCCATGCACTTCTTCGTCCTTTTCATTTTGCATCTTGTTTGTTATGTTTCTAGCTTGCTGCAGATCTACAATATGTAATGTTACAGATCTGTAAGGGGCAGGGCACATTAAAAATAATAACGCATCATTTTGTTCTGTAATTTATGTAATTAACACTGTATATATATTAGTGTTGTATGTTTTTCGATACACCGTGGTCAAATCACTCTATGTATCCCTGCAGTGTTTTAGGAACCATTGACCAGTACATTCGACATGTATTGTCTTTAAATGATTACTGGGTATGTGAGTTGCTCAGTGTTCCTCTTGTCACAGATGTGTTAATTGTTGCTGGTCTAACACCACTCTGTACTATATATTTGTAAAATTTGGTTTTGTGATCCTGTTTTGTTTTAATTTGGTACTGGGGCACACATAATGGGTTTTACAGATAGATTTTGATTTAGAGTCTTCACAGTCTTCTTCATTAACTGCTTACTGAATAACAGAGTAAAATACAATTTCTAAATTTGTGTATCTTTCTATTAAAAAATTAACAGCTTTCAACATCTGGACAATTTAAAATATTGTAGGAAATATATGCTCAGAATGGAGTCAGACAACAACAATGAGTTTTCAAATAATATATTATTGGCCATTGCCAGAATGAAACCAATACAATAAATTAAAGCACAATGCATTATTTTTATACATTTTTTCATATTTCATGTCCACACACACACATAGTTGTGATCATGTTTAGATTTACAATAAAGTACATACAATGAATAGTGCTGCTGAATGCAGCTTGTCTGTTTGTGAGTAACTTGTTGGTTAGCGCATGCTCAGTGCACAGTAATTGATGAGAGGTTTTCAACTTCATATTTCACTCTGCATCATAGATCAAACGCAAAACATTGAGTAGTAAAATGATTGAAGTAAACCTCCCTTATTTTCCTAAAATATTTGAAGCTTTAGAGATCATTGAGCCAATGCTACAATTCAAATTTGAACATATATATATATATATATATACTTTCCTGTAAAGGTAAGAAGCAACAGCACAAATCACATGGACAGATGCATTCATTCACGTTTAGTGAGTATGGCCATGCTAAAATAGAATACATTCTTCATATTTCCATGAGTACCAAATAAAGAGATACAAAAAAGAAAAGATTTCCTTAAGATCTTTGGTTACAGTGCATATAATACAGTTGTTAAGGTCCTTAAATAATTCTGAACAATTTCATTAAATCCTATGTTTCTCTCTTCAAACATTCTCTCTCCCAATGGCTAGCTCCTCAAAAAATAAATAACTTTTTTTTACTTATTAAGTGTTATAATAAATAAATAGCTTTTTAAGTTATCGGCTTTCTGCTCTCACTGTCATGACACTTCAATGATTTCCATGCTTCCAGAAAAGCTGGATTGTTGCCCCAGTTTTCCAAACTCCTCGCCAACCTGTTTTGTTATAATACCCTCCTCAAATTCCATCTGGCAGCTACGACGCTTGTACTTTGAATCCACTTGTGATATAGTGCACATTACTGAGCTCCCTTCTTCTATCCAGTTCTTCTGAAAGTCCTGTGTTTTGTCTCTTTGGTGCATGCCATGCTTAGAGTTTCCAATTTGGCCAAGGCAACTGCCAAAGTGTGAGGAGCTACCGGTTGTGATGCCAGATGGCCCCAAATTAGTGCCCAAGAACCAGGGGCAATCTCCTGTTGGTGTGATTGGTGTGCTGGCTTGATTTGATTCTCTGTGCATGGTCCAAGAAGCAGATGTTCCTAATGGTAAGCTAAGGAAAGAAGGGGCCATTGAGTTAGTCCCCAAGCTGTTCTCCATAGTTCTTGGCATAGAGTCACTCTGCTTTAGATTTAGGAAAAGATTTGTAGTGGATAACCTCTCTAAACTAGCTGGAGCACAGCTCTCTTTGTGATGATTTGTTCTTGTGTACTGTGACTCGCTGGGTTTTACAGTTGATGAGTATTGGCTTTCTTTGCTGTTGCTTTTGAAGCTGCAGAATTGTGGTACGTCTGATAATGAGTTGGGTGATTGCAGGTGTTGGCTTTTGGAATAGACTGACTTTATGTCCAGGGAGAAGCTGCACTTTAATCGTTGATTTTGAATAAATTGGTCAGTGGAAAGGCGAAGGGAACTAAGGTCTTGTTGGACAGAGGAAGTTGAAAGAGACTTGACAGTAATCTCTGAAGTTTGTGGAGTCCTCTGATCAGACTCTGAGATCCCCGTCTCTATATTCCTGTCCTCTGTTTTCTCCTCTGTTAGATTTTCAGAAAATCTTATTGACTGGCAGGTAGGACTCTTTTTTATCTTCAAATCTCTTTCAAACTCCAGGAGTTGACCCAAGAAGTTGAAATTTGGAGATATAGATGGTCGACGATCCTTTACAAACCTGCAAAAAACAGATGTTGTCAATAAATCTGATGAACGGATTTCTCTGGTCTCAAATCTAACTGAAGACACCCCGATAAACACTCCTAACAATGTTTGTTATTACTGGTCCATTGTTGGTTGGCTAACAGAAACAAAGAAAGAACTTGGCAAATATAAGAACGCCAGCATTCAAACAATTATTCTGCTTTGATGTGTAAAATCATATTGTTAAATCAAATGGAGTTGGTTTGGCTAGCTAGCATTAAACTTCTGACAGAAGTCAAAAATCTAAATTGTAAAACTGAGTCCTTCTCTGTGTCTGCCCTAATTAAATGCACGTCCAAAGGAACTTGGTTATGGGCACACAAAACTACTACGTATACAATAGATACCACTGGTACCCTACAGGGTTCAGTCCTCAGTACCTTCCTCTTTATCATTTATATTATTATTTATTACATTAATTTAAAAATTATTACTAATCTTTTAACTTTCAAAATACTTTCTAGTCCCTAGCTCCTAAACTCATTCCTGGGATATTTATCTTAAGTCTAGTGTTTTTACATGTTCTTGACGTTTTTTTTTTTTTTGTAACAAGACATTCTTTATCTATCTGCCATTTTTTTAATGTTGTGTTTTGTTGATTGATTTTCTGTTTTGTGTTTGTTGTCCCTATGTTTCTTGCTCCTCGTTTCTGTCATTATGTCCCATGCAAGGCACCATCAAATAAAATGTATTATTAATTCATATCATGATAAGTATTGTTATTAAAATCCTTATTGCTGTTTTTATACTTTTTAAAGAGAGAGCTTTAAGAGAGAAATTAATTAAATGACAACAATCAAACCTTACTTTTATCTACTTTTTGACTAGTATTCAAACTTTTTGCTAGGCTTCCAACCCCAATTTCAAAACTTAATCACTATGTTGAAGGAAAAGAACATTTACCTGTAGGCATCATCGGAAGACAAGCCCATAGTTTGCATGATGTAGGCAATGGCGATGGTTGCAGAGCGGGATATGCCAGCCAGGCAATGGACGATGACTCTGCAATTCGACACCTTGGCTTTGTCTGTAGACAGAGAGAAAAGCAAACCAGTCAAAAAACTGTAACACTCCACACAAAGCATGAGGTAATCATCAACCTCAAATGCTGACATCAGATGGGTTACATAACAGAAAAAAACCATTAACAGAGAGTTTTTCATAAAGCAAATGAAATGGGTTTTTACAGCTTATGAAGCAAACTAGATCTAAAGCTAAATCCTTAATCTATATGTATTAATCAATAAATCAGACCTGGATAAGCTGAATCTCAGTGAAAATATCTGATCTGTTTTTTTGTTCCTCCTTTGAAAATAAGCCAGCAAATGTCTTTCAGTTTCTCACCAATGAACTGATTTGTTTTATGGAGCCAGGGAAGCAGCTTCTCGCAGTAGCTGTCGTTGACTGGAATACGCAGGAAGTGGTTTTCACTGATGAAGTCTGGTTTGGGACAGGTGTTGCTGGCATTCAAGACGTATGTTATACCATTTTGAGCCATCACTTCCTGTCAATGTAGCAGAGTATGAAAGACATTGTTGGTAAATTATTGCAATAGCAAAAAAGTTGGTTTCCACAAGACAGTGAACTGTGATTTTACCCCAGCACTTTATTGCAATCTTTATAAATACTAAAAATGAAATACTAAGAATTATTGTATACAGTAGCATTATAAAGACTTTATTTGTAAGTAAAGGGAACAACTAAATTTGTTACTTTCATCTCAGAAACATTGCAAGGATTAGAAGCTTTGTTTCCAGTCAGGACCTAGAGAAACTAGTCCTTGCTTTTATCAACAACAGGGTGGATTATTGTGATAGTCTCTTAACTGGTCTTCCCAAAAAGACCACTAGGCAGCCTTAGCTTGTTCAGAATGCAGCTGCAAAGGTCCTGACCAGAACTAGAAAGTCGGAGGACCGAACAGCAATTCTCAGGTCTATTCAGATTTCGGGCATTCAGGATCAATTTTAAAGTCCAGCTCATCTATAAGTCACAAACCAGCTCAGCACCGACATGCATAACAAATCTGATGACTGTGTACAAACCAAAACAAACAAAACCAGTCAAATCTCTTAGATCATTAGGTTAGAATCAGGTAAAACTGCAATGGTTTTGCTCCAAACAGGGAGAGTATGCTTTCAGTTAATATGCTGCCCGGAGCTACAACCAGTTTACGGAAGAGATCAGAGGAGCATAGACTACGCTTTGCTCTGTATGAACTTCTGTTTTTCTGTTGTTCTATGAATCATATTGTTTTTAATGTTTTTTGGCTGATTTGTTTTATTGCTTAGTTTTTCTATACTGCAAAAAAAATCAATTCTAAGCAAAAAAAAAATTGAAAAATCTTGATTTTCTTATTTTAGGAAGAATTTTTCTATTGAAACCTTTTGGGTATAGATTGCTTAGCTTATTTTGAGAAAATAACACTTATATTTTCTTGAGGAGAAAAAAATTCTTATTCTGGCCATTTATTTTCTTGAATTAAGAAACTATGTTAAACAAGTTGCCGATTTTGCCACTGATCCTAAAACAAGAATCTTAAAACAAGAATTTTTTACTTAACATATTCTTATATCAAGAATGTTATGGATATTTATTTTAAGAAATCAATATTCAAAACTGGCAAAAACATGCATCTTGGAACAAGAAAAAAAATCTAAAAATCTAGTTCTAGTCTTCTTAGAATATCTGACAATGGGGTAAGAACGTTTGAATTCTTGAAATAAGACTCAAATGTTTGTGAAAAGAAAATAAGAAAAATTATCTACGCCATAAATAAATCATCAATACCCCAAACCTTAATACCCAATCCAGTTGTGTACTAACTTTGATGGAAGAGATCCGTACTTCAAAAAAGCATTCAGTTTCACAGTTTGAAAAGACTTGTTTTGAGAGTTTTTGTCTATTTTTAAGATCCAACAGCATTTGTTATCAGCTAGAATTTTTTTCTAATTTTAAGAATTCTTGCCAAGTCAAATTTGCTTATCCCACTGGAAGATTTTTTTGCTTGATGTAGAAAGAGTTTAACTTTATTTGAGTTTTTTTTTTCTTGTTCCAAGAGAGCATTTTTTCAGTGTATGATCTGCTTATATTCCTCTGTAAAGCACATTGTCAATGTATAGGAAAGTATGCTATACAAATAAAATTTCCTGGCCTTGCCAGTCTTCTACCGCATTCTACAGTAAACTACTTATATCTGGAAAAGTATTTGGAGTTAACAGTAAATTCAGAGAAATTTCCATAAGCTTCTTCCTTGAGAAAATTCCTGTCACATTCGTAAGTCTTCTTGTCACGCGAACATACAAACGCTGTTGTAAATGACAAATATGTTAAAAGATAATGTCAAAAAAAAGAGAAATGTTTTGGCTGTGAGTTTCATGTCATCTTAGCAGGGCTAACATTTAAGTCAGCACAACATCAATGAAAGTATTTTTCAGGAATGCCCTCTATCGTCTGTTATCTGAGAGGGTGATGAGATACGCTAACATTTCAGTCATTTAAAGGAATGCAAGAACACCCTCAGGTAAAAGAAAACTATTCCTGGTTATCTGATGGTGCCTCATGCGTTTGTCACTCTCCATAAAATGAAGGCTTAAGCTCTACTAAAGAGTTCACCGTAAGAGTCCCTCCATGTTGTGATGGTCTATATGCACAAACTATACAAAACTTTATCTTGAGAAGTTCTGTTTTTTTTTTTTGTTGTTTAGTTGTAAAAAAGTTGTAAACTTTTTTACTTTTTAAAATGAATTATCAACAAAAACAACAATTTAGAATTTGACAATGAAAATTATGACAATTAATTTAATTATTGTGTGGTGTTCATATTTTTGTTACTCAAGCAGTGTTTGCGGGTTTGGTGGACACATTGCCTTTTGGGTATTTTGATTCACCCAATTAAGACATTTTGTGTTAAAATACTTAAATATTTACTTTAGCCAAGAAACAAGTGATATGAAAGCAAATATACTTTTGAATTGTTATTTAATCTTATTTTTTCTCATGAGGCATTCTCATTATTGTTACTTTGACAGGGTCACCAGTTTATTATTTAAAATAAAAATTGCTTGTATATTTTTTGTTTGAAAACTGAAATCAGGTCTCACAGACCTGAACACCATACAAAAGTTAACCTGATCTTGTTTGTTGTTGTTCTCATCATTATCTTTTGAACATGTTGTGAGCTGAAGAACAGAGTGGTTGATCAAGAATTGATTGACTTTCATCATTCTTTTATTTGATCTTTTTTGATGTTTGAGTATAATTTTTTTAAATAGAGGTCCCAGCACTTTTCCAACCAATTAAAGAATTTGCAATTTGGAATGTTTGTGACTGAACATCACTGGGTTTCCTGAAGTATTTTTTCCTCTAAACTATACAAGCAACCGTACTTCTGTAGGTGTGAAAGGATGTCAGAATATTCCAAACCTGATTGAGGACGTCCTTCTGGGAGCCCAGGTAGAGGTGAGGGAGGATCTGGGTTGGCCCCAGGTTAGGGACAGGTAAGCATGGCTGAGATACACTTTTACTCTCACACAGCTCCGGAAAACAGGAGGAGAATGCTGCAAACCCACCTTAAGGAACACACATGAAATTGAAAATTAGAAAAAGAGGTACTTTTATTTTTAACGTTAAAAGTTGTACAAGTATGGTATGCTAAAAACACTATGTGGGACCTGCACCATGAATGTGGCTGAACAAACTCAGTATTACCAGATCAGGAATCGGGCTTGGTACAATCAACCAGTTCATCAGCTTTCTTTTGGTGTCAGGCTTTGATCTTGAAGCTATTATTAGTTCACATGGGCGTACACAGAAAAGACTGATGTTGGCACCGAAAAACCAATCGTGGAAAGAGCGCGATCATTTTATTTCTCTGCGAAGAAGCAGGAGATTATAGTTAAAGAATAAGATGAGTTAAAACATATATTTCTGTTATAGTAATACTTACTCAATTTAAGATAAACTTAACATTACAACTATTGCATTTTGTGTGAATTAGTTAGTTGAAGAAGCACATTCTGTTTTACTGTAGAATTGAGTATCATGCATGATATGCATATGAACAGTAGCATATTTTTGGCAAGTTAATTCCAATACGTTTTACTTTTTATGTAAGGTTAACATGCTTATGGTTGTATTACAAAATAAGTTAAATGCTTATTTCTCTACATACTAAATGTGTGTTTAAATATAAAAGATCTTTATAATTGTTTATCTTTTTTTGGAAGATGTAACCCAAGCATTAAAGGATCATGACAGCAGATAAAAATTAAGGTCTGGGGCAGGTTAGCGTATAACACACCATCTGCGCTACAGTAAGGTTGTGATTTCTGTGTGTCACATTTGTAAGCGATTCCTTCCACGGATAACCTGTATCTTTCATGCTGATATGAGTCGTGAAACGCTAAGGGATTTTGTCTGTCCCTAAAAAAACTTGTATCTATTTAAGTGCTCGTCTAAAAATTTGCACAAACATGTGCAGAGTATTGGAAAGAAAACGTGAAGCCCATGCTACCGACGCTGCTGTTATGTCACTTAAAAGTTACTTTTATAACCTCTGATTGGACAGAAATAAGCATGCAATCGCTCATCCAGAACATAGCCTGCTCCGAAGCAGGTTAGCCGTGCAGGGTAAGTAACCAGGGTGACAAAGATTCATTATATCCTAGATCCTTTCATAGTAACCAAAACCCAGGATTGGTGAAAAATAATCTTAAATTTAGCTGGCTATGAAGTTAATCCAGCTTCATGGTACAGGATCCTGGTTATTTAATCCAGAAACAAAATAAACTTGTAAACAAGCGATCAAAAAATAAAAGTACATTGTAAGGGTCTGTTGTAAAGTTGTACATAGAAGTTGTATAGTTGTGCATGTCTATAGAAGTAGCATAAAAAATAATAATAATTACAAATAGAAAATACCTAAACACTAACAAGTAAAGAGGAGTGTGCTTCACATACAGTGCATTGTTTCAACAGAGATAAATTCAATTACTTACAGCATGAATGGAACAAAGGTAACAATGAAGGGGCTTTCCGAACATCCGAATAACAAAATTACCCATGAACCCCAAACTCACGTCACACTCACTCTTCAGGACTTGAGAAGCTTTTCTGCTAAATCAAAAACATCCTGTGGTTTGTTTTATGCTTGTGCTTCTTAAGTAATTCAATTATAGTCCAAAGAAACCTTACATTTTGTTGTTGTTTTAAAAAATAAACTGCTTGCTGGCCTACTACTGGTATTCACAAAGATTTTTAATATCCACTACTTTTGTTAAGCTACTACAAAAAACAAAATAATCAAATGAGAGAAAAGAAAAGTTTTCCCCCATTTCCTTTTGAAACTAATGAGGTAATATATTTTTTATTTTTTATTTTTTGTTAAGAGACGTACATTTAAAAAATTTGGAACAATATTATGTATTGGCTGAATACATATTAACATATTTAAAACAAATGTGCAAACGTCTTGAGACATCTAAACTGGTAGTATAGGACTGAGAGTAACTGAGGGCTATGATGACCATGGATGTCACTAAACCACTTTTACTAGGACATGTGCCACAGTATAAATCTGTTTTACGCAAGTTAAATGTCAGGTTTATTTTATTTTAAAGACACACAATTGTGGAGATGACAAATGAAATTATTGTCTTTTCACATTTATGTTGATTTTATGAAGAATTATCTGCACACATTAACATACTTAGCTTCACAAAATAAAGTTAATCCGTGAATGTGTACACCTTTCTCTGGGTCTAGAGGAAGCGCGCAAGAAGCCTGTTGATGACAGGATGTCAACTCTAAACTTCTTTAATATATCTATAATGGCTGCTGTCTGATATGGGAATTATATTATGGTTTGACGTGAAGAGTTTACCTACTTAATATCTGCTTAATACCTACTTATAATCAGTTAGTCTGGTGGGGGGCATTTTGGGGGGGGGCATTTAATTCACACAATCAAAACATTTTATGTTAAAATACTAAGATATTCACTTTAGTCAAGAAACAAGTGATATAAACTGCAAATATACTTTATTTTTGTTCTTGTGTGGTGTTCTTGTGGACCCATTGCATTTTGGGGCTTTTAATGCACAGTCATAAACTTTTATACTAAAATATTAATTGTATGTTTATGTGTGATTTATTTTTGTTCAAGAAAATAGAATAAAGGTACAGAATCTTAGACAAAATGTTACACTTTTTTTTACACTTTTTTATGTAAGTTGTAGAGGGGTGCACAGTGTGGGGTCATTAAAAATATGCACAGAAAATGAGAAAGGCCAGTGAATCTCAGTTTCAAATAATTATTGCTTGTTTGAACTTTAATTAAAATTTGGTACAAGACTATTTCAGGCTTTGAAATTAGCAAAATGAAAAACAATTTAAAAACAGTACAACCCTGTATAAAAAATGAAGAATTGTGACTTTTAACATATATTGTACATCTCAAAAATGGATTATTAAATACCTGTGGTCAATAATAAATCCTTCAATAAAAGGAACAATCTGCATTGAATTTATTTTTAGTAGGAAAAAATGACAGTGTCAAAAGATGTGAAACAAATAGACTGCGGGCAGTAGCAGCAGATGAGCTAAGAGTCTGTAATCAGAGCCATGTGACGCTCATTTGTTCATTTATTCATTTACTTGCTCACACAGTGACTCTCATTCACAGAAGATGTAATGTTCACATGACATCATTCAGCAGCGCCATTCGATCATTACTTTGACTTTGTATGGGTGTGTGTGTGTGTGTGTGTGTGTGTGATTCAAACTAAACAGACCTGTTTAAACGAGCTTTTCACATGAGTCATACATGACATCAGGAGCCGGAAAAAAGAACCAGAGACTCAGATTACATACTGCAACCAAAGGCCGTTGACCTCACAAAGAGAGTTTAAAGCGATAGCTCATCCAAAAGTCCACTATTTACATTGGTGCATCCTTATTTCTGGGAAATCTCCTTAGATGTTTAATCGGAAAAAATGGTAAAAGAAAAGAAAGAAATGTGTACTAAGAGGTAAGAATTAACGTGTTTGTGGCTATCATTTTAAAGTTCTTGCAGTGGAACACATAAAACAGACAAAGATTGCTTTTGAGCCATAAAAACAATACTTTAAAATAAAACGTATAAATTATTTTATGAAATGTAAATAAATAAACATATTATATATCACTCCCTCTTGCTTCTTGCTTACACAATCATTTTTTTAATAAACAAGAAAGGTTAATTAATTAAGGTAAAAAAATATATATTTTCTTAATCTTATATACAGCCTTTAATTGAAGGCAGTAATGTTATTTTTTATTATAATTGCTTTTTTATTTTAAATGTCTTGAATTTTAGGGTATGAGCAACATGGAGGAAACTTTTGAAGTTTGGAAGTTTTTTGATCATGGATTTGGACAGAAGCATTCTGGTGCCTGCCCCTTTAAGGGAGATTGAGGCCTGCTTGTTTCCAGCTATTAAAAGCAACCGCTGAGCAGGATGACATCATCGATCCACACACAAGGGTGGCCAACACTTGCATATACATACTTTGAACACACTTTGCACACACACAAACCGAAACATATACACTGATCTCATTGACACAAAGATTTGCACACAAAAATATACATATGCATTCAAATACCTTGGTATACACACCTACACGACAAGTGAGACAAGTGTGACAGGGAATCAAACAACTATCACTAAATACAAAGAAGCACTTCCTGATAGTGTTTAGCATAATATATTATTTATCTTGCATATTTACCATGTTTAATAAGAATCAAAAAGTGTATGCTTCTGTGTGAGAGGGCCAGAAATAAGACATGAGGTGTTTGAACCAAACTAGAGCAGAGCTGACGACCTGCATTCCTCAAGCATGATGTCATATAGAACGCCTGTCCGGCACACACTCTCCACATGGGATGAAAATCACTTCATCATTGAGCTCAGAGAAAGACGAAGCTACTCAACAGTTTGAAATCTAAAAAATAGGGTTAAAGAGGTTGAATTGAAGAAAAATAGATTAAAAGCTCAAAAATAGGACATTCTCCACAGTGTTTTAAAGAACTCATGAGTAAATAAAGATCCTCTAATTCAAAGGAATTATCCTGTTTTCAATCAGTTTTGTTTTGTTTTGATAGTTGAAAACTCTTTTTTTTTCTGAGAGAGAGAGAGAGAGAGAGAGAGAGAGAGAGAGAGAGAGAGAGAGAGAGAGAGAGAGAGAGAGATTGCAGGTCTAATTTCAGATCAGTCATGGCTTTGGTCGGCAAGAGCTAAATCTGTTCAGAGAGACCTGACACTCCAGCAAGTTGGGACAAGCTCAGACAACATCATATTTCATCCTCTCCATCATCAGCTCTCAATATTTTTACTGATGATGTCAATGATTTATGTCTAGAAATCTATTAAGACATTTCACACAATTGCACCTGATATTCTTAATGTCTAAATAAACATTTAAATATTTAAGAAAGCATCTATACAAACTAAGTATATGAAATATGGTGGTTTGCATTAAATTGCAGAGTGGCTTTCTGTGTGTTTTTAACTGTGTGAGTTCATTGTATCGTTATTACTTTGCATTTTTTCCTTCCCACAAGTTAAAGGGATGTAGGTGTATTAATTACAATTACAACTTTCTCATTTCAATCTGGTCTGTTTCAACATTTCCTAAATGCAAATAAGAGATTGGTTACAGTTTGGTTTACTAATTATTATCTATTTTATTCTCTATAAAACAATGTCATTTGATTCATTGTGTTTATTACTTGTAAATCTGCCTTAAAAATACCACAAAATAAATATAATATAAATAAGTTCTAATTGACTGATTGCTTCTGATTGAATCTACTGTGTCCCTACACTGAATGGTTTAGCAAAGTAAAGACAAATTACAAAGAGCTTTGGAGGCAAACACATGACATCACTCTTTAGCTCCATGTACCCTTAACTATGTTTTGTAAATAATCATTCATTTTTAACCTGACATTAAACATTAATGTTCAAAGACACACTTCTGCTCCATGTCACATCTATAATACAATAGTTATGTATATGAATACTTAAATAAACTTAATTAAGAGTGCATGTATAATTTGAAAATGTGTTTTGAAAAAAGTATCTTTTCATCCTTCAATGCTCATTTTCAGCCATTTAACTTAAAATAACTTCATTAAGAGTTTATTGACAATGATAAAAGTGAGATTCTGACTATTTACAGTCTAAGAAAAATACTATTTGGATTTGAAGTGCAAGCTATTAAGAGATTATACAGGTTTTATTGTCTGAAAAAGTTATATAATTACTACAAAAACAAAAATTTTACTAAAACTTCATTTTTGTTTAAAAATAACATAAAACAACAACATAAATTTATTTTCAAATGGGAATGAGTGATATCCTCTTTATAACGTTATTTAAATATTTAACATAATTGTTTCAAAATCTCAAAGTAGCTTTAAACAGAAAGTCATCCCCAAATGTACTAAAATGGGTAAGTAACAACCTAAAACATTTGAAATAAATGACAATTGAGCATCTGGAGGAAACTCAAGCTTTCAAAAATATGAACTATTACAACCAGTTTTCCGAGAGGCACCAAAGCATTTTTCTATGCACACATTCTATACCTTAAAATGAAAGAATGCAAAACGACAAAGGCTAATGTTTCGTTCACTCTTGAAGTTGTTGTTAATGAATAGATGACACAAGCGCACACGCACCTCGGAGGTCCCGGCCGTCTTTTACGCGCCGGACGCGCATCTTCAACCTCATCTCACTCTCGTGCATGTTCGTCCAGAGCGTGGGAATCGACAGCTCCACGGGCATCAACTCCAAATCCACGCACACGGGTATTAATATCAATATTCAGGACAGAATTGGGATTTCAAAGTGCTGTCTGCTCGCTCGTCTCTTCTCGTATGACTTTTTTTCAGACTCTGGCGCCTTCGTTTTGCTGTGCTACAGAGCCACCTCCTCTCACAGACACCCCGCCTATCAGGATGATCTCTCTCTCTCTCTCTCTCTCTCTCTCTCTCTCTCTTTTTCTCTCTCTCTGTCTCTCTCTCTCTCTCTCTCTCTCTCTTTCTCTCTCTCTGTCTCTCTCTCTTTCTCTCTCTCTCTCTCTCTCGCTCTCTCTCCCTCTCTCTCTCTCTCTCTCTCTCTCAAAAGTGAGTTTAAAATAATCTAATGTTTGTGGTATCTATGAAAAATGAAGCACTATGTTGCTGCAAGAAAATAAAAAACTTTCTTTAATTCCTGTTCTCTTCACTTTTGTGATCTTTGGTCAGGGAGTGAAACGATCACCACTGATGTCATCTGTCAATCATTGATATCACAAGTCACTCATTAGCAGTTAATCAGCTGATGTCATGTTTAGATGTTATCATCCTTGCCAGTATTTCAATACTTCATTAAACATTTGAGGAATTTTCACAAAAAGTCAAATTACTTATTAGTATCTTATTAATAATATAATACTTGGTAATTATTCAGAACAACTAGGAATGTGTTAAGCACATTTTCTGAAAATGTATTTTATTGAACCTATATGTAAGCAATAAGCAAAAATTTGTCAACCTTTTTGTAGAGGGAAATGAGATTTTTCATTTTTAGTTTAAAATGACAGGAACTGAGCATTTGTTATGATGAGATGTTTATGTTACTCAAAATGTACTCAAGGAAAATACAGTTACTTCAGGGAAAATTTAATGTAAATATAAAGTTATGAATCAAAAAATGTACTTGATTAAAAGTTAAGCTCTCTTGGAGATAGGGCGAGGAGCTCCGTTACCCAAGAGGAGCTTGGGTAGAGCCGCTGCTCCTCCACATCAGTTGAGGTGGCTCAGGCATCTTTTGGATGCCTCCTGAATGCCTCCCTAGGAAGGTGTTAGACATCTCCTGCCTGGGGAAGGCCCCAGGGAGACCCAGGACTCAATGAAGAGATTATGTCTCCAGATTGGCCTGGGAACGAATAGATGGATGGGTGGAATTCCGGATCCAAGAAAAATGTATTATGACTGATTCAGCAAAAAATTCCCTAAGGCTACATTCAGATCGCAACTCTTAATGACTACCTCACATTTTTGGGTGAAATCAGATATCACATTACAAATAACAAGTGCCTGTTATCCGTCTTCTGTGTTGACAAAATGCGTCTCCAACGTGACACACATGCGCAGAGGAGGAAAAATCTGATAGAGGTCACACACATATAGACTTGCGGCAGAAGTCAATTGAGTAAACACAACTGTCCATAGTGTATAAGTGAGAGTTTGTGGATGTTTCCAGGAAGTGGGTTGCGCCTGGCAGGGCATCCACTGTGTAAAACAAATGCCAGATGACTTGGTGGTTCATTCCCCGGTGGGGACCCTTGAAATTAAAGGGACTAAGCCGACAAGAAGATGGATAGATGGAATGAAAACAACTTTTGCATGCAAAAATGGATGCATGTAATATTTATTTTTGATTGTAAATCATTACCTATTAAAATTAGCTCTTGTTCTTTGCACCAATTATTGTGTTCTGGTGGATAAGGAGAGTGATGAAACACTTGATATCCCATCTTCAACAAACTATTAATAATATTAATAAAATCAGAAAAATACCTTTTTATTTAATTAAATATTCTGATGTTACATTATAAATATTTTAACTTCTACTCAAGTAAAAGTAAATATGCCATACTTTTTCATGTAAAATCACACAAAACCCATATTCCATTACAGTAGTGCAGATACAGATAATTCTCTACTTTTGCAGATCAAGCAAACTATGTCATATTTCTTTTTGGTCTCCTGTTTAAAAAGTTACTTCTATGGAACTTGAAGAAAGTTTGTTTTTGAGATCTTATGTGTTTGAATCTGAAGCTGCAGGCTCAGCTCTGCGGTGCTGCAGGGACATTTCTCAAGGTTACTCCTTCGGACTGGTTGCCAGATCAGTGAAAACTGAGAAAGCAAATCAGGACCCGATGGGGGACTTTTTGCTGACTGCTCTACATGTTTCCGCTCGTTCCATTTGTGTGAGAGTGACTGCAGTGCTGAAAATAGGTGTATGTGCTTATGAGTGAGGGGGCTGTGCAGTATCTGTGTGTGGTGCTGTTTAGGGAGCGTATGCTGCATGTCTAATGTAGGAACAGTACCTCTGGACGACTGCCAAAAGCTCACTGTCACCCTAAAGATTCTCACACACACACAGAACCCTGCTGCCTGCCATTATAGACTCATTCACACTTCTAAAAATGAGAAATATGATAATTACATGAATGTGTGCAGACTTGAGGGAGCACAGGTGCAAATGAACAAACACACTAACAAGCAAGCTTAGACCCACCACCTCCCCACACGCAAGTACTCAAAGCACATGACTATACGAAGAGAAAAACATACATGCTGCCCAGCAACAGAGGCCAATAATAAATATTGTCACGTGAATTGTCTGTATTTTTTCTTTTCAGACTAAATGGGGAACTCTGCAAGCACTAGATGGCAGCAGAAGGACATCACACACACGATCTTTGACGTCAACGGGCTCCAACACATCTGCAATACCTTCAAAGTAGAACACATCTGCACACATTGCTTGTAAAAGTGCATGCTCCATGGGAGTGATGGGGCTTTCCACTCAGATTATATATATGAATGTATATATTTTCCTTAATAGTTTTCAGTTCTAAAGTCTCTGGACTTCATCAGTACCTTAAATTTTGGTATGCCGGTATGCCTACAAACTTTCACTTTCTATTAAGTGGTGTGGTGTCATATTTTGGAGAGTGTAATAGTTGATAATCTTACCTATAATGGTAAGTTTGTAGTTTTGGTATTGGTATTAGTTAGCAGGTTGCAACCAGCATCAATCAGAACAATTAGACCCTTTTTAACAGAGCACACAACTCTACTTCAAGCTCTGGTCCTATCGAGACTGTACTACTGCAATGCTCTTTTAGCAGGACTTCCTCGCAGAGCTCTAGAACCAAAGTGAGACCACATTACTCTCCTCTTAATCACTTTTCACTACCTCCTCAATGTGGCATTGTGTTTACAAAACCACCATTTGATTTTCCCTTATTTACCTTCAGAAGCTCTTACAACCCAACATGCCCCTGACAAGCTTGTGTTTAGAGAAATATAGCATCCATCCATTCAGCCAACCAGAACATGTTAATGTATGAATGAACATAGACTCACTCACATATATATCACAGGCAACAGATTTAGCACACTAACAAACTTTTTAACACACTAATCTCCTATCCTAATGAAAACTTGCCTGCTGAGTGGTGCCTGTTTAAAACATGACGACAAATAAATGTGCTCAATAGCTATTACCTGAATAGAAATCAAGACTCTCTGAAAAGTCAGCGCTAATGAGCGCTGAAGTAAAAGCCGATGAGATCAGACTTCAAAAGGGTCAGCAAACACTTCTGGTGTTTGAACAAGATGAGCTAGAGAAGATGCTTTCGTCAGTGTGTGTAGTTTGGGACAGTGTTTGTGTACATGGCTCTGTTACTTGGAGAAATAAACAGAAGATCTAATGGTGGCGATAAAGCCTGCTTTCTCTCAGCCTGAAATATGCTGTTCACATTTCTGTCACAACATAAATAACATTTCATCACATCTAAGTTTATCCCAAAATTTTCCATACAGATTAAATAATGTGCAAAATATCAAATTAAAAAACACCATTAAGAATGTTGGTGACCAATAACAGTTGGTGACAATTAGTTTTTAGAGGATCTAAAATGTATGTGGAGTTTTACAAAAGCTAAAATGTCAAATAAAGAAAAAGAAATTTTAAAATGTCTTAAGTTATAACAATAGTTAGCTTTACAGATATACAAATAATTTAAGAAATCTTTATAACAAATCCTATCTTGGTTGGGGTCTATTTGGGTCCATTGCTCAAAATAGAATGTAGGGGTGCTCATCAGTACACCACCGAGCTGCATGCACATACTTCTGTATGAAATCGAACTTGACTGTTTTGTTGAGGAAAGAGTGATTCTGGCAAAGAGGAATTGACAACACGGTGGCCCAGTTTTCATCTGTTCAGAGCTACATTCTGCTCTGCTCCAGGAAACTCTGAACAACACCAGCACAATGGAACAAATTATTGAGAAAAAAAAGAAAATGCTTAAATGTTCTCATAATGGGAAAAATTAAAGTACATGGACACTTTAATGTAAAATGAAAATGATGCTATTACAATGAAAACACATCTAACAACATTTAGATTACATATTTTGGGCAAATAATTATATTTAAATAATAACTGCGAAACATGCACAAAAAGATTAAGCAGCTGTTCAAATATTACGAAGAGCCATTTATCCTCTTATTGTGAGAAGGTAAATAATGGGCAAACAAACTATACCAATAAGAAGATTCTAGAAACTTGTAGTGTAGTCTAACTAAATGATAAATTTCCTAGATGTTTATACTTTTTTATAAAGGTTGCCTCACTTACTTATGTATTTATTTTACTTTATTTCAGCTTGTGTGTCTCAAAAGACTTATGTGCTAGTTTATATTTTTATACAGTGAACTCCTGCCATCTGCTGGAGCAAAGTCATCACTTACTTTCAAAAATAAAACTCCTCGTCAGTAGAGGGCGTTAGAGTGCTGGTTCTGATCCCATTGAACGGATTATAAAGTAGATACACAGGTCGCCAGACGTTGCTTTGATACAAATTATACCCAATTGAAATACAAGAAAAAAACCTAAATGACAAAAGAATTGTTGTTTACATCTACAAACACATACAAATGGTGTCAGAAATAAAAAATTTGGAATTTAAAAAAAAACTTTAAGTAAATAAAAGCCTTTTTATTTAGCTTGCTCAAGGAAAACCTGCATTAAGTCGTTGCATGCCTGTAATGAAGCCTGCCATTTTAGAGACATGGTGAAAAAAGCAATGATGAACCTCCATGAGAGCTATACATAAAAACAACAACTCATGACCATTAAAATGCATGTTTTATTCATAGGCAGTCAGAACACAAATAAGTGGCCATGTGGTTAAGGTTTTTTACCCAGTACATTTATGTTTTCATTTCTGTATTTATTTTTGCAGTCTTTTGCCAGTTGATGGCAGTGACACACTGTGTGCAGGAACAATGAGAGAACATTAGTGGATTTGTTTCTTTTTTTATATATCCAAAAGCAGCACCACTGACAATGTCCCAATCATTTAGCATCAAAGCAGGTCCTATGCTTTGAAACAGATTACACTTGAGTTTCTCTGCTGGAACCCATTTTAAACCTGTTCAAGGCAAATGTTGAAGTGACGTGATTTTCCAGACTGGAAATCTCTCTCTTTATTCATGGGATTATGTCACCCTGGTGTTTCTCTGACTCCAGGTGATTTTTTGCAGACATCCATGCTGTTCCCTCTACCTTACTGTTCTTGCTATCACAGATCTCAGAGAGTGTTTCAGCTCGCTCCGTTCAGGCTTTATCAGCTCTGTTTGAGTTGTGTGTGGTGGAGCGTGCACAAGTTGGTGTGTGTCTACTCTAGTATCTGCTACTGAAAAGCTTGTGCTCTCTACAGTCTCAGTAGACATGGGATGATATAACCTTAACATAAATATATTTATTTTATTCTCAAGGGCACATTTGCGCAAATTTATAATTGTTGAACAGAATCATTACAGTTAAGAGGAAGGGAAAATGTATCCAAATTCTTTCAGATGTGACATGGATGACAGTAGCCTTGAGAAGATTATTTAGCAAAGAATCTGTTCGATTTAGAAATGTGGGTGCTTCATACAGAGTGGACTGAGGCTGGTTTCAATGCTTCAAGAACCTCCCATTGACTGTATATAATATAGGTGTACCATGCGTGACACTTTACATAGAAGGTAAAGGAGGCTCAGAATGGGCGTAGCAGCCATTGCCTTCATGGAATTTACATGCATTACTTCCTTGTAACCAAAAAGGGGTCCAAAGGGGAGGGGCAAAGGTGTCGTACAGACATCTGCTAGGCAGAAGGTTTAAATGTAATATATTTTAAACAAATGAGAATGACAACCTGCTCAATGACAATCTGCTACACCCCCTTGCGGCCGGTCGAGGTACTACAGTTCAGTCACTTCCTATTAAGCACCGGCAGGAGGTACAGAAAGTTGGCCCTTGGAACCACCACACACAGGGGTCCGTTACCTTTAATAATGTAGACTTAAAGCTTTCAGTGAGTGCGAGACTGGATGGTTGTGAAATTACAGTGCACTTTTGAATGTTTTTGATTGTTGATTGAAAAAAAAAATGCAAATTAGAACAAATTTTAAACAGACTTTTAGGTTAAGATTATATATTTTTGAAAACTTCTACTTTAACTTACATTGGAAAAAAAACTGGATGAAATTACTAGATCAATAAACTTACATAATTGATTTATCACCCTCATCACATTTCTGTGGCAGGGTCACATTTGTAGCTGTCCAATCAGAGATGGCCATGCTCCCCTCTTCTTGAAACGTCCCACCAGATCTTCTCGAATTAAGAGACCTAGTGCTTCCATCTTTTTCTGGGTCTTCCTCCGGTCTCTTTTTCATTTGAGCATGCTCAGGAAAACATCTAGGAGAAGTTTCTGGAAGAAGAAAATTTGAGCTCTTCCTAAGATTATATAGTTCTTTAAGCCCCCAGTTAAAATCAGATACAGACTTTTTTTTGGAAGAATAACAAAATCTAAATAGTGAATAGAATAATGAATGATTTACTGTTTACAATGAATGCAGGAAAAGTAAACTAATTAGTGAGGTCACATGATAATATGACACTGACATACGTTTGATGCCTATTTACCCCCAAACACTTACTAGTACCGTATGTACTAAAGAGGTAAAAAAAAATACTATCCACTTTGGATTTTGTCACTTTAAAAGCTGAATCTCATGTTTTTTTAACTGAATGTGAATATATTTCTTCACACTCAGCGTTTTTCAGCTCAACTGACAAATAGTAGGACTTCAATTGATTTAAAGAGATTTATGCTACATTACTATCAGCACTAGAAATCCTGGACTTATCAAACTCTTACTTGTGCTGGTTTAAAGAGAAGAGCTGGAGTAAAGATCTGTTAACATGTCAGGCTGATGCCCCTTCAAAAGGTCTAAAGATAAGAAAATACTCTTCGGGAGCATGCTGAGGCTTTTAACTCTGCCACAAGCTTGAAAGTGAGTGTGAGGGTAAAGGATAACATTGTTTTATATTAAAGATAAAACCAAGAATATGCATTGTATTGAGGACAGTAACAGCATTGGTATTTATAGTATGACTTATGATTACAATATGATGCTTTGACCTGAATGTCTCAACAAGAAGTGTTCATTTGAGCATTAAATGTTCAACATTATTAATATATGTGAGTCTGGTTGACACTACTTTAATTCATGCAACTAGTTTTTTTTTAAATTATATGGATTCATAAAGAGATGCTGATTCAGTCAATCTTAAGATTAAGAACAATTTCACTTTAAATGAAATGCAATCTTATATTTATTGCATTTATTTCAATTAGATGTTTTAATCTTACACTTTTCATGTTTGTGTTGACAGTTGCTTCTTAGATGTGAAAACTATTTCCAAAGAATCTCTGTCACTGAAGAGAGTTTCGCGATCAAGAAAGACAGCTCAACCACAAAAATAGGCAATTGAAATGTTTTTATATGTTTCTTATAATTTGCTTTTTTGAATTTTTAAAGAATAATATGGTCAGTGGGTATAATAGCTTTTTTAGAACTTAGGTATCAAACCCCATTTACCCCACTTTTTGATACTAATTAAAACATTGTTTAAAGTTGTAATAAACTGAGGTAACAAAAGGTAGTCTAAACTGTCTTTACATCTACAACAGCATACAAAAGGTGTCAGAAATCATAACATTGATGAACATACTTTAAATAAAAACACTCTTTATTGCAGTCAATGAAGAGAGCTTTCAAGATCAAGAAACACAGCTCAAACACAAAAAGTGGCATTTGAAGTGTTTAGAATTGGTCATCTCAGTTGATTGCTCTAATCATGATTGGTTTGAAGTTACTAAATAACTTGATTTAGCGACTAACTGCTTAAACGAGTCCTTTAGCGTCTTTATAAATTAACTCATGATGCTTTACTCTCATTGACAGCATCACCTCCCTTTGCTTTGAGAAACGTTTGAGCACTAGAGCAGATTTATTCAAATATTTAAAAGGTTTGACTAAAGTATGATTTCTCACAGCTTGTGGGTGCCAAGACGATGAGTGCAAGAACTGATGGAATAAATGAACATTTCTGAGATTTTGTACAGGTTAATCATCTACAGCAGCGGTCCCAAACCTTTTTTTAAACCTTTGGTTTAATATCTGACAATGTTATCAGGGACCAGTCTTTGTAATGTAATATGACCTGTATGTAAACTGTGGCATTTTCTAAACATAATAATAAACGTGAATCTACTCTAGCTGATTGCTACTCCAGCGTCGTCTTAACAAGAGTTTTGAGGGCTTCATTGCCTCATTTCAAAGCTGGTTGCTGCTTGGTGCGTGGGAATCTCCTGTCTAGATAAATCCGTATTATAAGTTCAACTCTTGATATTATCTGTTAAAGGCAGCTTTCTTTTTCTTAGAAGTTGTAGGCTCTTTCTCTGTGTGGACATTTGTTTTTTACTCATTTTGTCTGCTCCTGGGCTTCACTTCAGCAGTAACCTATCATGGGCCCGAGAAGAGTGGCTTAACCTGCGTCAAGAGTGACATAGACGGATGTAAATCGAGGAATTTTTCAAAATATAAGATCATTCAGATTCCGAAATAAATAAAACAGAAGCAATGTAAGGTATTTCTTTCTGTACGGCCCGGTACAAAATGACCCACGTACTTGTCCTGGGCTGCAGGACATGAAGGAAGCAACTAATGGACACGGCTTTATAAAAGCAAACTTAATCTTTTGGAAGAAGAAAAACAACATTAAAGGTATTTCACATGATTGTCTGTTAAAACCTTATGCAAATACACTTCAGCCAGATTGTCATTGCAATCATGTGCTTTGAGCTGGATTTCGACATTTTTAGTTTAATGGATAATGGAGCTATGCATCAGCTGCCCCTGGTGGTAACATAAGTCAGGTTTTAAAATGAATAAACAAATAAGATACTGAAGGACTTTTACTTCTGATATATCTATATAACTGGGATTGAATTACATAATCTACATTTACTTTCCAAAAAAGGCTGTTTTGCAACAACAAAGAAGCAAAATTAGAAGGTTTTTTTTTCTGAATACGCAATAATAAATTGTTAATATGATGAGACTGAGAAAACAACAACATGTTGGTTGTTTCTTGAAGCTCAAGTCATAGTTATTGAATTCTGCATCGGAAAGAAAATGAAAAGCTGGAGGGTTTGGTTTTATGTCACTTATCTCATGAGTCAGTCTCTGTCAGGAGAATGAAGTGCTCCTCCTAGCATAAGAGCTTCAAACACACACTAAAAACAAGAGAAAGGCTTTTCCTCACTCAGACGTGAACAGAGTCTACAATTTAGATGCTTCCGGAACAGGGAAAAAAGTCAATGGAAGCAGGTGCCTCGTGAAACTCACAGTCAAGTCCCAATCTTCTTTTAAACACTCAGGGGCTCATCCCCACTCATTCAGAGTTTGACTTACATCTGTTTAGACCTATGCAGAGATGTATTTTTCTTGACAAATAATAATAATAAACTACTTTTTTAAGATATAGTTTGGGTTACATTTTTCTTCCAAAATTAAGTTTAAATCTTTCAATTGCAAGTTACATTCTAAACAGTGTTATATACATGCAAACATTTAGTTAAAGAGGCAGTATTACGACTATGCTATCATAATCTTTCATGGTTTCATTAGGAACAACCAGTTTGAGTTTTTTTCATGAAAAAATATTTGTGTCAAGTTATCTTCTTTAAAAAGAAAGAGTTGACTCAGATTCGCTAAAACGTGTCTTTTCGGAACGTAACAAATGAAAGTACAAAAAAACGTACTAAGCTCCTCCCACCACTCACGCAAAGTTACCTGGAAATATATTTGCTAGTGCTTGTGATTCGGTCAAATTATGTCGGAACTGTTTTCTTTAATGAGCAATTTGCATCTCTTTATTCTCTGCCTCAAGAAAAGTCTGTAAGGGAGCAAAGGTTACATTTCATCTTCTCACCTCTACCTCATGAGTATAACTCATCAGTGGGTCAGTTCCCACTTTATTTGGGCCAGCATATTCCTCCCAGTCACTGGTAAGTGCATTGCTAAAAGTGGATGTATTATTCTTTGTGCGAGACATGATAACGTTTTTGTTGTATTTGTCATATGGTCTAATTCCTGTAGGAATAATAATATAGTACTATTTATACATTTCTGAAGCAATAGACATAGTATCTATTAACAGCAGACTTGAATCAAACTGCCAATCGCTGCAGAATAACGTAATAACGTAAAAGAGGAGATTTGTATGAACGAGTCACAAAAATGAATCATTTTGCCGTCATTGAAAAATCCAGTAGTAATAAATCATATTGGAACACAATTGAAGTATTTTAGACCTTGCATTGATGTCATCCTGTAGTTTGAGACTAAAAACACTATTAGTTAGCATTTCAGAAACACAATCAATGTTGTTCTTAAAAAAGGTATACATAATGAAGAAATGTATTTGATGTCATACTAGCATGCAGTCACATACTATTCTTATTTCTGGGGATTTACAGATATTTTCAGCTTGGTAAACATTTACTTGCATTATGTGAGACACTGAACCCTTAAAAATGATTAAATGATTCTGATATATCTACACATTCAGAAGTCTGCCATTCATTCTGTCTGCCATCTCTGTCTGTATCACTGGATTTGCAAGGTTGGTTTTTAATGTGCCCATAATTAACAAAAGATAACAATAGACATCAAGTCTGCAAGGAGCTCTTAGTTGTCCATATTCCTTGCTTACTAAAGTGTCTTTTAATATTTTAGTTGTGCACTAAAATTATATAAAATTATATAACACTTACCCTGAAAAGAAGCATCAAGTCTTAATCTGGTCTTGATTTAAATTTAAATTTTTTTTCAATTCTTCTCTGTGGAAAAATATACATTGTAAGATATCAATCAATTAAAATAAATGTATTTATTTAGCAGGATTTTGGAAATTCTTTCAAAGCAGCTACACGAACAAGACGACTAATGTGGATTAGTAATGTGGACAAAAATAAATTTTTTTTTATTGACTAATCATTAATATTGGCTAATAATTTTCTCATAGTTTGAGCAAAGTTAATTTGTGTTTTTTTTTATTTAAAATTTTTATAGTATTGCAATTGAACAACGATTGTACAAATTGGGGAAAATTTCTACTTCATGACCCCTTTAAAAACTCACATGAATTAACAGAGAACGAGCAAATGATAGATTGAGATACATACATCGATACATAATACATGCATGCAAACAAACCTACCTGATCCACCATTATTACTGAATAAATGTTTTTATGTATGTATGTATGTATGTATAAATGTACTGAATAAAACAGGTCAGGTCAAAGAAGCTGCAAGGTAGCATGTGCAAGAAGTTTTTGAATATGTAGTCAAATGTATCAGCTTTTGGAGACATTGAATGTATTCAGGAAGGATAGCTGAATTGATTGAGGCTTGAGTGTCATACTTTGAAATAAACAATCTGCTAATGAAAAAAATATTTCCACTTATTGTTGCATGCTCAAAAACAAAAGACAAATAAAAAAAGCTCATGCAGCAGCTGAGTTCTAGACCCTTGTGTTTGATTTTATGTACAACATGCCTTTTCCTCCTCAAAACGTAGCTTTTGAAATATTTACAAAAATATGTGAAAGACTGAGCAGAACGCAGAAGTACAGATGTGCTTGGGCCTGTGGTCTACCTCCCTAGAGGGACATGGCAGACAGATGCCCACGGATAAAGATCTCATCATTTGTTAATGCGCTCAGGGGTCAAGGGAAGAGAAAGAGGCTGGAGCGGATGAAGGAGAGAGAGATTGCTATCGGTTCTCATTTAATCACTCTAAATGCTAGAATGTGTGCGTGTGAACGTCCTGCGGAAATGTCCTGTCCCCAAATCAGAGAGGAGTAAACCTGTGCTGAAGTGATAAGCTAGTCCAGAGATCCAGAGAAGATTCAGAGCTTCTTATAGGGTTGAAGAGTTACAATAAAAAGCCTTATGAAAAAAATCTGAAAAGTTCACAAATGTTTTGTTTTTTACAAACACATTCAACCTTAAAGTGTCAAGATGATGAGGTTATAGCATGTTTTCACCTCTTATTTTACAACGAAGTATAATATTTAGCGATTTATCTGTCAACGGAAAGACCTGATCTTGAATTCATTCAGAGAAAGCATATCGGGTCTTTTGGTTCCAACTGTGTGAATAATCCACAGTAGTGGTGCAGTTAAAGCCTTTTGTGTTCGATTCCATCCTCACTTCACAGAAGTTAAACACTTGAACTTTCTTTGATTACCAAAGGAAAAATAGATCAATTTTGGAAAAACTGTTCATAGTGGATGTCATTTGTATAAGAAGAGAGTAAATTAAGATTTTTGCAACATGTCTACGTGATTACCTATTTCTCTTAAGATCACTGTAAAAATAACCTGTACTTGAAAGAAAAATGCTGGCAGCAGGGTTTACAGCTTTAAGCTGTTTATTTTTTTGCTGTTTATTACCGTTTTCTTCAAAAACAGCATTTCTGTCATTTTTCCATAAATTACTGGCAGCAGGGTTTCCAGCAGTTAGCTGTTTTAACAGTTTATTACCATTTTACACAAACACAGCTTTTCTATTATTTTATCATTGATACTGTCAGCAGAGTTTCCAGCAGTCAGCTTGTTTTTAACAGTTTATTACCATTTTACACAAACACAGTTATTCTATTATTTTATCGTAAAATACTGGCAGCAGGGTTTCAAGCAGTGAAATGTTTTTTAACAGTTTATTAGCATTTTCCACAAACACAGCTTTTCTATTATTAAATTGTAAAATACTAGCAGCTAGGTTTACAGCAGTGAACTGGTTTTTAACAGTTTATTACCATTTTCTACGTACACAACGGTTAGTGGAAACATATTGCTTTCTTTTAAACAGGTGTAACACCATAATTCAATATTTAAATCATTAACACTAACTAAGAAACAGATCAACTAATATAATCATGCACTTTATGTGAAGTGATGACGTCATTGCTGCTTTCCTTCAATATGAGAAAAGGAACGATTTTTAATAAATATATAATAATGTATATTAAGAAAAAATTTCTGTATTGTTAAAGTTTGTCACATACCTGAAAAAAAAAAACATATAAATATATATATATATATATATATATATATATATATATATATATATATATATATATATATATATATATATATATATAATAAATAGATAGATAGATATGTCTGTGCTTGAGTCAATTGAGACAATGCATGCTGATATCAACATGTGATGAAGCAGAGCACCCCTCTCTACTCTTACAAAAAAAGAGAATGTACATTTTTGAAACCATTCACCAAGTACACGATAAGTCATGCATTGCATTAAAAAAATGTTATCGTTAACTTCCAGAATCTTGCAAGAAGTTTGCACAGACGTAAAAATGTAGTGGTTAACTTACGTGATAGACATGCATAAATGTTCCTCAATACACACACGTAAACGCATACACACACACATGCACACGCATACACACGCACACGCACGCACGCACACACAAACACACACGCACACACACACACACAATATTTTTCTCATCTAAATGACATCAAACATGTTCTATAAGATACTTTTAAGATTTGGTGGAAAAAAACACAACACTGTTATTTAAATTTTCCCATCAATTATAAAATGATAATACTATGTTGTACATGTCTGTCATAATCTTAAGCTAAACACACTCAAGTGTCCTTAGCTGCGTCTATGCAGGATGAATATGGCAGAAGATTATGCAGGAATATTTTGGATCAGGAGAGAGCAGGGTTGGAGTTGAAGTGCAGGTCAGGGATCAGAGAATTGGGACACAATTCAGAAGACGGATTGATCCCTTGGTAGGTGACACATCCAGAGCCATCTGCACATACGGCGCACTCCTCACCGAGGTCAAAGCACTCCACTGAGTCTGAGGATCTGACTCACCAATGAGACACATGTAAACATTTTATGTGGGTTTTGCAAGCAATGGAGCCATTTAAAAAAATATTAATATGAATGGCTAATTAATGTTTATAGCACTGTATTATTGTCTTATACATTATTTATTTAATTATTTATGTAATGTTGTATATATATTTTTTATTTTCTTCATTAAAATTCAGGATGCACACATTCAAAATGCACAGACTCACTGCACATATTTGTCATCATTTAATTAACATTAACACATTACACTAACACTTTATTTTGCTCAAAAATTCTTAATGTTTTGTCATTGCATAGAGAAATTTTGTAGGATTTGGAATTTGAAAAAAAAAAAAACATAAATAAATAAATAATATTAACTTAGCAAAAATGAAGAGAAACAATGAACATTTGTCTGATAGATAAATCAAAATTTATTTACTGTACCATTTACTATAGAAACATACTTTTCATTTACCATAATACTATTTCTGTTGTAAAGATTATTTTCTCTTTTTTTCTGCTATTCTACAATTAAAATTTGAGCTTAAAAAAATCTTCATTCAAGGTCAAAAACTCTTTTGAACGCCTGGTGTATGATCAAATATGATCACATTACACCGGTTTTGTGCTCTCTTCATTGACTTCCTGTACAATATCGCATTGACTACAAGATTCTGCTCCTTGCCTTTAAGGCGCTGAATGGCTTGGCTCCGGCCTACCTGAGCAGTCTCCTATCACGATATATTCCAGCTCGCTCTCTCCGATCACAAGAAGCAGGACTATTGATTGTACCAAAGGTTAGTAAATCCACAAGAGGTGGAAGAGCGTTCTCCCGAAGCTCTGGAATAAACTCTCGGATGTTGTCCGCAGCTCAGCTACACTCACAGATTTCAAAACTAAATTAAAAACATATCTGTTTAAACTGGCATTCGAATAATTATCTCTTGGTATTTGTCTAAACAGATCTGGTGTCTGAGCACCATATACATACAAACTGTTTGAAAAAACAATGTGGTTCAATGTTCCTCTCTAACCTATCCTCATCATTTATCTCCCCTCCTGCAGCTGATGTTGATCACTTGTTTGTTGCCTGTGTTACAGTTACTAACCATTTTCTCCATTTGTTAGTTCCTGTTTTGTCTTTGTTTGTTTTGTTTTTTTGTTTGTTTGTTTTTTTTCAGGTCCTGTCCGGACGATTTTAAGTTTGTATATTCTTTATGCTGTGGAGGTGATTAGCGCCTGCCTCAGTCAGCGAGAGTGCCCTCACAGGGGGAACTCCTATCTACTCTACCTGATCCCCACGAGGACTTTGTGAAGCTGCTTTGAAAGCAATTGCTAAAGAAGCGCTATATAAAAACTGATTGATTGATTGATTGATTGGTGTGTATAAAATGAAGAAAAAGTCGTATCGACATTAGAAACTAAATCTGTGGTATACTACAAGATACAAGCCTTAACATGTCATTCTGAGATCAGCGAAAATGTGCACATCAGCCAGCACCACAAGAGGATTCAGATGTGTCTGTGCATTTTTACCTTAATTCACTCTCTCTATCAAATGAGACTGACAAGAATTTGTGCGTTTGGACATTTTTAATTATCTTCTAGAATCCAAATAGAAAAGCAGTGTGATGTGTGTGACTTGCTTTGGAAACTTTGAACCCGAGGAGAAGGTGAGTGATGATCTACGATAAGAAATCAGAATTGCCTCAGAGTGATGAAAAAATACCAATTAGCTTGTTTCATGTTCATACTTGCATTTTTGTTGTCAGAATAACATGAGGGGGAATCCAGTAACCAGCTATTTCAACGCAACTCACATCTTCTTTGGGTCAGATCGAAAGATCAGAATTTCACTATCAACCATGTCTTCATATGTGTAAGTGTGCAGTATGTTTAAAATATATCTTCAGTCTTGATGTAAAATGCTTTACAATAACATGTGAACATGTTGTTTTTCTGAATAATCCCAGATCACATAGAATGGGTAACACTTTATAATTAAGTGACAGGAATCACCTAACCATTTATTTCTGATAAGTTAACGATACATTAATGATGAGTTAACATATGCAATAATCATTAACTCATCAAACTCATACATGGGTTTAATTTGATTTAAATCATCAGTTACTGCCCAATGAAATGAAATTAATAATTAATTAATGATGAGTTAACAATTGTGTGTGCCCAAAATAAATCTCACAAACTAATAAACTAAAAACAATGTTCTTCCATGAACTTAATACATTAAAACATTTTCTCATTTTCACATTTCTGTTGTATTTCCTTCCTTCTGCATTTCATTTATCAGATGAGGCATGCTCTATTGTGAGCTACCTGAGTCAAGATCTCTACACACCTATCTAAGTTTTGTGTGTGAATGGGTCTCGATCGTTTTGATGATGTGCATGGGAAATGAAAGAGCCGCTGGATGTTTGGCACTGGATGGCACATTCACATTGACGTCACAACAAATAAATGGACAGACAAACAATGTGATGAAGGGTTGAGGATGAAATTGCAAAAGAGGAGAATATGAACATTCAAAAGCTTGTCTTTTTGGTGTCCGACCAGATTACCACCAAAGATTACAAAACATCCGAATGTGTGGCAGTTGTTCCCTGAGTAATGATGGGAAGTTTCCTTCATTTTTGTGCTTCATTCTTTTGACTCTTGTTCATTTAAAAGAATGATTCAGTTGAACAACTCACATAGTGAAAAAAGGAATCTAATTAACTGTTATGACAAAGACCCAAAAATAGAGCAAAATTCACTAATCTGAGTTAATCTACTTGCTTATTGAGTTCTCCTGATTATTATCAGCACCAAAGAAAATTATTCACTCTCTGAAAAAAGTTATTACTAACGAGTCAGATTCGTTCTTTTCATGAACAACACATCACTTAAACTTGAGCACCATCCAAGGGCAAGGATCATCACAGTAGCTTGCGAAATGCATGCTCCAGAGAAGCCCTAACATTCTCAATTCAGATGGATGTGTAGAGAACTTTCCTTCCGTTTCTGTGTGCATTCATGCTCTTTCAGACTTGATCTGGTTTACATCCAGGTGCTCAGTTTCATGCTGGTGTGTTGAGTGACATGATAAGTGCATTCCCATTTATTTTATCTCACAATGGGATAGCCGGCAGTTATGTTGTTGCCAAGAGGTGAACATAGAAATGAGGGATCAGAAGGAAGGCTAGCATTGGTGAGTTGGTTGCACGCTTGATGAGCTGATTACCAGGAAGGCCTTTCCATTGATATGTAAAATATGTCACTTTGACTCATATTTAAAATTATAATGATTTTGTCATGTTATTTGTTGTTGTTTTTACTTGTTATCTGTCCACATTTTCCCTGATTTATCATTGCAGGTTTAATTGTGCCAGTTCTTTTACTTTCAGTACTTACAGCTCATGCTCTCAGCTACAATACTTTAGTTGGTTGGTCGGTCTTTTCATACCCTAGCAATGTCCTGTGTAGTCTTGTTTACCTTTCCCTGTAGTGTTCACTCTACATTTTTGAGATCCTCAGCTCACCCGCAGATGGCTGGTGCTCTCCTGCCCTCCCTGCTGGTCCAGCTAGTTCTCTGCTTAGTTTCCACTGAAAAGAAAACTGTCAAAAACGGTGTTCTAGATAAATGGGGGTTAATTCCAGTTTCCCTGTTCTGTTGACGAGTAGATTTTTTTTTCCAACTCCCCTGCTCTTGGTCCTTCACACTGTACACAGTCCTTTTTCTTAACCCAAATTCTGGTTTCTTATTGGCTAAGGCACATTTGTTACATAGGAGGAACTTAACCCTAGGAGTGCTGCTATTCTGTGATAACTTTTAATGGCACACCAGATCACATCAAACTTGAAACACTCTACACATAGCAAATGCAGCCATTTTAAAACCATCTAGGTGGTAGGGTATTTCAAAGACAGTTAAAAAAACTAGTCTAAATGGTAACAAGGTGCAGCCTAATCTACTTTTTAGCAAGGTTGAGGTCAAAAAAAGTAATCAGCAAGCTCACATTTTGTCCTTACAGCATCTGGTTGAATGTCCCACATTATGCATGTCACATGATAGTGATTTTGACAGCCCAGGGCTATAGGAAAATTAACTATTTAGAAAGAAGACAATAATATCTTAATGTTAGAAAAATCTGTCTTCTTCAAGCGATGATCTAAACACACATCTGTTTTGAAACATTCCATTGAAAAGTAATGCCTCTGAAAAATTGTATGATTTGACCTAGAGTGTCAGATTTGGCATGTTTCTGACACTCATAAACATTCATAAGTCTTCTCCTCTGGTCTCATGGGAATGGAGCATCCATCAGACCTATCAGAATCTTATCACAAGGGGTAGGGCTTTTAGAATAACCAACACGATACATTTTACTGATAAAGACTTTAAGTGGCGGTTTTGTTCTGGTGGATAAAGAGATCGACTTGTGATCAGAAAGTCGCAGGTTCGATCTCCAGATCCACGAAGTTGAAGGTGGTGTGAGTGATGAAACACTTGCTCTCCCATCTTCAACAATCACAACTGTAGTTGTGCAAGGCAGCAATTTCCCGACTGCTCCACGGGTGCTGCTCTGGGTGTGTGTTCATGGTGTGTTTGTTCACTGCTGTGTGTGTACACAGGGATGGGTTGAACGCAGAGCACAAATTCCAGGTATGGGTCACGCCTTATCTGGCCAACTGATCACAGAAGTACAAAAAAAAAAAAAAAAAAAAATAAATATATATATATATCATTATAATCTGTGGTTTTGCGAGGGAAAGGAACCACTTGTTAAACATAAACTACAAACTAATAAAAATTATAATGGATTTGTCGGTTGGTAAAAAAAGTTCTGAAAAGAAGCAGATGATTCTTGCAATGTGTGATTGGGGATCAGAACTGCAGATGGTGGACGTTTGCTTAATTTCTGGACAGATTATGAAAAAAAACAGAAAACAGGCTCCGAAGGAGGAGGAAACACCTGCTGCTTCAGCTTCTGGATCCACATCAACCTTTTAATTAACGATTTCTACCCACTCACAGACTCCTGAAGCTGAAACGGACATTGAGGAGGAATAATCTTATTACAAACATGTTTCAGATGTGCATATATAAAGACTGGGCTGAATTTCAGGAGACAGAAATAGCTTTCCTTCTCAGCCTGGACAGGAAGAACAGAAATGAGAGAGATGGCTCTAGTGTTGGATCTGAAAGGCTCTAGAAGGCTATTAATAAAATGATCGAAACCCATGTGGAATTAGAATGGAAATTCAGTGCAATCAACCAGATTGTATTAATAATTTAAAGCAACAGCATTAGTGATATATGAAATAAAAACAAAGATGCTATTTATTAGTGGATTTTTTTTATTAACACATTACATTTAAAAGAAAATAATGCACGGATATTGATTTTGTATGTTGAGAGTCAAACAAATGAGTTGTATAGACAAAGCAAGCATTGGGTGAGGAACCAAGTTATGTTTTGTTGTCCTCTGCTTTGAAGCAAATTTCAACAAACCAGAACAAACCTGTCACCCTTTGAACTGAGGAAGGTAAGTGGAACTGACGTATTTATTCCTCTTGAAGGTTTTGGTTTAGTAGCCAAAAAGGAGAAAGAGAAAAAAGTCACCACACTGGCAAATGTCTACAGGTCTGACGAGACTCGATTATGCATGACCGGAAGAGGTGTGGCTCCACAATCTGTACCACCGACAAATTTGGTTCTACGCATGCTCACAACTCACGTACTTCCAATCATTTTCGAGGAATCGATCTACGGTAGCTAGAAGAATATATTCACGGAAGCTTGATTTTAGTTGTTGTTAATCAGTACATTTTCAAGTTCGGTGGTTTTCTTGCTTTAACTTTTTTAAAAGGATAATTAATAAAGAAACGTTGTTATACGTATGTTGTACGTTGATAAATGTTATCAATAGCCACAGATGAAAAGCTAATCAACAAACTCACAGTAATTGCATTGATGTTTTTTTAATGTATTGAACAAAAACCTGTCCAATTCTGTTCACTTTTTTCCACCAAAAATGTATTATTGATCAAACAAATCCTTACAAGCAATCAAACTTCTATTATAAAAAGAAATACGGGACTTAGTATTAAGTACATTAAGAAAATAGTCAATCAGTGAAAGGCAAAAAAAATTACTAATAAAAGTAAGTAAATAAATAAAATACAAAATAAGGTAAAACAAAAATCCATTTTGTGATACAGTTATTTGGAGGGACAGGTCTAATGATGACATACAATTGTGAAGATTTACAGCTTTCCTCGAAATCATGATGTGTCCCAGTGAATCAATGAAAATACTAATTTCTCTCTAGAAAGCAATTAGGCATGGGGATGTTTTTAACCACTTACGTATTTATGTATAAAATAAAACTAAACATATAAAATTATACAAAAAGAATTCCACATTTTTGTTCTCCAAATAAACACCAAATTTTATTCAACAATAACAATAACAAAGTTTGGAATTTTTAGACCGTTGGCTAATAGCCAGTTGCTGACATGATTCCAGAAGGTAGGAGAGGTATTACAAGAGAAAAAAAGATGTTCCGTTGTCTCAATCGCTGAAGAACAGAAGGTACAATTATTATCACCAATGTTAAATTTTGATCTCAAGTATTCTTTACTAGGATACTTTTGATCATCCGAATAAATATTTGAGGGATTGCTTTAATTGTATCATTATAGTTTTACCAGGTTCTTTTTTTTCTAACCATTCAGTAAAGCAAAACGACTTCTTTTTTGTTAAAATGGAATGGTTATTGCAAATTGGAATATTATGTGGAGAAAAATTATATTTATATATCAATTTCCAGTACTGGAGAACTTGTTGGTGAAATTTAGATAATAGATGTATATACATATATTTTAGAACCAAAAGTGTGATAGCGGCAGACCTGGGTTGGATAAACAATACCAGAGAAGTGTGTTTTTGAAAGTCTGGAGCCAAACCTTTGGTTTGGATTAGCAAAAAATGAGTTAATTAATCAGAAATATCTCGATTTTGTGTTTGCCCATCAGAGAAAACTTGGAAAGATTACTTTAGCTTGTGAGCAGCACTTCACATTCACATTCAACAAAGAACAGTTCGATAAAGGATTTATGATGAGGCTGGCTCTGTCACCGGGTGATTTTCCAGCTGTCCCGTGTTTGGGGGTCTACACAGTAAGTTTTTTGTGCTAATCTTAAATACATTAATGAAATGCTCAATTTTAACTCTTCATACATCAAGCCGAGCCCCACTACATGACTTTTATAACCCTAGAAGGATATCAGCACACACAAAGACATTTTATCTTGCATGACATGCAAACACTATAACAGTCAATCGTGTGGAATGCACACTACAGGGATATTACTAACTTACACGCTATTGTGCAAAGCTCGCACATCAAAAAGTAAAGATTGTGACCAGATCTTGTAATGGCATTTTACACAAGTACAACTATATAAATATAGTTTACACAAGTATAACTATAAATAAATAATTCATAAAACAGTACACTGATACAATACAATACACAGTGTACAGTAAAATAGCTTTAAGGTACTGTTACATCACAAATAGTGGCTGTCTGTTGATTGTAATGTTTTAAAACAATAGCACAGGTTTAAGGCATCGCCAGTTGTGTCTGTTTTTACAAAAACCGGACTAGCTTGAGACCGCAGGTCAGTAGGGGCGTGCCGAAAGCTCATCTGTGGGAGGGACCGGAATAAACAGCGCATTTTGCCAAGCCAAAAATACGAGGTGATTCAAAGACATTGTTTATGAAAAATATTGCATTTTGAAAGTTATTGACAGTGCAGTGCTAGTATAGAGAGCTTAAATATCGATTGTATGTGCTATAATAAGTCTGCAACCACTGGAGTTTTAAAACACCATCCATAGTGTCAGAGTCAATGCCATTCTGTCCACTTTTACAGATTGTGGGGCGACCATAAACACAACAATGTCATTATAACCCAAAGACCGGAAACACGTGAGTTGTTGAGTTCTACATGCGTAGAACCAACTATGTTGGTGGTACAGATTGTGGAGCCACAAGAGGCAGGCTTTTATTGACTTGAGTTGATTGGGAGAGCAGGTGTTGCAAGTTTAGTACTCAGTAGACTGAAAGCATATGTGAATAGGGGTGTATTTTGTAACAGTTAGAAAACCTATTATGCATCCAATATTTATTTTTCTAGCAGAACAAAAATTACTTAATTGAATAATATTTTTTTTTTCTAAACAGTGGATATCAGCCTTTAGCAAAAAATGTTGTGAGTTATGTTTTTGAGCCTTTTTCATCCCATTCATTCCTCATCATTTATTATTAATTATAAGATATAAACCACAAATTATGAATAGTTGAATTCCCTGCATGGTGTTTTTTTCAATCTCTGCATTTAATGGTGTCTTAAATCAAATGCATTAAACCTACCCGGCAGACAGAATAAAAGATAGAAATAATTAACAAAAAAAAACAGAAATGGTAAAAAATTCACATAATAATTCAATCTGTCAAACTCAACTCCCAAGTACCATAATTACCTTTTTTAATTCCTGGCACTTGTTTTAATGAGACATGCCATTGAAGAAGATCATTAACATTCTTTATTTTCTAACCAATACAGAAAAATGAAAAAATATGGAAATCAATGTTAACAATACTCTTCAGTTGCACACTTGCTTATGTGAGGGTGCATACATTCGTGTGGATGGTGGGTGTGAAGGCTTGCGCGTTTAAAGGTAGTATTTAAACAAATTCACCACAATTAGCATTCTGTGATATTCAACTTTGACCCCCAAAACAGGTATAAAACAAACTTTAAAAACAAACAAACAAACAATACGACTAGAGTGCTCTCCTTGAATAAAAAAATGGTAAAACTAGAAAAATACAGTACAAAAGAGCTTGGATGATTACTGTTCTGGGTGGACCAGAGAGACAGTAGAGGAGGAACCGATGACGAACGCAGGAATAGTATTATTGACCGACAAGTATAGTGTGCAATGTGATAAAAGACAGAGGTGAACAAACATATGGGTATAATTAGAACAAATAAACAGGTTGATGTCACTTATGACATGAGTAGTTAATGTATAACTAGTTGAATTGACAAGTAGTAGTTTAATCATACAGACAACTTGTTATCAGACCGTGTACAGACCATGAACTAAAAAGATGAAAATAAATAAATTAATAAGCAAACAAACATACCATGAATACATAAGCTAACCACCCATCTGTTACCTTGTTATTGATCTGCCCCGATTATTGGTCTGAGCCAATTATTGGTCTGTCTTGATACCTCCTAATTTATAACTTCCATGTACCTGGAATCAATTATAAAACAATGTAGCCTTGTATTACAGTGTAGAAAAAAATATCTATATCTTTCCAAACATTCTCATACCTTACATAATCAGCAACAATCTGGTTATTTTTTATTTACTAAATATTTTACATTTGTCTGAGAAGATATTTTTTTTAAAATCATATCGTAAATGGAAATGGAACTACTTGTATTCAGCAGTGGAAAAAAAAATGTCTGTTTGTTTGATTTGCTCTGTGGTAAATTGAATCCTCTGTGGAGTAGAAAGTGCTTTGCTTTTATGCTGTGTCTCTTTTTCTGTACAGACATTCACACATCAAATGCTTGTTACCAAACAGATAAGGTTACACAATGCTAACGGCTGATTTTGACCCACCTGAGATTCACAAGAATAATTTAATCTTTTGTTCACATGAAGATGGAGTCAAGGAGATATGAAGATTACATTTTATTTCAATGAATGTTGAAACGTCCACATAAGTAATATAATCATAACTACACATGGTCAGGAGTGAGTGTGTTCATGGACTCATGTGTTTTGAGTACAGCTATTTTTTCTTTTTGGAGGATGGATACGGTATGCACTCTTGCTCCTGGTTTGGAACTATGCGTAGGTAGAGATATTGGACGGATTGTGACAGAGTCTACAAAATGTCTTCTTTTGTCTTGAGTGGAAGTTTTAAAGGTTTTTTTATAATGAGGCGAAACGTTCTGTAAATGGAATCCATTAATCACAATGCCACATCTATTTCTCAAGGCTGGCGGAGTTTTGCATGAAGCTTCAAAGCTACAGTCTTGGTTCTGGTTCATTAGACTTGGAATATTAAATATGAAGTTCAATGAGATAATTTATGTACCATTGTGACTTGCTATAGAGGTCTTATTGTAATTTCAGCTGCCTGAGTACACTTAATAAGAAATATTTTTTAATGCATGGGGAAAAAAATGTTAATATTTGGAGCTTTATAAGTGCAAGGTAACTTGATAGAATAGCTAAATATCTGTCTATTAGGTAGATCAAACATTATCTAAAAATCACATAATAAAAACACATTGACAAATAAAAAACACATGATATCACTATATTGTGTAGAAATACAAGCAGAGATTTACTTTTGGAGTGCTTAAAATCTGTACAAAAATGGATGAAAATTGCTGGAAATTACTTTCATTACCTAAGGATATAGAGGTTTTACTGTATTTTGAAAAATGTAAGATAAGATAAAGACTTTGTATTTCAGGAGGCATCAGACTAGACTGAAAAAAGCTGTTATGGCGGATTCTTGTCGAAGTGTTTATCGATGAGCAGTGAAATCCATGTTTCAGACGCAGGTGTCATTAAAACTAAGATTGATTCTGGCAGTGTCACTTTGTACTAGTTGCCCTTGAGAACAATCCCTCCTTCTCTTAAGTGTTTGATTTATGAGGGGATTTTTGCCAATGACGTCTGGAATGAGTCTGTGAGGCCGATCAAAGACATTTAGTATGCAAACATTGAGGCTACTGCTGAAAACACTCAGGGATTAAAATCGTTTATGAGTTTTTTTTTCTCTCTTTTGTTTGAGATTGCATTCATTGTTGTTTCTGGTCAGCGCTGGAGAAAAAAGGATTGACATCTTCAACATTCTACAAGTGTGTGGAATCTTTACTTAAAGTTATTAAACATTGTTGTCCCCTAGTAGCTGGATATCATGCACTCTTACACTGGTGGGCTGTTAAAAGGCATTTATTTTTATTAGAAATTTTGAAAAAGTTTATTCAATCTATATTACACCAATGGATGATCATCTAATTGATTATTACTTAAATGTGTGTTAGACGTAAGTGGTCAAATATATTAAATGATTTAATTACAATTATTTAATGTGAAAATGATAAATCATTGGTTGGTTATTGGATAAATGGAGTGATAAAAAGTTTGCGTAAATGACAAATTTATTTTATAACGTTATTTGACAAATGAGATAATAATATGTCTATGTGTTCTAATTTCAAAGAGCTTTTTGTTCCCTAGTCAATAAAAAATTATATAAAAAATGAAGTATGTCCAGCCTTCAAGGGAAGCAACAATAGAGGAAGCAGCATAGAGGAAGGTGATTTGAATTTCAACTTGAATGATTTATGCTTAACAAACATTTAAAAGTGTAATCTAACATTGAATAAAATTTAAAACAGGTTGACCACATCTGTTACCCAATCCATGCAGTGATTCTGGAGTTTTCAACAGCAGATGGACACAAAGAATTTGTATACCACACTCAGCATAAAGCATCCCTGAATTTTTAGATTCAGCCACGGAGAATGCTGAGTTAATGAACTGATTTGGAAGTACAATAATCAATAATTGACTTATTCTGTTTTGTGTGGTTAAAGACTAGGTGACGATAAGTATTGATTTGTAGTGAATTGCATAATCATGGTTCATGAATCTGTGTTCCTTGTATCTCCTCGTTGTTCCTGGCTTAAACTTTAAATCTTTGGATAAACGTCCTGTCTCCTCATCACTACATTCCCATGAAAGAATATACAACCATTTAACAGTCTTGTCTTTGTTTAGGCAAAGAGTTAAAGTAAATTTAAAGAATATTATTATACATTTAAACAAACAGTCTAAAAGGATCCACATTGTTCCTCAGTCCCATACATTAAATAACATCAAGTAAACTAAATTAAAATCTACTCTTTTATCTTCCAACATAGTAGAAAAGAATGCCCAAAAAGCATCATGCAGCGGCACCTGGGAGCAGTCAGGAAACTGGTGCCTTGCTCAAGGGCGCCACAGTTGTGGTTGTTGAAGGTAGTCTGAGTGATGAAACACTTGCTCTCCCATCTTCAACACGGTGGATCTGAATTCAAAAATTTAGATAATAAATTGTTGTGAATTCAAAATCTCACCCATAGGCTGGAACTTCTGCTTTTACAGATCAAAGCTTTCCTGTCATTTAAATCAAATCAAAGTTTATGTATAAAGCTCTAGCTTGTTTCAGCCCTAATCATCAGACTGGGTGCAGGACGCTGCTGCAGATGACAGCAGAGGAGTTCTATTTCTCTGCTGATGTTTTCAGTCAGAATTGATTTCACACGGCACAGTGAGTCGCTGACAGGTTCAGATATTTAACATGCCAAATATCTTGCTTCCCCTAAAAAAAATTACAATAATACATTGTTAAAGGTAATTTTTTGGACCCATGGACACCAACTTCCCTCTAGCAAGAAACAGGCTTCATAAACTGTTGAAAAAACAATGTGGTTCAATGTGCCTATCTAACCTATCCCCATCATTTATCACTTATCCTGATGCTGATCACTTGTTTGTTGTCTATTACATTTTTCTAACCATTGTTTTGTGTTTGATAGATTCTGTTTTGTCTTTGTTAGTTTTTTATGTTTTTTTTTTTCAGGTGCTCTCCGGCGAACTTTTCACCGATGGATCTTAAGTTTGTATGATCTTTTTGCTGGGGAAGTCACCAGCACCTGCTTCAGTCAGTGAGGCTCCCAGGGACCTCACAGAAGGAACTCCTATTTACTTTACCTGATCCACACTAGGACTTTGTGAAGCTGCTTTGAAAGCAACTGCAAAAAACACTATATAAGAACTTGATTCAATGATCCAATGGTTGAAAGAATGCAATCTTGTAGCCAGCAATTAAAGGCAACAACTGCAGCAGTGTAGGAGCTGATATTGTGGGTTCCATGGTTCAATAAAGATCAGCATTTGAGTCACAATATGAAAAGGGAGGATCCAGTCCTAACTCAAGACACAGAGAGGTAGAAAGGACTGAACTCTATCCTTAACCTTGCTATCTTTTCATCTATGATTCATCTTTTGCTTTGTTGGTCCCATCCTGCTCCGCTGTGCTTCCTTTCGTTCCTGGGTTATCGGCGATCCCACTTTCTTGCCTGCTTTTTTTCTACTCTGCATCCTGACTCCAGTACAGCTCATTTTATCAGCCAACATCTGAACATGATCTGCAACATTTACCCAGTGACATATTTAGACATCTCTGACTCAGAGTGCTCAGATATTAAGAGACTGCTGACCATGGAGGTGGGCTTCTTTCAAACCGGTGCCAGCAAATCTTTGGCGTCACTTTGCACTTTTGCTCATCTACTATGACAATCATTAGACATTTAGTTTCACTGTTATTTCTCAGTCTCCATCACTACAGGCACAGATGTCACTTGTGTCACATCACCTGCTCATCTCACATGTCAGCCTCCATGTCAAACAGCTGTGTCTATAGCATATGTATCCCAAAAGGACACTCCAGGGATCTAGAACAACTATGATGCCAGCCTGCGTCTCTTATTCAGTCCCCAACTCTTTTTCACTAAGTGTGAGATTACAGATTTTTTTACAAGGTATGGTATATATAAGAATACTTGTACAGATGTATTATGTAAACCAGAAGAGGACATTCACAGTAGTACAGCAGTGAAAGGACCATGATGACAATGCACAACAGAGTGTTCCGTGATGATCAGTGGAGAAGGCAATAAAGAGATGAACGGATTCCTAGGGGAAATGATGTTGGAGAACAGATAAGGTAAGCTTAATATAAACAGGAGGAGGATAAAACTTAGGAGTGAGGGAGAGTTTAGAGCAGAAAGTGTCCTGAATCAGTTTGTCAAACAACAGGTTGATGAAAATCAAGAAAAGGACAATGTACAAGGGTGATTTTAACAATCCCAAAAAGGGATGATGTTAACAATTGAGGACTGAGGAGAAGGTGAGTAATGCATGTGCAGTGAGGAGAGGGTGAGTAATACATACAAAGTTGTGGGAAGTAATGCAGTGGTGGAGTTCATCATCCTGTAACCTGAGAGTTGGTGATTCAATCTCCGCAAGGTCCATTTTGTAGTTGTGGCATTGGGCACGGAACACTTCACAATAGGTAGTGAACAAAACCAGGAGCGGAAAAATGACATCACTGTTAGAAAAATAATGTATGTCCTCGTCAAACATCAAACTATATATTGCTGAGTCAGCTACAAAAGCTTGCAATGGAAATCCAACCAAAAATTTATGTTGTGAATTAATTTTTAGTTGTAATATTAATTATTGAATGGCTAAATCTTTGTGTGTGAATTGCAGCTGTGCATAATTCTTCGTATCATGAATACATTTATTATTTCATCTTAAAGTTGAAAGAATGTGAATGCATGCATGAATCAAATTTACTTCAAATGCAGGCCAAATAAAGAAATGTAAAAAGTAAAATGTAATAAATATAAAAAATATATTTATTTATTTTGAAGTGTTATGAAAAGGGTTTTCAGGAATCTTCAGATTTGAAAAAGTGGTATTCAAGGATTCTTAAATAATGAGAAGTAACATTTCTTTTGATGTACTCTTGTCAAAGCAATTGCAGCAAGTCTTATTGCCCTTGGATTCCATTGAACTCATTCTTTTATAAAGCTCAAGAATGACACCAGTGTGAAGGATCTTCATTACAAATGTCTTGTTTTCATTAGAGCGAATCTGCTTCCGGACACCGGGTCATTAGCTCTGATTCTTCACAAGTTCAGTTCTACAAATGGTCTTACTCTCTGCAAGGAGAGTGTGTGTGACCTTGTCTCGAATCCTGACATCAGAGCAAAGGACTTATATACAATGTGACAAGAGTAACCATGCCTTGTCTTGCCAGGCACCAAAACAGAATAATTAAAGAGAGCTGGATAAGACAGAATGGCAGATACCTTCTTACAGCTAGAGTAAACACATTCTCCAAGCTACAGGCTATAGATAAAAATCAGTCAATATCGCAGAGTAAAACATACAGATTTATTGAAGAGCCAGTCTGTATGGAATGTAGATGTGGTAAGACGGTTTGCAACAAGAGCTGGCCTTTATTTGGGCATTTATCTCTCACAAAGAGGCAAACTGTTTTCCAAATACATTGTTTGTCAGCTGTGTTACGTCAAGGTTTTTCACATATCATATTACATAGATTCATACACCAACAACATGATTATTAAGAGAAGCTTAGGATAGAATAGTTTAAGAAACCTGGATGAAAATACTTTACTCTAAAGTAAACTTTCGTTTTGATTTCACACCGCCAACTAAATATAAATGTAGGAAAACATGCTTCATAGCTGCTGGAAAAAGCTTTGTCCATTGCTTAGAACTTCTCTAAATTACCAAATTTCCCCACAATTTGCTGCATTTCAAATGTAAACAACTAACATTTGCTAATGTCTGACTGAACAAATGCTATGTGCAGAGCAGACCTCGCCAGAACCCTGCTCTCTGTTTAAAGCTAATTTGTGAATCGTACTATCTCTCTGGCTAGATTCACATGCATGATGACATCTTCATCCTGCAGATCTTCTCTCGTGTACGCTAAAGAGTTCAACCTCATGTAATCAGCATTCAGGTCACTTTCAGATATCCTTCAGCTCTGCCTGAACTCTCAGCCTTATTTGGGATGTGGAAAGAGTGGTTTATGTAATTCGACAGCATATAAGCGAGTGAAAATTTGTGCATTATTACATATACAGACACTGCCCTCTATGAAGATCACACTGGGTGGGATCATATATTGATTAAAGTCCTAAAGTTTCTATTGCTTGTTTCTTTTTTACATGTTTTCAATTGTCAGGGGAAGTATAAAGTAAAGTTTCAGAACAGAATTTTAGTAATTAGAAGATAATCACATATCTCTCCCCCAGCTCATTGCTAACCTGGTATAAAGCTTCCTCCCCCGGTAGTCCATTGATAATTAAATAGCAAACTCTCCACCGTCTCTTAACCACTCAATTTAGGAGAGGGGAATACTGGTTTAGGTTGCACTTCTGAAACCAGCTCACCTATTCTTACTCACCAATCTTGTTTGCGATATCATGCTAGTTTTCAGAAGAGCTAATTCATAAATAATTAGATAGATGAATAAATAAATACAACAATTTATAACCAAATTGTTTAGTTTACCTACTTGTTACTTTTTACAAAGCAATCCATTCTTTTGCTCAACATTTCTGATTCATAATTTCAAAAAAACTTTGTTTCAAACTATTGTATATTTCAAGATTTCTCAAAAATCTGAAAATATGAACATTAGATATGTGACCACTCTCATTTTATATCAGTTATAATTCAAATTAGTTATCTACGTTACTGTGAGTAAAGTGTCAGAATAATTGGGAACTTTTGTTTACTGCTCTGGAGGTCAGGACTATTAGCTGATTATCAAACCTGCAGCAGCGTTACTCATATGATACCTCATTCATCAGTGCATTACTGTTCTTCAGACACACGAGCATGGGCAGTGAACGTTGAACTCATAATGCAATCAGTAACAGGTGAAGATGGAGCGCTTTCCTTTCATGGCCTTGTTAAGCCAAAGCTCTTTGACAGGAATAATTTGTCAATGCTGACATTATCTGCTCAGTTCATTATCGAGGGTATCCAGACTCAATGCTGTCAAAGCACACACGCATACACACACACAAACAAATGATTAGTAAAATATATAACAGAAGGAACTACATATTTGGAAAACATAGTTTTAGAAGAAAAAAAATGTAAGAGTTTTTTTTTAAAGACCTAATAAAAAGTTCACCCCCACTGAGAGCCCAAGCTCGTTTTCTCTTATAAAATGTAAATATCTACTTGACCCAAAAAAAAATATATATACATTTTGGATTATTTATATCTTACTATGTAATATTTGTTGCTTGCATGTTGTAAGTGATTCAAGGTGATTTAAGCTAGTTAAAAAAGTGAGAAAGTAGTGGCAGAAAAGGTTTTTTTTATTTAGCTGTTCCCTTTCAAAGCTCAAAACTGTTGTAAGAAATATTTTTCGATGTTGCAATGTTGTTGGGTATATGTTTTACTCTTTTTGTTATGGCAGTTTTTGAGTGATTTGTGTTTAATGGATAATAGAAATTCTTGATGGTACCAATGCTTGGTGGTTAATCTGAATTCACACAATGGTTTAGTTCATTTTGGTTAATATTAAGTATATTTTTAGGACATGCATTCATCATCAAATCATCTTTAAAATATCAAGTATCTTGAAGGTTGGCATTAATATTGATCAAACAATCCCACAAAAAAATTCTAAAGGATAAAATAAATTTATTTATTGTGCCCATTGGTACTCTGAAAAAGACAAACAAATGACATTTCCCAGTTTTTAATATAAACACTCTGTGCATTATCGTCCTTATGAAGAACTAAGTAAAAAAGTATGCTTCTTAAGTCTTTGCAAACCGAAGCTGGATTGGCTTTCTAAATTTGCTTTACTCAAGTGTCTCTTCAACTGTTATTTCATGGCTCACAGTTGCACATAATGCCCTAAATTACATTTCCATTATTCTTTTTTCAAAGGCTTGAATTAAATTGTTGTTCTAGAGGCTTCGTTTGTCCTTAACGGTCAGTGAAGCTCTTGGCCTAGACTTCACTTCAAAAGGCTGAAGCGTGGAGCGATGTAAGCTCATACATGGTAGAAGCAGGAGGTTTAAGGAAAAGAATACAGTAATTTCTTCCCAACAGAGAAGATTAGCTCTGGACTCTGATTTCTAGGTAGTTTTTCCTATGAAAAGGAAAGCCTCAACTGTTTCATGTTGTGAGCGTACACATAAATTCTATAAATTGCTATTGCTGTGGATTCAATTATGAAATTTTAATGCATGTAAAGAATAAAGCAGCTTTTTATGTGCAGTGCTAAAATGATGGGGGAACTGCTTTCCTTCACAATAAAATATACTTAAAGATGACTTTCTTTCACTAAATACTTCACGACAGGGTCTCTATATTATTTATGACTTCAAAGGTTTTATATTTTGCTTCCATTTGGAATCAATTCATGAATAAACACTGGCCAGCCTCCTTAGAAGACTGAAACAGTGTACACTTTCTTTAAACCAAGCAAAGAAAAAACCTTCATATATATTTTTGCAAGACCTGTGGTAGAGTGTGTGGTAAAACATCCTCTGATTATTATTTATTGATTGTTGACTGATAAATTATTTACAAATTTTGTTAAAAGGACCAGAGGGTTCCTCCTCAATCATATAATTTAACACAATCACACATACATTTATCAAATTACGGTAGCACTTTATAATTACTACACACTACTAATAATTTATTAAACATTAATAAATAGTTTACAAGTAATTTATAAACCCTTGTTTCTATGTCATTACACAATTATAAACAGTTTATAAATATAATGTTAAAGGCTTTTTTACTGTTTTATAAACACCTATGTTATTTGCTTAATAACAATAAATTCATGCTTTATTGAGGGTAAGTTAATCATTTATAAATAACACTTTTCACTATTTAAAACCCAGTTAGTTATCAATTGTAAGTGATTCATGAAAGCATTTATAACATGTTAATAAATTATTAACAAATTATTTAAAAGCACATTCATAAATCTTATTATTTAGATATAAAGTAACAGTTGCTAAGTGTGATAATAAACCAGGAACCAGTTTATAAACCAGGAATAAAGCATTTAAATTTATAATTATAAATGGTTTACAAATGTGTAATAACATAGAAACAATGCTATGTAATTAACTTAATGCTTAACAAATGATTAGTAGTGTGTAGTTATTATAAAGTACTACCCATATCACAACATAAATGTTTGTTTTGAGATGAGAAAAGACAGAATTCCACCTGCATTATGTTATCTTCATCTGAACTCCATGTCATTGAGGAAACAAAGCCATGCTGGGAAAAAAATGTTGACAATACAAATTATTTATATTTAGGATTTAATTTGGACTTTTCTTCTAACAGGTGGCTTTTTGTTTTCCTTTTGTCACCAGGGCTTTAGACAATGATTGCTGCGTGTTAGCAAATTTAAACTGTTACACAAGCATGTTCATTGAAGACTACGTTGTAAAATTCATTTATTTCTTTTAACATGAAAATATATAATACATATTTACAAAAATGTAAGGGTTCTGCTCACTTCTGTAAGATGCTGTATGTTCACATATACGTTTTTTTTGTAAACAATGTTAAGTTGTTTGTACAGTTAGATGCGAGAAAGAAAATGCTAGGTAAATATGTGTAAATGCTAGAGTAAATACTATCAAGTCACACATGTGGATTTAACAAAATCCACAATAACTTTGTGGACATGATTTTAAAAGACCCCTAGATCAATGTTCCCTCAAATTTTTCAAGTGTCTAAGCAAACACTTAGACTCTGAGCGACCCCTTGGACCACTGTGAGCAACATCTCGATAGCATCCCACCTTTACAACTAACATGGTTTATTATAAAGAATCTAATTGGAGAAGATATTACCTTTAGATAACATTTTTTATCTAGTTATTAAAAATAAAAAATCTTGTTTTTGGCCTAAATACGCAAATGTCTTGTTCCAGGGAGAGGGTCTAACAAGCTTTGATTTTACACATTTTCCCACATCATTTTAAGACATAAGAGCCCAGCATGTATGAGTTATAAAAGTGTAGAAATTTGTAGAAAACTTGGCTGGTGACAAATGTGCTACCATGAGTTCTTATGGGTTTAGAAAAAAACAATCAAGCTGATCAAAATGAAGAAACACATTTTTGTTGTTGTAAATGTTCCCGCTTGTTGAAAAAAAAATCATGTCACTACAAGAGCAAGCGACTGATTGATTGGCATCAATGAAATCCGCCTGAGTTACATTTTTTCTACTCAGAAGATCGGTCTACCGCACCATCTGATTCTCATGCATTACAGCGTCATTACTTAGACTTTACATAAAAATATGAAGTTTTTGCCGGATCAATAGCACCTGGTGTGTAGGCAGGAGTTGAGTGTGCACTGTCTGGGACACACTAAAATGTCTGGTTTTTACTCAACCATTATGCATGCTCTGTGTAAGAACTTAGTAATCTCCTCCCACCAGTTTCTTTTTGTACCTTAATATATTTTTGCCCTATGATTTATTCTCTGCTCCGTTTGCACAACACCTGATGTAGCACACATGCACATTTAAATGTATATAGATTAATTTAACTGCATAGTTTATTTTTTTGTGTACTTACTTTTTTATCTTTATATTCTTCTCTTTTGTAAATGATTTTTTCTTTTGTCTTCTTAAACCTTATGGGTTTCAGTGTGAGCAGAAAAGTAAGAATTTCATTGTACAAGGAAAGCCAGTTTCTTTAATGTGCATATGACAATAAGCGCTTTGAAATTGGAACTCCTCCCGCCGGAGTGCATTGGATTGTGGGCATCATCAGCCAGTTGAGTGGCCTTTGATCTACACTTCAGAATCTTTTAATCCGGGCACCATTAGGATACTTTTAATTTTTCAATGTTTGGGATACACTAATTCTCAATTCACATCCCTTTAAGTATGGATAATTCATAGATTGGGACACAAGGACATTGAACAAAACCTGCAATAAGCACATGAATTACCAAACAGCATAAACATGGTAAATGTACTCCAGGTTGCAGGATACCAATCAATGAGCATGACAAAAACATGCAGAAAACACTATAGAGGGTGGTCACACTCAACACTAATGTTGGCAAACAAGAACTATCTCTCACTCTCCTGGTATTTGTTTCTCAAATTGCTGAATCCAGTGAGTGACAGATAATGAGAGAAAGGGCTCTATGATTGGGATGTTGCCAACAGACCTCACTTACATTTACCTTCTCTCATCTACTGGTTAATTGAATGCATTGTAGCACACACACAGATGAAAAGGAATATTCTTACTCACAAAGTTTGGGATACTTGAACCTGAGTAAGAACACACAAGCAATTGGTATTTATGTTAATTATTGTTGCACACAACAATACAAGATAATATCCATTATGGAATATTTTTGGTTAACCTTCGTCAACTGTCTCATTCACACCCGTAAGAAGACTTATCTGCCTACTATCTAGAAATAAATTAAAATAAACACAATTAAAATAGTTCAACTTAAAAGTAAAGTAAAGTCTACTGATTTCTATTTTCAACAATGGCCTCCAGAAATTGCAAACTCTACTATTAAATACAATGTAATTTTTAAACTATATTAAATGTATTTTCATACAGTTCAGTGCATGAGCATTTTCTAAAAGACGAGTAAATGTTTCAGTGAAATAGAATAAATCAAGAATTAAGCAATAAGTGCATGAATCATGAACAGGTCTAAAGGCTGAAGGGGCTCAATCTAGCAACATTATGTACACATAAGTGAACCTGAGATCTCATCTCCTATTTCTCCCCAGGTTGTTTTGTGTTTGAAACCAGCTTATCCACTGATCACTGAGCGATGTTTTCTCATCCAGTTCTGTCTATACCCGACTGCTTGCTTCGAGAGGAGTTGTTCACTCTGCATGAAACTCTCTCCTCATGTTCTCTATGCTCACTGAACTGAATCATTCAATCAGAGAGCTGAACGCTGTTTCTATTCACTTCAAGAATGAATCTTTCAAATCAGGTTTGCTCATTGATTCAGGTCCCAACGATTCAAATCTTGTTTTTCTGTACATCTGTGATAATCACAAAAATGCAATCTATTGTTTTAGTGCTTGCCTTGCATATTTTCAAGATAATATTCTTATGCAGCTAAAAAACACGGGTTCTGTGTTTGTTTGATAAAGAATACTTTATTTTTTGATATTTTCAGCTTGCCATGAAACACATTCATATCAAATCCATTTTAAGAAGAACTTTTTTTACCAACATTTGTTAATCTCTTGTTCAAAACTGGTGCTTTTTGTGTCTCTCAGGTATCTTTAATAGCATACAATTGCCGTTTGTGCAAGAAAATTTGAACATCAAAGGAAAGTGCAACTACAGAAATTATTAGAATACAAATTTTCATTTTAATGATTACAGATTACAAATTAGGCAAAACCACTACAAATATTTCCTTAGTTTAAAATTCTCTCAGTCTGGCACAACTAGAAGATGTGGTCTGGTGGATGAGGAGATTGACTGCAATTCAAAATATCCCCATAGGAGTCCCTATATCCCCAATTTCCCACACCAGTTGAAGGTGGTGCGAGTGATGAAACACTTGCTCTCTCATCTTCAACAACCACAGCTGTGGTGCCCTTGAGGAAGGCCCCAGTTTCCCAAATGCACGCTGGGCACCACAGAAATACTGGGGAGTGGGTCACTCCATAGCTTGCCAATTGTTCATTTCACAAGATGATTCAGAATTATGAGGAAAACATATTGAAAAATTGAAAACATTTATCAATTACACCATAGTTATTTTCCATAGTAAGTTGAATATTTTATATGTGTGTGCATGTTTTTGTATTTGAACAATATGCAAAGAGCCTTCATGAGTGTGATGTAACCAGATTTCTTTTAGGATTATAAAAGTCATGTAGTTTGCGCTCGGCTTGATGTATAAAGAGTTAAATCTGCATATTTCATAAATGTATTTAAGCATAGCTCAAGTAAAAAACACTTACTGTGTGGACCCCCAAACCAACACATGGGACAGTTGGAAAAGTGCCTGGTATAAGAGCCAGACTCGTAATAAGTCCTTTATCAAACTCTTCTTTGTTGATAAACCATCTAAATGTGAAGTGCTGCTCACAAACAAAAGTGGGGCTTCGGCAGGGATAAGGCAAAAGGGCGGTGTTAAAGAAAACGAGACGTTTTTTTGCGCACAAAAAAAGGAATAAAGGATTGCTCAAACATGTCTACACTAATCTGAATTCAACTTGACGCATGGTTTTGATAAGGGAACAACGCTTCAAGATAACAGGAATGTCAGAAAACATTTTTATTATTTGTCACCTTTAACACATTTTTAACTTTAACATGCCAACACATCGTTCCTTTTGAATTATAACGTTTGAACTGACATTTTGGTAAAAATTTAGTTATTCGAATATTCAGATTTTCTGACATCATTTACACTATGTGATGTGTTTTGTAATTATATTTGTATGTTTTGCTTTTATTTTGTCTATTATATGAAATGGAAAACTTTGAAGCTCAGCATCATAAAACCCATCTGAACACAGACAGACCACTATAATAATTCCTAGGGATGATTTGTTTAAGATTTTTTTATTGGACATAATGAATATTGTAATTTTGTGAGATTTTTTATTCTTATATGGCTTGGAATAATTTACCTGGAAAGTAGTGAACTAGTATAACATGTAATTGGCATATCTGGACCCAACTCATATGTTGACACATACCTGTAAAAGCATATAATTATGAATTTTATGCTGGACATATCCAAGGGAGCTGAAATTTCTTTTTAAACTAGCAGTTTTGTTTTTATCTTCACGCTCCATAACCTTAACACACTCATCAGGACAAGAGAGAGTGTTTGCCTGTTTGTGTTTGAGCACAGCAGGTGATGCTGTAGAGAGCATCTGTTTCAGCCACAGGCCTGGAGCTTCACCTTTATTCCTGCTGCTGGACGCTAGTACACACATACACCTGAGTCTAAGGTGGAGGTCAATGCACAGAGAGTCTGGAGCTTGGCTCATTCTCTCTGTTTCTTTCAGTGTTTTTGGATAGCCATTTACAATGGCAACATGTGTTCATTACGTTTAAAACTATTTCATTAATTTTTAACTGACAAAAATGTTTTACTTATATGGAACAAGTGGGAGATTGTTATTTTTTTGTATGATGCACAGTGTGTAAATTGAGCATGTCCTTTGTAGATGCACTCATTAAGGTGACAGTTGTATAGCTTTCTTTTTAGATGGTAATTGTCTCTCATGGGGATTCGAGGGGATTTTCATTAAAGGGTGACCTGGGTTTTTCAGCTTTAATACAGAGAATCTGTGCTTTCATCCAAAGCTTACACGTTCTCAAGTGATTTATCCTTTTTTTCCCAGATAACGTCACAGTTATGTTGAAAATATGCAGCACCTTTTATTTTAGGAAACTATAAGGGAGTGCCGGGTGAACATAATGTCACTTTTTGAGGCCCCAGTTACTGCAGGAGTTGATGGAGAAATAAACATTGCTCTCACCCACCAGTGAAATCCCCTGCTGTGCATGTTTGCTGACTTTTCCTAGCTACAGATGTGTGTTCACTGCTGAGAATGTTCACTTCTCTTTATGTACTCTTAGGTCTCTCAATAATCATTACAGTTTGTATATAGATATAGAGACATGCAGACAGAAAGGCGGACAGCTAGAAAGATGGAAGGATGGATGGATGGAGAGAGTGTTGAATTGTTTTTACCTTTTTTGCTGGATCAGAATTTATCTTGAAAACTGATTATTTTCTGAAAATAAATTATTCTCAATTCCCAATTCTTGTTCTCCTCCAATAGCAGTAATATTATCAAGTGTATTCCTTATACATTAAAGTAAAGTTCAATTTGGAAAGTTGGTATAAGAAACACAATGGTTTTGTTGTAATGTTGTAAACTTTGTTTTCTCTCAATTGTCAAGAGACATTATTTCCTTTAAATGTTCTGAATTCTTGTTTTTCTTTTTTTTTTGCTGAGTTAAACATAATACACTGCTGAACCTTGCTCTTCGCTGTTTTAATGGCTCTCCTTGAGAAATTACTTTGCTCCTATTCATGCACAGTGAGTAAAAAAATCTTTTTAATGGCCAAGTGTAGAAAGTGAAATAGTGGCCTTCATTAACTTTTATTGTCTTAGATTTGCCTCTGTCTCAGTGTTATTGCTCTTTGTCTTAGCTTTGTTATTTTAGACTTTAATAAACATTGTTTTACTTGGTTACACCAACAACATAAAGTGTTTGAAAATCAGAAACACACAGACCAAAATTATATAATACTATAAACATCTTCTAATATTAGGCAATATATGGCTAATGGATTAATTGTATATATCATTGTATTCTCACTGGACATTAACTGGACTATACAAATACATCATACATTTACAATATCTTATAAATAATTACATTTTCAAACAAATTATTTTAATAAATGTCCAATGAAGCAAGGACATGGACACTAATGCAATGCGCATCATCCACCATTAACTGGTGCTACAGATGGCACTAATTACATCACTTGTCACAGTTTCCTTTTTGAATCTAAAGAAAGAATTCAGTTAAAGGGAAATTACATTATTTTGTAGGTAAATTTATGGATTGTGGATATTCTATTAATATAAAATATCAATATGAATTTGTGTAAGTTATGTTTAGGTTAACCCCCAAAAAAACTGAGATTTTAAACAAATTGTGGTAACACTTTAAATTACAGCCTGTAATTACTGTTTAGTAAGTAATTGTTTAGTTTAGTAAGTCAGCTGTAAGTACTGTTTAGATTACAGTACACAATTGCTGTGTACTTACAGGGAAATTACTGTGTAGTTATAGGATATTTATGGTAATATTAAATGAAATATACTGTTTACTTGTCTATGGTAGTTACAGTGTACTTATAGGGTAATTACTGTGTATTTACGGTGTAACGGTGGAGAAAAAAAATAACTTTAGAGTACATCCCTCACCCAGTGTAATTACGATGTAAGTATTCATAAACCAGCACAATATATAAATAATGGCACAAAAATAATAATGCAGGTTGTTACCATGCAAGTGCAAATAAAAGGAAGCAAATAAAGGAACACAACAATTGCTAATAATTACCTAGAATGTTCACAATAAGTAAACATTAATTACCCCTAATTAAACAATAACTACCATGTAATACACAGTAAATACACTGTCGTTACCCTGTATTTACAACGTTAATACCATTTAGATACACTGTATTTAGACCGTAATCACCCAAAAAGTGCTCTTCAAATACATCATAATTAATCAGTAAGTACACTGTAACTGCTCTGTAAGTACACAGTAGTTAAACTGTAATTAGCAGACAGTGGTTACCCAAAATTGAAAAAGTTTACATTTAATCAATAATATAAAGTGTAAAAAATTTAAGTAATCCTCACATTTATAATCTGTAGTGCAAAACTGAAATGGGGTAAATTGTTACATAGGATTAGTTACCTAGAGGATTAATAAAGTGATGATGATCTTTAAACATGACAATCTTCAATACATAAACTGCAACACACACGCGCTGGTATAATGGAGATACATGATATTCTAGAACAGATAATCCAACAAAACAGAGCAGTCGCAAGCAACAATAACATTACACAACAATTGAAGAGTGCAGATGGGAGCCCTTTAAAGAGCACAGTGAGGGTGTGGAACAGCTGATCAGTGTCAATAGCTGTTTTTGCACACTATGGCAAGTCATAGCATCAGTGCTTAATGTATTTAAGGAGGGACTTCCAAGCTTAAAGTATGCCTCATCAGGGCTTAATCTGGACTAGAATCTGCCTTCAGCCCCCCAAAACAGCTAGCTCTCTTAGGGTCAGATGAGACTAGAGAAGATAAGAGAAGCTCACTGGAGACAGGAGACATTGTCAACTGGTTTATTCATTTCTGCTTTGAATGCTTACTGATTATGGAATACCTTTTGCTTTTAAACCTATTTACACCCACAAGTGCACTTTCCATCAGCAGCATAAATGAAAAGCTGATTTTGATTCTGATCACCAATAAATGGCTTAACAAATTGTTTTAATATTGTGTTTAAAATCACCTATTTTTAAATAGACAAACACTTGTGATTTTTTTACCTTTAACCCTCGTCTTTTAAAGGTTGTGGCTCTTTATCCAATAATATATAAGGAGACACTTAAAACTATTTCATTTGCTTTCTTCATTTTTGGAAGCACATTTAGGTGAAATGCCAGAGAGCTTTTGCTTGTGTTTGTGTCAACTCTTTCTAATTAAACCTTTTGACTTTTGCTCGTCTAACAAGGAATTGTAATGCTTGATATTAACCTCCTAGCAGTTATTCACTTACATTGTCAATCAAATTCTATTCACCATGCATTTTTCAAATCTGTAAACACAATTTTACAAAATATTCACTGCCAAGGTAACGTTATGTTAACTGTGGTAGCCTTATTTGAAGATGGGTTCTCACATGTTACTGTAGTATTTTATCAACAGCATACTTCATGTAATATTACTCTTTTCAAGCTCATCACCTTCAGATACAGCATTATTTAGCATTTATCCTCAAGAGTGTGTGAAAGTTTAATCTTCTTTAATTTGGTGACACAAGTGGGAATGAGACTGTGGTTGCTTAATTCTGATGAGAAATGGAGCAAGTAATGAAATGACTGTGGGAAAGAATTGAGACTGAGTTAATATATGTTTTCTTCTTCTGCTGGAGATTATGAATATGAATCTGTTTTTCTCCTGTGGGTGACATTTGAGACTCACTTGACTGCACTGTGTAATGGTGTGTGCATTAATTCAACTACTGTGCACTGCAATGGAATAAAAGCCCAGAGAAAAACGACACATGCATATACAAGTAAACCCAATTACATATGCAAATTTTGAATCCAGTATTACTTTGTTGGCTTTCTATAGTTATATGTCAGGGATTGCCAGCAGACACACAAGGGATCAGTACATAGAACTCAATGAACCACTTTTCTTTTAGAGTTAGAGCTACGGTGAGGAGTTTGTAGCAACCAGGACCTAAAAGGTATATTAAAGGTGATGACTCATGTAGCCACGACAACAGGTGTGCAGCAATAGAGGAAACATTTACATTTATGCATTTGGCAGACGCTTTTGTCCAAAGCGACTTACATTAGGGGAGAGACAATATGCAATTTGTTACACTGTCAAAGTCTATCTCAGCTTCTCATAATAGAATTGTATCAACTGATCAATAATCCTAAGCAGTGAGGAAGTAGAGGAAGAAAATAAAGACAGAGGAGGGAAAAAAGAAGGTAGTTTTTTTTTAATAGTAGGTGTTCTCTGAAGAGAAGAGTTTTCAGTTGCTTTTTGAAAGCTGTTAGTGTTTTTGCTTTCCTGACTGGATCAGGGAGTTTGTTCCACCATCCAGGGACAGTGAAAGAGAAGGTTCTGCTGAGAGATCTTCTGCCCTTGTGGGAAGGAACCACAAGTCGCTGTTCCTTCTCTGAGCGCAGGCTTCTGGAAGGCATGTAGGAGCGTATGAGCTCATGGAGGTAGCCAGGGGCTGATCTGGAGATAGTTTTGTATGCCAGCGTTAGCGATTTGAATTTAACCCGAGCTGCAATGGGGAGCCAATGAAGAGTGATGAAGAGGGGAGTAACATGAGCTCGTTTCGGTGGAAACCAGAGAGGTAGATATAAAGTGTGGTGACATAAGTTTAGTGTCAGGTCCAAGACACCTGATGAGCAACGTAACATCTCAACAGAATCAAATCGATTGCTCATCAGGTGGTCTGTGCGCAGCCAATCACCTGCCTACTAATCTGAGAATCGTCACCAAGTCTCCACAATTCACAATGCCCCTGCCACGTCATCGACCCTGAACTCCCTTACTTACATGGACTATGAACCTGTATTCTTCTGTCATCTCCTGTTTCCTCCTGCTCTTCATACTGGCACTGTTATCACATCCAACCAGACTGTCACCACCTCCTCACGCTAAACTCATCCCAACTATCCCAGCAGCATTGCTGACCTGAGGAATTTTCACACGGAATGAGATTGACCTGCTGAAGTATTTTAAAAAGATGTTTCAAACCCTTTTCAATTCCTAAAGATAAAGCAAAACTGCCTTTGTATTTCAAGCTCTGCAATGGTCTGAGTGTGGGAATCCTCAGTCATGGAATCCTTGAGTTTCAACTGTTTTCTAGACCACTTCAAGATTGTGCTTAAATATAAGTTCTATCTCCTCTCATGAACAATAATCAAGGAAATAGCTCAATTTCAGACTACTCCATTAAATTTCGTACATTAGCAGCCACTAGCGGCTGGAACGAAACAGTGCTACTACAAGTAACTGTTTTCTGAAGTAGACTCAGTCTGTACCTACATCTTCAGAGGTTTGACAACAACAACAACGTACTTGAAACATTTAATCAAAAATCAAAAGGTGGATGCCCTGTATAGTTCGCCGTAAACTGAACTTGCAAATCAAACAACAACTCTATCCCTATTCACTTCCACTCATCCCAACTATGTTAGAAGAAATCTTTTAGATCTACTCCAAACTAGACTTACAAAGCACCTATAACCTATGCTCTCTTACGCCTCGAAGATACAGATTCTCCACCTACCATCATTCAAGAGGCTAATCTCCATTGAATGGAAACATTTTGCCAGAAATCTGTGACGTCACTCAAAATCTTTCTTTTCTGCTTGATGTCCAGAAGGTAGAATGTTCGTGCCTCAACATCTAGAATGACGTCTACTGGAGGACATCCATGGCCAGGCTCTGGACACTCTGGTAGCAGGCGCACCCTCTGGCTGTCCCAATGAAAGTTCTGGTGGCCAAAAATGAGACAGGAGGTAGCCGAATATGTCCAGAGCTGTTCCACCTGTCCTATTTCGAAGTCTCGACAAACCCTACCATCTGTCAAACTCAGCATTCTTCATCTGAGGGTTCGTGTGAGTGTTTCTTCTTCCGGCAATCATCTGCAAACCAATGGGCAAACATGACGGAGAATCCTAGAACTTGAACAATTTTTCAGTTCGTACTGCCAACAGAACCAGAGGTCTGATTACTTACCTTGGGTCGAGTATTCACAAAACTTCATCCAACAAAAAACTACAGTCATGTCCCTGTTCCAGTGCATAATTGGCTAACAGCCCCCACTCTATCCTTGGAGTAGAACCTTCCATCGTTCTGTCAGTCGATCACTGGTTCTGTGAATGAGAGGGTATGGGGTTCAGCACATGCTTACCTCCAGAGAGCTGTTGCAAGTAATGAGAACTTCGCTGACCTTAAACAAACAAAAGCTCCCCAATTCCATCAGAGGGAGTTGGTCTGTTCATCAACAAAGGATCTATGTTTATGGTGATAATGCAAAAAGCTGAACCCTCAATAAACCTGACCTCAATTTCAATAAATCTGAAAAAGTCATCAGCGTGGTCATGTTTTTGGCTGCAACAACCACTTTTACCACACCTTTCACGTTTCTCTCCTCAAATTTTGCCACTCTGTTTCCCAAGTGTTTTAATACTCCAGGGAACATGAGTACAGAACACTACAGCATTTTATTATTGAAACACAAATATCATAAAATCATATCTTAAAGCCATAAAGGGGTTAACGCCGATCGTACGCATGCACAAGAGTGGATAGAGAGGTAGAAGAGACTCCAGAGATCTGTTCCTGGAGCTTTATCCCCAAGAAAGACGTCCAGCCTTACTACATAATTTCCTTCTCCCTCTCTTGTTGCTCGACCACTCTGTCACACACACAACTCAACTATACACATTTTATCAATCTTTATATGAGACATATTTTGTAATATTTCGTGAAAAAAAACATAAAATACACAAAACTGCCAATCAATATAAAAGTTGATTAGTGTTTCTAAAGATAGTGGAGTAAAACATGAAGGATAATGCGGATGAGAATTATTCAGGTTTATTCTTCCAAAATGCACCCACCCCCTCTTGTTATCACCCTTAATGTAAATTATGAATGAAGATTGAAAGTTAAAGTGTAAAAATACCCAGCTTATATCTGCAATTATTTTAATAGTCACTGAAATTCAGATCTGTTCCATTGAAAACCCATCAATAGCAATGGTGCAGAGGGCTTGTTTGGACAACCTGGCGGCATGATCAAATAGTGACACCGCTGCGCAAGATAATAAGTGAATACATATGAGATGGAGAGAATAATAGATCCAGTATCAATTTAGCGACTTTTTTCGTTCTAGCCGACAGGTTCTTTGGACAGAGGAACGCAGCTGCATTGTCTGTGCTATGCCTTTCTGTCACTCACTGTCTTCACCCTCACCCGGGAATGCTCCTCTGTCAATGCGATTTCCTGTATATAACAATCAATGCTCCCGGCCGGCGCAAAGTTCTTTTTCTCCGTATGCTGTTTAAAGGCAGTTTGCAAGTTTTCAAAATGGTGCGTTACCGTCACAAACTGGAAAGTAGTATGAACTATATAAAAAGGAGCGAAAAATAACTTTTCCTATTATTATTAATTTACATTCAAAAATTATTCGTAGTCATTTTAGGAAATAAAATGATTGCCTTATATGTTTTTGTTTCTTTTGGGATTTTGATAATTTTTATACCCTCTGTATTTATTTCCCTAATCTCATCATTTCTTTTCTTTACATTTCAAATGTTTTGCATTTAAGTATTACATGTTCTATTGTTTTCTCTACTCCACTATTATCACAATTCCCGGTGTTCTCGGTGCAAGGTTTCGAGATTGTGGGTCTTTATTACTAAAAATTTGAACTATAAAATGTTTTGTTTAGATTCCATCATCATTACATATAGTACAAAGTAACCCAACCTTTTGACGCTATAAAATACTTTTTTTAGATTAATTTCTTGACACAAATCATGAAATCAACATTTAGCTAAAGACGTTAACATTTGTTTAAAATCACAGCGCTTACCTTTCATTTTCTAGCAACAGCAAAACATAATTTTGTTCTCATTGTTTGTATTATTTAATTTTATTTACCATTACATGTTTGTTTTATAACGCCATGTGTTAATTTAATGACATAAAACACGTATACCTGCAATACTTTTATGTTTACATTAATAAAAACACATTGGGGGTGGGCAATGTACGTTACGCATGTCACATGGTATTTATGCAAATTAGGTGATGACGTAATCTAGCGACATTTGGGCCAGCCTATAGCAACTTTTCTTACTGAGGAGTTGGCAACAGTGTCCAGAATCGGCTACAATTGTGAACAGGAAATCTTTTGGGGTAATGCAACATTTGGTGGACAAGAAGTGCTGGGAGATGTAGTCATTTAATACTGAAACAAACATGGCATGATTGAAAAATTGTGAACTTTGATGTGAACTATCAGTCTCCTGGAATGATGCTGGTAAATTTCTGATACATGAAGATGTAAAATGGAGTCAGCTTGAGGATTTTATGAATCAACACACAATTAAAAAAGATAAATATAACAAATTTTTAAATCACATACCATATATTACAGGCTATAAACTGCTACTTTTGTTTACCATGCTTTGAACACTGCAGCTAATAAAATAAAACTTTTTCAGGGCTAACTGCTATCAGATTAAGATCCAAGCTTGCATTCTGAACAGTCACAACATACGATCACCATCATAATGGAAAGTGCAGAGGAATTCAAATAAAGCTGTTTTTACCCAGTTGCATGCTATTCATCTGACAATTGATTAAGAAAATTGAGAGGCAATTAAAGAGAAACCAGGAGAGTGTGGAAAAGGTAATATCGGTGTTGAGCTTGGATGATTTCTGATGTCCAGGTACTGTTAAACATAAGTTATTCGGTGTCCTCCTCACTCTTTAGATGTTCAATGATGGTCCTGTGCACACTGCAGTTACGCTGAAAACCCAGTGTCTTCACTTCTCATGCACTACTACCAACCAATCAAGAGGACCAAGAAGAGGACACCCCAAAATTACCTGGAAGTGATGTGACTATGATCAAGAAGGTGGAATTCAAGCAACTAGTACAATCTACTAGTCATTGAGATTCCTATAAGTTGTATGACAATGCCATATGGATGTTTCTTGGACAGATGTTATAAAGGTCAAATAAAATATGGAGAATTAGAAGCATAACTTTTTTTGTTCGGCTTTGAGCTGTTTTCTTAAAATATTTCAGTTATGTTGCAGAGCTTGAGTGACAAACTAACAGTACATTTACGGATGCATTATTGCCATATTTGAAGACACTGGAAAAATGCATTAATTTAATTTTAAAATTTAATAAAACATAGAATAATTTTTTTTATAAAAAATGTTTAAATACACACACATGGGTATATATCTCATATTATAATGTGGCTTATAGGGTGTGGCTATATATGAACAAATCTATTTTTCTTTCTAAATAAAGGCTGTAAACTATGGTAACTTTGTAAATACAATTAAACATACAGTAAATTGAGCTCTGTTGCTCAAACACTTACATTGTCAATTATATCACTGCCTCAGATATGTTCATAATCTACTGAGTGTAAAAATTTCACTGTTGGTAGTGTTGATTTTAGAGCAGAAAAACCGCACCTAAAATGCTATAAAATAATATAGGGGTGCATAGAAGTGCAATAAAATAAACATATTCCTAGTTTTGCTATTCCAGTTCCTACATTTCAAATAGATTACAGTAGGTTACCAAACAATACAACACGATATCAAGGGTTTTTACAAATACAAGCTTTATATTTAAAGGTTTTGGATATGAACATCAAAACTAGCAATTTTGAGCTGTGACATTACCAGTACTACAAATTCGAACCGCTCACCTATGACTTACATGGGATTGGTTTCAATATGAAGGGGAGTCAATTTGGATTTGCTGGGTGAACCATAAATTCTCATTACTTAAGCATTACTATCTTGGCGGAGTCATGGATGAAACTCTGAAATCCATGCAAAAATGCTGGTCATATTTCTGTAATACTAAAGTATAGGTGTGCTAGTGATGCGTAGAGGATGAAAGGCATTCGACCGAATGTCAGATGTGAATTTAGGGAGGATGAGAAGCAATATTTGAGAAGAGCTTCCTGTGAATCTTCAGCTGGAGAATCTCTACTTGCTGTATTTAACTGTTCAATCTGAGCTCATATCTGAACGTAATGGAGCAGAAAGTGCCAAAGACATCAGCAGTTATAGAGTTACAATAGCTGACCTTTTAGCTAGAGCAAATAGAGTTGCCATTGCTCTCATGGATATTTATAAAACGTCAAAACTCCACATTTTATTGACTTTATTTAATGTAATTATTTATTTGTCTTCTATAACCACTTCTGATCGGGTTCATGGTTGGTCTGGAGGTGCCTAGTGTGCACAGAGAAAACCCCCTATTATGTAAACTCCCTTAGAAAGGTGATGATCATGATCAAACAATTAATTAAACGTTGTAACTTTTTTTATTTTGTCAATCATCTGCCACTCAAGAAACCACTCCTTTAATTATGCATAATGACAAGGTGTAATATATCTTAACAGACTAATTAAAAAATAATTCACCCCATCTTTGGAGCTTGTTTATGTATGCTCTGCAGAATTAGTTGACGTCTAACAAAGAATTTTGTAAGTTGTGAAATGTGAGTGTGTGGGGAGGTGTAAGTGGGGGCGAGGGGCACACATGACTCTTGATACTACTTCTCTAGCATTCAAAAACTGATGTTTCCATTTGCATATCAGAGGAATACAGGTGGAATGTTCATTTTCTGGAGTATCCCAATAGCCTTCATCACTGTCACATGTCAACATAGTTTCTTCATACCTGAAAATACTATTTTAATCAGCACTTTACATGAAAGAGCTCTCCATTGATATTAGCTTTGTTCACTGCTAGAACTAACCATTTGTTGCAGGAAATTATAATTTTGTGGAAGCATTTATGTGCAACTAATGAGATGCTTTTCATTTTTGCCTTTAACATGAAAACCAGAAATAAACCTCCACAATTGCTTTCCTCCTTCAACCTAGAGAGACGTTCACTGTATTTCTTAATTTATGTTCTCTGACCTGAGAGAAGAAAGGGCCACAGAGACGTGTACACAATTACTTTTCCAGCTAATGTGCTCAATCAAAGCTCAACTCCAGCCGGTTTGGGATGCAGCGTCCTTGGCCTTTATTGTGCAACAAATTGAGGTCAGAAAAAAGAAATTTAGCGATTGCCTCGATTCACTGCCCAGGATCAATTGGCCAAATTTTGACCATCATTGAGCTTGTGTGAAGATTTTAAATTCAGACCAGGTACCCATTGGCATTTCCTGTAACCAAATAAACTTTATTAAAAATAATAATAAATAATGAATAAAGAAATTACAGTGTTTTTTTTTTTTGCTGCCAAATTTGAGAACTTCTTAAATGCATAACTCTGGTACATGATGCACCCTTTGATACATGACTTTCACCCACCACGTTTCACCTTGTGCAATCAATTTTGAGAAGTTATGTTTATAGAGCTTGTGAAGTGATGTTTTTATTTACCACTAAGCCATCCATCACCAAATGGCGGACCACTGTCTGTATTCGCAATGATTGGGGGTTGACCAATTTCTGCTAAATTCACAAGAAAAGTTTACTTCAAATGGGACATTTGATCAACGTCCCCAAAACTAACCCTGGGAAAGACAGTGGGCTCCGCTACTCAGGTTAATACAACAATAGCTTACCTCAGTTGAGAGCCAATCAAATTTCTTGCTTAAACTAAATTTCCAATGCAGAGCATACATTTGAGCAGAGAGGAGACGAGACTGACAGATTGCCTGTCTTGCTTCAAAACAGAAAGATTGATGTGGAAAACTAGTTTTAGTGTCCTAGATTAGTGGACAGAGAAGTATTTGTTCATTCTTCCGTCAAGCAGTTCCAAACCAGTCTACCTGATAATCCCCAAAACTATGGCATTAATTAAAAAAAACAAAAACACTGTGAAACTAAGCTCAGCTCATTTGAGTAAATTGCTGCCCAGTATGAGTGGTCTACGAGACTATTCACACAAACATTTACATTCCATTCTATGTACATTGTGTTTTATTTTATTTAAGCATTAATTATATATGGGTATATGCATAATGGGTTATATATATATATATATATATATATATATATATATATATATATATATATATATATATATAAGCCTTAAATAATGTAGATGAAACATTTAATTAAATACTAAATAAAATACAAAAGATGCTTCACTAATGCATAACTAGGAATATAAATGTTTCCATTCACTAACTCATAATTTAAAAAGTTCTCCTCAGGTGTTTATCAATCAAGATTGGCTGAATATAGATAAATGGACATAAATCCAAAAGACTGCATGGATGAAAAATATTCCTGCTATTTACAGGATTTAATTTAAATATGATGTGCATGGTATTTTATTTTGTTTTATAATATAATGTGTTAAGTTAAGTTAAGTTAGGCTAGACCTAAACAGAAGAAAGTTTAATTAGCTATGTTATTTCTAAAAGCAATACATTGTTTAGATGTTCTAAGCATTAAATATGCACCCTTAAAATTTCCAATTCTAAAAATAGTCATCACAAAATATGAATGTTAAATAAACACCTCTTTAAAAACCATGGATCTGGTGTTTAACAGTGATAAAAAATAAAGCTTTGTAATGGGTTAATATTGAGTTGAAGTATCTTAAACACTCTTAAAGCTTTTAAATTTACATCACTTACAAATGCTGATTCACATTAAGCTTTACTCATGTTACTTTTTTTACTTTTTGGGGCAATCCAGAAAACTGCAGGTCTTTCCAATTTTCAGAGTTCACATCAGTTTACGCTTACAAACCTCTGAGACTCAATACATTTTTCACAGGTATGGGCAATCCAAGGGTGGAATTCAGCCACAGCTTTTTGAACAAAACATCTATTATTGACCTTCATTTATGGACACAAATTTGCAGACCACTCCATCTCAGCACAATTGAGATTATTTCTCTCAATTGCAGTACTTTTCGATGGCTCGCTGTCCAACATTTGATTATAAGTATACTCAGTCTGCTCTGGGCATCTCTGCCTCAATATCTTGTTCATTGTTTTCATGTTTCAAGTGACTCCTGCTGGCTGCAAAAACTTTCTGAGTGACTCAGCTATTGAGCCTTAAGGTGCTGGCTTATGTCCTAGTAGGGGTGGGATTATGGCCTCTTTCTTTCAGGGTTGCAGTGGAGCAGGGGTGTCCAACGTCGGTCCTGGAGAGCCGGAGCCCTGGACATTTTAGTTGCAACCCTGCTGTAGTATGCATACTACTCTACTTAAGCCAATCAGAGGACCATAATTAGTGCCACAGGTGTGTTTCATGATGGTTGAACCAAAAATGTGCAGAGCTCTGGCCCTCCAGGACTGACGTTGGACACCCCTGCAGTGGAGGAAGGAGGTCATTTAAAAAAATCTGTACAAAATCGAACCCCGATTTGTAATTCCGTCTCGCTATTGTTTTACAGAGATAGCTCAATAGCCATTTTGAGAAGCTTTGCTTATCAAAAGTACACTTAGATTCTTTCTCCACAGACATCTAAAGTTCATTCGCTCCTGTGTCTCTGCTGAGCCTTCTCTTATTTTTTGTTGTATAGTTTTGTTCTATGCTGTATGGTTTTAAAGTTTTTTGTTCTACGCTGTGCGGTTTTGCCCTGCAATTGTCAATTTTTTCGTAAATGTCCCGTAAAAATGCGCGTTTGACATCACAAATAAGCTTCTCAAGCACAAGCATGGAATAACATCTGCAGGGAGATCTGCTGTAATAATCTGCTGTTCTGGTGGTCTCTGAAACTTCTCCACAAGAAAAATTAATGGAGTAAACTATAAATATAACAATAATAAAGTATTTTACTTAAGAGTTGTTCAATATATTAAATAGGTGATTTAAATAAGTCACATCTGTTTCTTAAGTGTTCTTTATTTTTTCTTCAAGTATCTGAAAAGTATTGGATAAGGGCTCTGTATTGAAAGATCTTTATATCAAATCACTCGAATGCGAACTCAAGGGCAAAAAAAAAACCTAAATATTTGGGGCATTTGTAGTTGGTGACACTGATTTGTACAAACTACACAGGAGAGACAAGGGAACTAATAATAAGGGAATCCACACAGACACATATAGTCCAGTTCACAAGTAAAGTTGAATAAAAGACGGTGAAGGGAACTTTAAGACCTTTAATGCATATTATCGGTGGGTGATTATTCCAGAATTGTTGGATGTGATCAGTGAAAACTGTTACATCAGTTCAGTCATGCAAAATATAACGAATACGATTTTGTTTCTTTTTACGTGAACCCCTTAAAACAAACTATTTCCTACTGTATACCATAATTTTTGAGTATATGCATAAATTTACTTTAAACATTATTTTCTGCGTAAATAATTTGAGAAAGACCAAAGTAAAGTTGGTCTATAGATGTTTTATTGTCAGTTTGTTTTTCATCTGAGATTATGTCTGTGACTTTTGTCTGTTTCGCATGCTGATATAAAATAAACAGATTTAATTGCAGATTTTGTGCTATTTGTTTATAGGAATCTGACAATAATATCACTTAGCACAAGAATTGCATGTAATCTGAATATAATACTAGTGCCCATTCCCATGGGAGCTGTCAGAGAGAGGAGAGTTGTGAAGCTCAGCATGACACCTTGGTGTGTAATTGCAGTGTTTGCATTTGGAACATGAAAGATCTGGAAGCTTTTATCCTTACACCGTCAGAACAAAATGTATGACAATTATAGGCTGACTTTAACTTGTCACTGGAGCTGTGTCATGCCTTGACTTCCTCCAGGGGTTCTATAATAGAAGCATAAAGGTGGTTATTAGTGCTTCAAGGCTTCAGATTAGCGTGTTATAGTACATACTAGTTGCATTAGAAGGAAGGCAAGATTAGATTTAAAAGTAATTAATGTTACTCAATCATTTTAAAATATAATCTAACATCTGCTACATTCTAAGAACTGCTACATTTATTGTGATTTAGTAGTTACATTTTTTTGTTAAATTGGTTCTCATTTTATTATTACAGTGGAATCATAGATAAATACAATTACACGTTTAATTAAAAAGTTCTACAAACAAACATGTACTTTGATTTTGTTGATAAGTGTTACATATAGACACAGATATGACACTATTCAGGTATTCCTCAATATTCTTTGTAAGAACAAAGTCAGTTTTGTGAGAATTCTTGAAGTACTTCAGTGAGTTTAATCAAAGATTACAAGAAAGATCTGTCCTGCTATCTACATTCTTTTTATGTTCTTCTTTTCTCAGCGTTCCTTGTAATCTCCTCAGCATGGTTTTTCTCATTGAGTTTTGCTGTTGCGTCAAATTGAGAACTTGCACAATGCGATATGAGGTGCATTGTTGCTAATAGTTTTGCATGAATCTGGGCAAAAGTACAACATGTCCAGATGATCATACAAAAGTAATAGTACAATGAATCTAATTCTAATTATTTGTGATATAAATTACTATTTGATTAAATATTAATCAGTTCTATAATACCTTAAAATGTAAAATAAATAATGTTGCATCCAAAAAAAAATTGTTTTTTAATTTTTTTTTTTTAGCATTTTAGCACCTGGTGGAATCATGAACCTTTTTTTAAAGGTAGCTGATTGAAAGCCTTTTTGAAATGTTTTCTTTTGTATTCCACAAACTTTCAAAGGTTATGCATAACTTGAAGTCAATATATTTTAGTTGTACTGTTTAGTTTAATAATATAGTAATAATTGTCGTATTAAAAAATAACTTTTTAAATGGGCCTAAAAAAGATTTGTAACACCATCCAGCACACAATCACATCCTTTCCTATGCAATCAAACACCATTAACTTTTTCATTTTCTGTTTTGTGTTGACTCAGGGGTTTAGTTTTTCTTCTTCAAGTCATGAAGATTGAATCAAAACTGTCCAGGAAGCTGGAAAATAAACCCTTTTATGGATCACTTAAGAGACTTTGGTAAATAATGCTTCGGTGCATAACATCGAAATCACTCTGCGTTCATTAAATTTTCTGTCATAAATATTAGTTTGATTTGGTCTATTATGAATTCATCAGTCATTCTATACAATTTGATAAAATAGTTTTTCTGTATACTAAGGTAAAGACAAAGTTAATAGTGCTCTAATTAGGTCTTAATAGTTAGGGTCTGACCCAATTTTGTTTACTATATTATTAATTAGGCTGCACCTACTTTTTTTACAACAAAAGAATACAACATATTGATATGTGTTATATTTTTAACAAATTAGGAAACACTGTATATACAGACTTTTGAGAGGTGTCAAATTAATGCACTTTTTCTACTTATGTACAAAGTTTTTAATACTTATTATATAATTATTATAAGAAATAAACAGTAAATTCCCCAATAAACCTGAGCAATATTTAAATTAACAAAAGATGTGTGCTTTTCTGACTGTTGGCCAAGAATGAAGAAATGCCACATCAGATTACACTCACTCACAAGGAGTGCATTTCCATGGAGAGCTCTGGTGTGACGAGTCGCATAATGCTTGGTTATGATTCGTATTCAAAGAGTCCATCAGGAGTAATTTAATTTGGAAACTGAGCCAAAACGAAAGGTGTTGTTTTCATGCTTGTCAGAACTGAATTATCACAGGAAGGCAATGTTAAGAGGGAGGCTATTTTGGAATAGGAACGCATAGATTTTTTTAGAGTGAATTGACATCCATTCAGTTTGGATTTTTTGAATGAAAGACTTGATATTAAGAAGATTTGTTAATTGCATTAAAGGATTCACAGTATTTACCAGATACAAAATAGATTTTAAATAGAGTTTGAGTGTTTTTTTAGGTTAAGACACATGTGTGGATAAAATCTCAATTTTAACCAACTCAATGACACATTTATTAAAATAAAGTACAGCTTTAATGACATATTTTAACAACATTGCTTAGTGATATTCATTATTATACAGTAATCACAATGCTGTAAATAAAGCAAACAAAGAAAGCGCTCATTTTGTATTTAGCTTTTTGTATTACATTTTACATATATACTATATATTTTATATCATAAAAATAAATTCTGTTGCTCTTGTTAATTTCAAGCATCGTCTCCATATGAAATTCTAATGACCAAAACAAACAGCTGATGATTTTTATTTCTTTCTGAAGTTTTATTGAAAGTTGTGTAACAATCCAAATTCTTTGGATTAGGAACAATGTTTTCAATCAGTTCTTTGACTTGACTTGATTCTGAAAATGTGTGACACAAATAAAATGTTGCATTGATCAAACAAGTTCTCTTTCATCTTTCACTCGTAACTTACATTCCATGAAGGCTTTGGTTGGCTTTTTTGCTAAACAAACGGTTCTATGAAAATGATCACAGATTAGTTATAAACTAAATAAACAATTGAAAAGCTTGTATTTTTTATGGAAGAATGTTGCAAGGGAAATTTGTAAATTGATCTCTATAATTGGGTTACTAAAAGAAAACTATGAGTTCTTATATACTCTAGTGCCAGAAAAACCAAGAGAACCTTAATTAGTGCAACATAAAATATGTATCTGAAATGTCTGAAAATATACAGGGCAGACGCACTCCAGTACTGGAGTTGGTGACTGCTGCTTTAGAGAATAAAGCAGAAAACTTTACAAGAAACCTATCCCTTAATTGTGTGATCGTTGGGTTTTCCTTTTTTTTGTCTCTTATTTCCCCTAAGCAGGAAAAAAAATCAGCGTTTTCCATCAATTGCAATTCACACTAATAACTTTCTAACTCTACACGTCACAGCACAAAACTTGCTGAAATCTGAACTTTGAATTTCTGCAGAACAACCTTCATTAAATCCGGTCATCAATGACATTGTGTTATAGCATCACATTTCAACTTTTTATAAGCTAAATATTCTCATACTGATTTCAATGGGATCCCACAAACCTTACCTTTACATTCATAATTTATTTTTACTTTTCTGTCAATATCTCATCAGAAATGCGAACATGTCTCATCACCTTCTCTGAACCAGGGACACTGAGTGTTTCTAACAAAAATATACTTTTCACAGCATGGAAATAATTGGCCTTTGGGGAGAGCAGAGGTGGAGAAAAAAATGTTATGAAAAAGATGAACTGCAAAAACTCCTGAAATTGTGTAGTCATACTCTTTACTATATCATCCAGAAGAGGGGAGTTTATTTGAGGGGTTATCGTTTAATGTGCTGTGTTTGGTAGAGCAATGGATGTTTAGATTACAGTGTTTTGTATTTTAATATGGTCTTACAAAACACATAAATGTTCCATGTTTTTGGATGTTTTGTTTATTATATTTTATATGATATTATAACAGTAGTTTTAGAATTTTGGACAACTCCTCAACACTCCTGAGAATTACATGGCAAAATGTGTAAATAAATCTCAATATATTGGCATACATGTATACTAATATTATAGCTCTGATGGTTTAAAAGATGACAGGGAAAAACAGCTAATGATGAGACAAGACTATTACAATAGTCTATATTAACATCATAGTCAGTAAGTGATGCACTCTTATAGTCAGTAAGATGATGTACCATGTGTATATTCTTTAAATAAAACGTAGTGCTGTGAAAATTAATGTGTTAACATATGCAATCATCTTTAGAAAATAGATAATTTTCTATTTCTATTATTTTCTATAAATTTTGTGTAATAATTAAAACAAATATGTTGTTTGCATGTACTGTCCTAGGTAAAGGCCTGTTGATGTGGAATCTAGTCCATTCTCGTGCATTGACAACGTGAAGATCTCTGAGTTAGGCTTTAGCATCGACTGCATATAAAATATACATTGACTGCTTATTGACGTGTTCATCAGCAAAGACTTTGCAGAGCAGTAGAAGTATCCAGTAGTCCAGGGGTGTCCAACGTTGGTCCTGGAGAGCCACTGTCCTGTACATTTTAGTTGCAACCCTGCTGTAGTATGCATATTACTCTACTTCAGCCAATCAGAGGACCATAATTAGTGCCACAGGTGTGTTTCATGATGGTTGAACCAAAAATGTGCAGGGCTCCGGCCCTCCAGGACTGACGTTGGGCACCCCTACAGTAGTCTCTGAATGGGCAACGTGGTCTGAAGAACACGTCTCTTAGTGTCTTTAAAACAAACCCTGACATAGACCAACATCGAGGGCTGAATGATTAAAGAAGCACAGACATATAACCATCTGTACTGTTTTTCTACACTAATAAACTCCAACTTCAACACAATAATCTTGAGTTTCAGCCGCCATCCTTTCTTCTGTAGAGAGTACAGCCATTCAGTGTATGGATAGTTGAGAAAGTCAAAAAAGTGTGGCAAAGGCTTGTTTTTCAGGCAGCATTGATCTCCACAATAAAACCCAAATCACTAGCAACCAAACAAAGCTTATACAGTTGTGTGTCCAAAATAAATGCCTTTGAAGATTTTGGCTACAAGTGGAGTGCCTTAAAAAATTATGTTTTCACTTTCCTCCCTCATGGTCCAAAATGAGAGCATTGTGATTAGATAATATTCAGATACAATTCGAACAGAAACTAGTTTTATTCTGAAAAAATTATAATAAAAAAAGTTGTATTCTTTTTTTTTAACTTTTTTTATAGTTAACGCCAATATTATGAAGAATCCTTTTCAAAAGGTAACTGTTTTAAAATATTTTAATTCATAATTTATGTACAGTTTTCAGAAGAACTAACCATGTTTTTATTTATTTATTTGGATTCTACGTCTAAACTTAAGTTATACCAACAAAAAAATCTAAAAAGATTGCGATTAATCAAGACTAGTTTTTGGAGGAAAATGCGAGTAAACTGTTTTTTTTTTTTTTTTTTTTTTTTTTTACCATTCGACAGCACTTCTTGTCTGTGAAAATCTTTACAAAAAGTGACCCAAACATTTTCTTAAGAGCATTCTAATAACCATGACTGATGTCATCTCTGTTGTAAAATATTGGTTGCTATGGTAATGTTAAAAAATATACTGATACACCACAGAAACAAACACTGCATGATGATATATTAATCAGTAGAAGCCCTCCCTGTTTCTTAAAAAAAAAAAAAAAAACACAAAAGCATCAAATTGACAGGTTTTAAACCTCTCATGAAAAACACATTTCAAACTCTGAAAAAATGTAATTGAAAATAATTACAGTTTTTGGTCTTAGCGGTATTTAAAGAGTATAGTCCGCATGACAGCCTCTCAGCGAAGTGCCTGGTTCGAGTGTTTAACACCCCTGTCAGTATTGACTGTAAAATGTGCAAAGGAGATTCTTTAAAGATCAATTGTAAACAAGTGTGGTCATATGGTGGAGTTGTGTTTCTATTAATCTAAATAGCTTTATTTAACTTAAACAGTAGAATCACATTCTCTTAGGAATAGCTTAATGGTGTAAATTCTATAATATTTATTGAAGTCCAGCCTAAAAGCAAGAGAAGCCCTGTTTATTATTACAATAGCTCACAACTCTCCTAAAGAGAACAGGATCAGAGTTTAGTTTTGTCCTGCACAGATAGCTAGAAGGGAAACTTTGATTATGTCAGCAAAAAAAAAAACACAAGCAGCTGAACTGCTGAAAATATGGATGATGCAAGGTGTGTCTCAGAGCATCATAAGTGGTTACAGTGCAAAAACTGCCTCCCACTATATTTCAACATGTTGTCAGCCAGATGACATGATGAAAACCAGTTATTTTATTTATAAAAAAGGTAAATAAATTGAAAAAGTCTGACTATTAAATACTAACATTGGTGACGTAACATTGTTCTGAATCATAGTTATTAACATGAAATTAAGAAGATATTTGAGTTTGTGCAAGGTAATTTTCAGTCACTTTTATAATAATAAATAATAAAATAACACATTTTAAAAGACCAGTGTGGGCAGGCTAAGAACAAGATTGTGACGATGCCATCAGCTAGTGACACCATTGAGCCTACATAAAGTTATTACATCACATCAGTCAATTCCTGGCCCGAGGTGCAACCAGAAAGAGCATGACATAAACTGCTATTTTTATTTGTATTATTTTTAATGCACTGGCATCTAAAAATCATCAGCTTTTATAGTTTATTGATTTTTAATTTGCATATATTTTGAATGTAAATCATAGAATTAAAATTATTAAAGATAACAAGAGATAAAAAGAGATTAATTAAAAGACTTTAGTCAGTAACTGGATTTCTTTAACTGGTCAGTACTTGAATTTCTTTAATCATTGTGAACAAAACAAACATAAATCAATCTGCCGCAAAATGTCATGGGTTGATCTTTTCGCTCTTAAACTGACGAATCAAGGTCAAAGATGAAACATTTGCTTGAGTTCACTTTTGTCCTGGTTTCTTTCTCGTGAATCATGCGTGATCTGGAGGTGTCTTGGGAAATCACCAAACCCTTGCTCTTTACGGCCTTTTCCAGAGACCTGCGCCGAATTAAACACAGTCCTTTTGAGTTAGAGCCTCCAGCTCCTCAGAGACACACACAAACACATTCAGGTCTTTCCATCATTATATCAACTCCATCGGTTTATTACAGTGCTATTTCAATTTTTTACTATACACAAAAATACATAGTTTTTCCTGGTATCAAATTGAATGGGTCTAATGTAAAAAGTGACCGATGAAATTACAATGAAAAGTAACAGAGAAGTATGTCAGTAAAATGTGAATGTAAACTATTTACCCTTAATATATGCTTCTGTAGGAAGACTAGATTCTTTTACTCACAAACTGCCCCCCCCCCACACACACACAAATTCCTCCTTTTTAGAGAGAGAGCTCACCTGACAGCTCTGCAAATCTCAGAGCTTTCTCTTTTCTCTAGGGCCTGTATTTCATATATTGTAAAAGGCAGTCACAATGGTGATTTACAGATGACCAGAAATCAAAAGACAGTGGCCTTTTTAGCCTCTTACTGAGAAAGCTGCAGTGAAATATGTAATCACTTGAACGCTTCGTATGGTTATTTAAATAAAAGCGAGAAAAAATATCAAAATTCATCTTGTATTATAAAATCTAAAGAATAAAGTTCACTTGAACTCAATTAAAAATCTGTTTTTAAATTAACATTTCCTGTTTATTTACCTCCAGATTTTTTTTTCAAGCAACATGATTATTTTGAAAGTGTTATTCCTTCTTTAATGTTTGTTCAATTATGTGTTCGTTTTATATTAAAATGTGTTTGAGCTCTCTCTGGCTCCTGTACAAACACAGTCCAAACTGTATCCCTGCGTTATGCTAGCCAGAAACTTACCCAATTTCCCATGAAAAATTAACCTACAAATTCGTAAAATAGATTTCAGATCTTATATAAATCTAGATTTTCATCTAATATCATTTAACAGTCTTATTTATTTTACACATGATAGATGTTTCAGATAAGTCATAAGAGACTACAAATGTACACGATGCCGGACTTGAAAAGGGACCTCTTTTCCACCTCTCTTCAATCTTAACACATCCAAACTCCATGCACTGAGAGATGCACAGATTTGAGCACAGAAATAGCAAAGCAGTCCTTGCAATGACTCATAAACCAGTGTTCGAGTAGGACAAACAAATACCAGTAAGGGAAATCTTCTGAATGATCATCGATCACCAGGTCTATAAATCTCTTGTTACTGTAAATGAAAGTGATTCAATGGCACTGACGTCAAAGCATGAGAAATTTTCAATGACCCATTTAAGCTGCGTAGTTTCTATTAATAGCCTGGACAAAGCTTTGAGAGTGTTTGTGAACATTAGAGGCTGTCAGAAATGATCAGATTATAAACGTTTCAGAAAAACCGGGATTACAAACAGGATTACATGTGTAATGTACAGCAGGGTAAAATGGGACAAAAGCCAAAGGCAGCAGTTCATATTACAGTGGCATTTTTATTGTTTCTACATTACATTTACATTTATGCATTTGGCAGATGCTTTTGTCCAAAGCGACTTACATTAGGGGAGAGACAATATGCAATTTGTTACACTGTCAAAGTCTATCTCAGCTTCTCATAATAGAAATTGTATCAACTGATCAATAAACCAAAGCAGTGAGGAAGTAGAGGAAGAAGATAAAGACAGAGGAGGGAAAAAAGAAGGTTGTAGTTTTTATTTATTTTTTATTTATAGTAGGTGTTCTCTGAAGAGAAGAGTTTTCAGTTGCTTTTTGAAAGCTGTTAGTGTTGCTGCTTTCCTGACTGGATCAGGGAGTTTGTTCCACCATCCAGGGACAGTGAAAGACAAGGTTCTGCTGAGAGATCTTCTGCCCTTGTGGGATGGGACCACAAGTCGCTGATCCTTCTCAAAGCGCAGGCTTCTGGAAGGCATGTAGGATGGTTCTTCATCCAAGTAGAGATGTCGTTCAGGCAGTCAGTTATGCGGGTAGTTACTGACAGGTCATCAGGGGGGAACGACAAATAGAGTTGAGTGTCGTCAGCGTAGCAGTGGTAGGAGAATCCGTGTCTGAGGATGTTAGGGCCCAGGGAGGTGGTGTAGATGGAGAAGTGAAGGGGGCCAAGGACTGAACCCTGGGGAACCCCGGTGAGTAGGACATGAGTGTTTGAGACCTCACCCCACCAGTCTTTCAATTAATTGATTTATTTTTGTGATATCTCTGTAGTTATTTGTTTACACTTATCAATTAGGTTAGTTCAAAATCAGTTGAAATTAGAATAGTACAGTATTACTCTCAATGAAATGTGTGTTTAACTATTTACATTTTTGCATAAACTTTTTTTATCCAAAATCCAGGTAATACTTTATTTTGAGGAAAAGTGATTAACTAGTAATTAATTGAGTAGTAAATGTGTTGCTTCATTACTAATTGATTCCTATACTAGTAGAATCTCTTTATAAGCCTACTGTTGATTTATGTTTGTCTTTGACTCATAGCCCTATTACATAATAATAATTATTCATTATTGTTTAATTTGTTTATTTAGGGTGTCTTTCACACAACTCAAGGACAACTTAATGCAGATAAAAACAGCAATTTATACAATGTATGTATATTTTACATAAAAATTATTATTATTGTTAATAGTAGTGGTATTAGTAGTAGCAATAGTACAGTAGTATCGGAATACAATAACAAAATAGGTTTTTGTTGTTAAGCTATTATGTAAAATTAAATGTAAGTACAAATGAGGAATTTGAATTGGTTGAACTGATTTCATAAGGTTAAACTTACAATGTAAATGTTTTAGACTCTAAGAGTAGTTCGCAGAGGCTTGTGGAAGGTTAACTACTGTTATTTGTTTTCTATGATGCTGTTCACTGTGTAATTGAGAACTTGTGTGAAAGAACAGTTATAGGGAAAAAGGTGAATGTGCAAGTGGGAGCAGTTCAACCATTCATGAGATTTCTTTATTTTCACTCTATATCTGTTTCTGAATATATATTTTTGCCTGAAGCATTGTGTTTTGTGCTGGACTGCTTGTAGATATACCTTTATTGGTTAAGGTTAATAAATCTGAAAAATCTTGACTTTTCATCAAAAGTAACAGCATGCTAACTGCAGGGTCTGATTCATTTCAACTGACCATCATCCTCGTAGTAAATATTAACAATAAATCAATGTTTTTTTATTGTTATGTCTTCAGACTTTTCCCAGCGATGGGTTGCGGCTGGAAGGGCATCCGCCGCGTAAAACATATGCCAGAGAGTTGGCGGTTCATTCCGCTGTGGCGACCCCGAAAGGGAAGAAAGCCGACATGAAGATGAATGAATGTTTTCAGACTTGTGACTTATCCAATTTAAGGTTTACCAGATCCATACACCTCAAATTGTAATTGTATAGTCTCATCAGAAGACGCCCTGTTCAAACTAGGGAATGGCTTTGTCCTCTAATAAGAAATCTGTGCTTCAAACCTTGGGTAAATGCTGGAGCAAGGTGCAGTCACAGTTGGAGGGTAACTCCCTCCATTTAAATAAGGTAATTATCTAAGTATTTCAGTTATTAGAAAGGCATTTATTATTCTTGCTTGTCATTCAGTAAGAAACCTGGGTGTGATTTTAGATGCGACCATGAAACTGGACACACAAATAAGCACAATGGTTATTTCCAGCTGCAAGCCAAAAATAAAGCTTACCTCCCACCTCGTGATTTTGAGAAGGAAATTCATGCTTTGGACCAGGCTTCTCTTCATTGTCTAAATGTGGTTTGAAATGCTGCATCAGGTTTGTTTGAATTTTAAATTACACTTTTTGTTAACTACTGTTATTAGCCTCACCCCATTATAAAGCTATGGTGCCCTTGTGCTGTGTCCAGAGAATTGATGTCTTCCAATCAGAACCTCCTCACAGTCCCACATTTCAGTCTCTGAACAAGACAGTTAAAAAAAGATATAAATATTAGCAAAAAAAAAAAATGCCTGAGAAAAAGACGCTATTAAATGAAATATAGACTGGTAGTTTTTTTCATTAAAAATCTGTAACCAAAGTATATGGTGGGATTAATCGCAAGCATGTGAACTGAAAATGAGGGCATATTTAGGGTGTTTGCACACTGGGAATGCATTGATCATTCTGTACCCAAACACAGTTTCTTCCCTTCCCCATTCCCCCACTGGTAGCTGTTCCTATCAGCATTTCCACATGTGCAACTGAATATTCATGGCTGAGGTCCATTGAATCATACTCCAGGCCACCTTTATGAGAGTTCTGCTGATCAGATTGCAGGAGCAGAAAGATTAGTTTCACACTTGCAAAAATGAGCCATTCTCTGGACCCAGTGCGCTCAGCAACAGATCATAGCCCCATATTAACTCATTAATAAAGTTATCTCTTAAAGTAAAATTGTATATTTTGAGAATTGTTCAGAACCCAGTTTTGGACTGTTTGTACTGACCAAATGATTTCACAATTTCATCAGGCTTTTACATATTTAAAGTTCAACTTTAAAAATAAACATTAATTAATTGATTGGGCTGTATATATAGATGTATTATGTTGTCTGTAGGGAGTCAGAGAAGGCAAACAAAAAAAAAAAACATTTCTCATCATAATAAATATAGCACTTATTGTAGTGTTGTCAGATATCCTGCTATTATTTTTGTAGGATTGTGTTCATTTTGGTATTTTGAACTGCAGCAGTGAAGTAAAACATTGTTTATCCCTTTAGTAAAAGAGTGAATTTCTAAAATATCTATACAATATATATATATATATATATATATATATATATATATATATATATATATATTTTTTTTTTTTTTTTTTTTTTTTTATATAAGCAATGAAAGGAAGAGCTAATCTATGCGTTTAATGATTCATTTTGGTACCTTAAGTTCTGAATGAAATGATTAATTAATGTTCATTGTGGAGCTTCCGAATCTGAGCATTTCCAATGGGAATCTCTGTTCTTCCCTCAGAAGGACTGAGAGTGCGTACGGAGCTGCAGATCCATGACACGAGTTTTAATCAGAATCTGTTGAGTCCCTGCTCTGTTCTGTTCCTGGTGAGCAGAGATCCTCTCAAGAGAGTAATTATAGAGCTCCTCTGCCTTACGCATACACACGCGTACACGCATACACACATCCAAACACGCTTGCACACGCACACGAGGTTTCATCTCAGTATCTCTCTTTTCGCCATCTCTCTATCTGTCACACACTTGGAGGTCAGGAGTTTCTCTCTAGCTCACTCCACCTTGGCCTCATTTTGCCAATGCACTCAGTTCATTATCTCTCTTTCTCCTGTGTGTATTTTCTTCCCACTGTTAGACAATCATTGTTTTCTCAGGTAGTGTTTGCTCATATGCTCTCAGGTCAACACCTTTACCTTTTACCTCTTTTCGCATTGAATCCTGACACAGATTAAACCCAAACTCAGCTTAACACTGAAAATCTGGCTCTAAATCTCAATGTCTTGCTTGGTTAAAAAATCTTTCATTAGTCGTTTAACCAGCTTTACGCTTTTTAAAATGCTGTTTAAAAAAGCTGTTTTTTTCACTGAAATATTCCAACATTTTGAGGCAGAAAATTGACCACATGTTCATTTAGAACTTTTTAGATTTTTAGGATTTTTTGAATGCGTTATTTAATGCACACAATCTATATTCAGCTTCATGGCATTTTTTTGTCAAGAGTTCATGATTATATTTATTACATTTCATTTCATTATTTATCATGCAGTCACTGACACAGAGACAGCAGAACCAGCCTGCTGAAAATCTGATGACAACTCACAATTTGTGATGCCCTGTGAAAAATTCCTTGCAGCTCATGTTTTGGGATGAATTGCAAAAAATACAAGAGGTGATATGTAACGTAGCAGTGTCTAGAATCAGCTCTATCTTCTGCTCCTCACATTAAGGGCTTTAATCATACTGCAAGTCTTAATGCCCAATTCTGAATTCTATCAAACTTCTGTGTGAACGAAATGGACCTGAAAACACGAAGAAGATGATAGTAGCCACCAACTTATTGGTATTAAACAATATTCAGAAAAATTTTGAGATGGAAAAGAACAATTATTACAGTATAGTCCTGGAAATTAAGGTAAAAGCGTCATTAAGCTTCAAAGGGTAACTCAGAACTAAGCTGTTCAGACTGTCCTGAAAATAGAAGATACAGGTCACATGTAGGCAATGAAAAAAAAATCACACAGATTTGGGTCACTTTGCGCTGCAGTCTGAACGTAGCCTTGGTTACAGATAAAAGCTTTAAAAAGTTGATATGCATAGTTTAAACTAACTTGGTGGGAGATGACCTACACCAGTTTGTAAACAAACATTCACTCTCTAGCACCTAACCACATTATTTACGGAAAGTTCATGACATGATTTTTGACCAATCGCTTAGATTTGAGCTTATAATAGTGACATGTTAATTACTAGAAATATAATCAGCTGCTCTACATTAAATAAAAAAATACAAAGAGGGGTTTGAACTCACCACTTTGTGCTTGCTAATGAAAAGATCCTCTAATTGCTTCACTGACGCAGCGGCAGTGGTACAAAAGCGGAATAGTATCAGGTGTGCTTTATCTTTAGGCTGTTTTTTGTCATCAGTAAATTTTGTATACTTTATCTTTATGTGTTTAATAGTTGTTTTAACATCTAATATATCTTTTACCGTAGTAGGTCTTGGGAAATGTGTTGGTCGATCGAAGAAAATTGTGCCACTCAATGTATTAAACGGTAGTATGACACATTTTCACAGGTCTTACACTGCACACTTTTAAAAATAAGGCTTATTATATACAGCTTTTAGTCTTTTCATATTTGCAAATACATTATTGCATGCATAATTCCCCATAAAATGTGTTTAAATATTTTACAGAAAATCCGTTTTCTGTAGGCTACTTAAAATGTATATTATATGTGGATAAACTCAGTCGGTGTGGGCATCTGGGGATGGTGAACACTTCCGCTCTGAAGGTTTTGTCCAAAAGTGCTTTAAAGTTAACTGCTACTGAAAAGGAGCATTTATAAGCATCAAACAAAGAAAACTTGTTGAGTGTGTCATGCTATGATGTATTGAAAGTCTACAGCATCTACTGCAGTTCCCGACTAAACCTTCATTGAACTTAACGTCTCTCTCAGCCTTTCTGAAGTGCCACTTACCCAGCATGTTTCAAACCCATGCTCAAAATCTAGATGACCTGGGTCACCGTCTCTTTCGTTAAAAGCTCTATGTGTATTTTTGTCAGATATTCACTGGAGTCTTTTGTCAGTCTTTCTCTATGACCAAACATTGTTGTAGTACGTTTGCACAGATGGCACCTCTAGGGAAGCTCTTCAAGTTCCTGAAATGTTGATGAGATGAGCCTCAGATTAAGTTCAGATTAGAACAGGTCTCTCAGGAATCACCTCAGCACAGACCAGATGCATTCTGGGAAGTACAGCTTGCATAATCTTGTGTGTCATATGATCAGGGGTCCCTGTGAGTACATGGATTTACTCAGTGAATTGAACATCAACATACATCAACACTCATTGCATTTATAATGTTAACCAAAAAAACATCAACATACTCAATAGGAAATATGGTTTGGTTTAGTCGGAGATATACAATTAAACAGAAATTGAATATAAGACAATAAATTGACATAAAATATGAGCATTTTTGGGGTATATTTAAATAAAGCATCACTTTTATAAATTTTTCTATGGAACCTCTTGTAACCACTAAATCTCACATTTTTCTTTTCTTTTTTCCTAGTCAAGTCTAGTTCAAAAACTCTTCTTTTTTTACACAAAAAAGGTCATTGAAATCTAAAAAAGAAAATCGTACACATTTCTGATATTTCTTGTATATTTCTTAAACATTTCTTCCATTCGCTCATGACCACTTTTAAACTTTTATTGAAGTTCAATAACTTATAGAATATTAACAAGACAAAACAAAAAGTGTATCATATTTCACCGAAAATAAAGATATTATTTAAAGATTATATTATTATTATTATTATTATAAAGATATTATTATTATTACAAGATATTTTCACCTTAATAAGGGCTCGACACGTTTATATTTTATATTTATTGTTACACTTTCACTTTAACACACTTCAAGCTTCAAGAAATTTTAGAAAGTTCTGTGTGCACGAACTTAGGTGACCACAAAACCTCCAGCTCTAAAAAATGGTCCTCTTCACAGATTCTTGTCTGAATGATATTTATTTTAGTCTTATGTTTGTAAAATGCTTGTGCGCTAAAATACAGCAGCAGGTATCTATACATTGATTACCTTTGCTATTTTCTGTTGAGACTTCCCTCTTTGGAACGCGCCACCAGTCTAGAGCAAGCTGATTGGTTGTAGGAATTTGATTTCTGCCAAAAAAAAATTCAGTTTCTGAATTCTGTGCCTCTCCTGTGACCACAAGAAAGCCTGCTCGGTGTCACAACAAATCAATTTCTGCTCCACTATACTCCTTTTACACCATGCTCACATGTTCTTATTGACCTTACATGTAAAACATTTGTCATTCTTGATTTTCTGCTTTTAAGTGTGAAAAAATTATTACTTCTCAAATAGCTTGAATACTGAGTTCACCTTTTATCCTTTTTTGCCAGAGGTGGTCATGGTGTTCATTTTGAGGGCCAAGACATGCAGCAAACTACCTTTCAAAAACAAACAAAATTAAACAAAACAAGAAAAAGCACAGGTCTCATGGCCCAACAAGACACAGGCAAAGCATCAAAAGGAAAGCCAGAAGCTTGGGTGCTCCACAGAAGACAAAGGTGTAAGAGAGATAAGGGAGATAAATTTGGGCCACAAACACATTATATGAACACGTCTACGATGAATACACCTGCAATTTTATTATTTCATAATAAATATATCTGGTTACTATTACATTGTTTGAATTACCACGTTTTAAAAAAAGGAACCTTGTTACAATAAACAAAATTAGCTAAACACAATAACAATAACCTCCTGAGTTTGTTAATGGTGCTTGTTGCTGAATAGATTTTACGATTAAAAGCATAGATAATAATGGAGTTTTCCTAGTCACTACTGTTTTAAAAGGCAGTCATGTCACTTATTTAAAATACAATTCTGGAGGCTGTAGCATTTCTATATCTATTTTAATTCATAAGCAATTAACATAAAATAAAAGTTGAACAAGGATGTAATGTTCTGCAACTCTTTTGTAAAAGTAGTAGTAATCAGACATTTGGCGTCCTTGGCTGGTGTTTTTAATCATAAGATGTGTTTAGTGTTTATTTTATCCAAGAAAAGAAAAAGTATATTATCATTATTGTGAATCAAACTAAAGTTATTGGCTCATTGTTAATATAGTCTTAATATAATTTAAAACAATATGCACTGGTCAAAATATTATTTAGCCGAGCAAGTTTAAAATATTTTTTTGTTGTAACAAAAATAAGATGTACATTTTTTAATTACATTGAAAAGCACGATTTGGGGCTTTTATTCACTGTAAAACTAAAGTGAATGTACGAGAGAAAATAGTAAAGACCTATTAAGGCGAATGTCTTAACAACACATTTATGTTGAATTAACATCAACAGCCAGTTGTAGTAATAACAATATTAATATAGACCTGAGAGCAAAGCAAAAGTTTTCATCTTGGACCTTTTTTCTTTTTCATTTCTTTGCACAGGATTGCTGATATATTTTCATTATTGATTACTTGTCCATCATCTTATCAATGTTATTTCAAAACTTGTTGTGAGTGTTATATTGTGGCTGGTAAGATGGGGTCGAACTGTCCTTGTGTGCAGTGCCTTTCATGAAATGCATTTATATAACTTTGCAGCTTTGACTTATTTCTAATCATAAAATTCACACAGTTATATACATTTTTTATTACATAGCGTTTAACTTATTTTTTTCTTGTAATCAAACAAGATAATGGTTCCTTCTCTACCAGTTGGTGCCATAAGCAGACTTATGGTCCAAGAGAGATTAATTCCGACCCTCTGCAATAAAAAGTTGGTAGCCCATTTATAAACTGGTCAATTTATAAAACTATTTATACAGTGACACCGCAAGATGCAACATTTTTCGAAGCAAGATTCAAAGCAAGATTATCGAATCATGTAAAATGCCTAATCCGTTCCAAGTCAAAAAGAAACAACAGTAAAAAATAAAAATAACATGGAAAACCAGAGAAAAATAAACAACGATTCTTAAATTCAGTCCTAAAAAGTAGACATTATACATCTAATAAATAATAGTAAAACAATTAAATGAATTGAATAAAATAAAATAACCCTTACCTTTCAGGTAAGCGGAGCAGAATGGATTAAGTAGTTTGTGCCTTTTGTACCACTAAAATATAATTAATAAATGAAAGTCTTAAGGTTACAAGCCCGTCACAGAACTGCTCTTCCTAAGATTTTTAAGATTCACTAAAAAATATCAAAATGGAGTTGTGTACAGCACAAGTTATTTTTTTATTTGAAAATATTTTATTACATTGAAACAAAGGTTTCATTTGAATGGAGCAACATGAGGGTGAGAAATTGCATTTAAGTTGGCATGAAATTTTGCTTTTAATGTATTTCAATGAGTACAGAAAACAAAACTACAGTTTCATACACATTCTCAGAGAAAATCTGCAAAACGCAGTGATGCTTTGCTTAAGGGAACTGCTGACATTTACTGATTAGACAACATAAACAATTAGAGAAAAAAGGAAAATAACAGTAAACCTTAAATGTCTACCGAGGTTCAGTTTGGCAACAAACATTTTTCAAATTGTATTTAGAATGCATGCCTTGTGTTTTGATTCCGAAAAATAGCGCTGATGTCTGACCTCTTTGACACCTCATGTATTTCAACACCTCATGTATTTATGTATATATTGTTTCACTTTTAAATCCATTTAGTTTTGCTTATCGATAGCCAAACAATAATAAAGATGGTTCAGAACCTTAGAACATCAACATGCAGTTTTGACACTCTACCAACCATTCATTCATTCATTATTCTTTATCTACATTGTTTGATTTGCTGGTTGGACTGATCCCGCTCTCTAAAGTGGTTTGACATAAACTAAACAAGAAATGTGTACTAATTCATAAATCGCTGCAAAATACGAGTTAAAACCTAATTAAAGTTCTCTGTTTTACATTGTGCAGAAATTACTTTTACTGACCTATTTGTCACATGGATGTAGCTAACCATATATTAATAAATAACCATATACAGTTAAATACACATATATTAATGAATGGAAAGCTGGTATCTGACCTTGTTCAATGTTTGTACTGAAAATGTTATAAACTGCTTTATGTTGGAATGAGAATTACATTTTTCTTATGTTTTTATTATCCAACTCTGCCAAGGACTTTTAACAGATGAAAGGTCTTTGACCTTTTGGCATTCATAGCTTTGACTTGGCATGGCAAAAAAAAAAATTCAATTTGCTGGACATTTCAAAAGATGTTGAAGGAAATTTGATTGTGTTCTTGTTTACAGTTTTTCACAATTGCTTTTCTAAACTCTTAATGCAATTAGCACAACATCATATATATATATCCAACTGTATCAAGCTCTCCATGAAAATCTCCAAGTAAATCCAATGACTAGTTAACCCATTTTTTTTGTCATAGTTGTAAAACAAATAATGTTCAATTATGTCAATGTTATACAATGTCAATTGTAATTTTTGAATTGAAAATAATTAAAATGTTTTGAATTGGTCACGGTGGCGCAGTGGGTAGCATGGTCGTCTCACAGCAAGAAGGTCGCTGGTTCAAGCCTCAGCTGGGTCAGTTGGCATTTCTGTGATAGCGTGGGTTTACTCTGGGTGCTCCGGTTTCCCCACATGTCCAAAGACATTTGGTATAAGTGAATTGAGTAAGAACGATTGCCCATAGTGTTAAAGAGTGAATGTGTGTGTGAATGTTTCCCAGCGATGGGTTGCGGCAGGGAAGGGCATCCGCCATGTAAAACATATGCCAGAGAGTTGGCGGTTCATTCCGCTGTGGTGACCCCGAAAGGGAAGAAAGCCGACATGAAGATGAATGAATGAATGAACGTTTTGAATTGACAATAATTAACTTACATTTGTAAACATGGCCACACTACAGTTTTTCACAATTGCTAAGACAGTTTTTTCAATACATTTAACAACTTTTCTAAACTCTTAACGCAATTAGCACAACATCAGTTGAGGTAGATATATATATATATATATATATATATATATATATATATATATATATCCAACTGTATCAAGCTCTCCATGAAAATCTCCAAGTAAATCCAATGACTAGTTAACCCATTTTTTTTGTCATAGTTGTAAAACAAATAATGTTCAATAACATAGTTTTCTTGGCACCAAAAACACCTGTCTCAGAACCAAAGGGAAAATTTAAACCTGCAGTTAAATTAAATTAAGTGATAAATAAACAGGTTTTGTGTAAAAAAAAACTAAACTTAAACTAATTTAATATGCAACTCAACTATTTTTTTCTGCTTAGTTTTTTTCAAGTTCAGGATAGAAATGACTGCAAAACACACACCCAAGTAATTCCACAAGTCCTTGTCTAGTGGCAGCTGAGGATAGAAGAAAATCAGTGCTGAAGAATTCCAGTACTGAAACAATTTGGCAGTGGACTAACCCTGCATGTTTTACCATGCACCAACTTTCAATATACTCTTAGGGTATAAGTTCTTCTAGCAGAGGGACCCCTTGAACTTTATATAATTTATAACTATACTGGCTGGAAGACCAGCATCTCATAATTGGTCCCCCTCAGGAACCAAACATTAAGGTTCCAGAGCTCTGGCCTGGCTTTGCTTGTGCAAACTCAAACTAAGCAAATCGGTCCATCTCTGGTACATAAATCTCTCCCAGGCTTACTGACTACTTCGGGGTGGAGTTTCCATTCCCCATGGGTCACAGACTGTCTTGAAAGTAAGTGTACTCTCAAAGTAATTTGCCCCGGAATGTAAATTGCCCTAGGTGATGAGAACTTGTCCTTTGTCCAAAGGAAAACCTGGTGCGCTAGTATGTATGCGTCACGAGCACAGTCCACCCCTGCAATTCACGTAACAGACTACACTGTTGTACACCCGCACAAGGAAATGGTAGCCTCTCAGCTGCTGGAGTAATTATTGCAGGTTCATTAATATAGCCAGCTTCTTCTTCTTCTTTCGGCTGTTCCCAGTTTAGGGGTCGCCACAGCAAATCATCTGTTTCCACCTAACTCTGGCCTCAGTATCCTCTACTCTTGCACCAATTACCTTCATGTCCTCCTTCAGCACACCCATATAACTTGTCTTTGGCCTTCCTCTTGCCCTCTTGCCTGGCAGCTCCATCTCCAACATCCTTCTACCAATATAACTACTATCCCTTCTCTGCACATGTCCAAACCATCTCAATCTGGCTTCTCTGACTTTGTCTCCAAAACAACCAATCTGAGCTGTTCCTCTGATGTGCTCGTTCCTAATCTTGTCCATCCTTGTCACTCCTAAACTGAACCTCAACATCCTCATCTCTGCTACTTCCATCTCTGCCTCGTGTCTCTTCCTCACTGCTACAGTCTCTAACCCATACATCATAGCTGGTCTCACTACTGTTCTGTACACCTTTCCTTTGATTCTTGCTGACACTCTTCTGTCACACAACACCCCTGACACTTTTCTCAACCCACTCCAACCTGCCTGCACTCGCCTCTTCACCTCTTTTCCACACTCCCCTCGCACTGGACTGTTGACCCCAAATACCTAAACTCCTCCACCTTCTTGACCTCAGCCCCCTGTAACCTCACTGTTCTACTTCCCTCCCTCTCGTTCAAACACATGTATTCTGTCTTACTACGACTGACTTTCATTCCTCTTCTTTCTAGAGCAGACCTCCAACTTTCCAGGTGTCCCTCCACCTGCTCTCTACTCTCACTACAGATTACAATGTCATCTGCAAACATCATTGTCCATGGAGATTCCTGTCTGACCTCATCTGTCAACAAACAAGAAGGGACTCAAAGCCGATCCTTGATGTAGCCCCACCTCCACCTTGAACTCCTCCGTCTGACCTGAGGCACATCTCACTCCTCTCATACATATCCTGAACTACTCTGACGTACTTCTCTGCCACTCCTGACATCCTCATACAGGACCATAGCTCCTCTCTCGGCACCCTGTCATACGCTTTCTCTAAGTCCACAAAGACGCAGTGCAGCTCCTTCTGACCATCTCTGTACTTCTCCATTAGCATTCTCAGAGCAAAAATTGCATCAGTAGTGCTCTTCCTGGGCATGAAGCCATACTGCTGCTCGCATATATCCACTTCCCTTCTTAGCCTAGCTTCCACTACTCTTTCCCAGAGTTTCATTGTGTGGCTCATCAACTTTATACCTCTGTAGTTGTTACAACTCTGCACATCACCCTTGTTCTTAAATATTGGCACTAGGACACTTCTCCTCCATTCCTCAGGCATCTTCTCACTCTCTAGAATCCGGTTGAATAACCTAGATAGAAACTCCACTGCTGTCTCTCCTAGACACTTCCACACCTCTACAGGGATGTCATCTGGACCAACAGCCTTTCCACTCTTCATTCTCCCCAGAGCCTTCCTCACCTCATCCTTTCTAATCTTTTCAACTTCCTGCTCTACAATGTTCACCTCTTCCCCCCTTCTTTCCCTCTCATTCTCCTCATTCATCAACTCCTCAAAATACTCCTTCCATCTTCTCTGCACACTCTCCTCACTTGTTATAACCCTTCCATCTCTATCTTTAATCACCCTTATCTGTTGCACATCCTTCCCATCTCTGTCTCTCTGTCTCGCTAATCTGTACAATTCCTTCTTACCTTCCCTCGTGTCTAACCTGGCATACAACTCATCATATGCCTTCTGTTTGGCCTTTGCCACCTCCCTCTTCAACCCTGTGCTGTGGAAGTCCTCTGGAAGCTCTTCCTGACCACCCAAAGCCTGTCTCAGCTGAATTCCTCACAACCGTCTTCCTTTTTCAACTTCCACCACTTGGTCTTCTTTTCCATCTTTCCTCCTCTCTTCTTCCTGACCACCAGAAACATCCTACACATCACCATCCGATGCTGTCTGGCTGTCTCTCCTACCACTACTTTGCAGTCAGTGATCTCTCTCAGATTGGCTCGTCTACTTAGGATGTAGTCCACCTGTGTACTCCTACCACCACTCTTGTAGGTAACTCTATGTTCCTCCCTCTTCTGGAAATAAGTGTTAACTACAGCCATTTCCATCCTTTTGGCAAAGTCCACCACCATCTGTCCTTCTGGGTTCCTTTCTTTAACACCAAACCTGCCCATCACTTCCTCATCACCTCTGTTGCCCTCGCCAACATGACCATTGAAGTCTGCTCCCACCACTACTCTCTCCCCTCTGGGAATACTCTCCATCACCTCATCTAACTCACTCCAGAATCTCTCCTTTTCTTCCAGCTTACAGCCTACCTGTGGAGCATAACCACTCACTACATTCAACATCACCCCTTCAATCTTCAAACTGATCACCCTGTCAGACACTCTTTTCACCTCTTAAACATTCCTCACAAACTCCTCCTTCAGGATCACTCCTATCCCACTTCTCTTCCTATCCTCACCATAGTAAAACAGTTTGTATCCCCCTCCAATACTATGCGCTTTGCTACCCTTCCACCTGGTCTCCTGCACACACAGAATATCTACCTTCCTTCTCTCCATCATGTCCACCAGCTCTCTACCTTTCCCGGTCATTGTACCAACGTTGAGAGTCCCTATTCTCAGACCTATACTCTTGCCTTTCCTCTTCTCTCTCTGCCTACGAATCCTTCTCCCTCCTCTCCTTCTTTGACCAACAGTAGTCCAATTTCCACCGGCACCCTGTAGGTCAACAGCACCGGTGGCGGTCGTTGTTAACCCGGGCCTCAACCGATCCGGTATGGAAATCGAATTGATGACTTGCATATTTGGTTTTGGCATGTTTTACGCCGGATGCCCTTCCTGACGCAACCCTCTCTATTTATCCAGGCTTGGGACCGGCACAGAAGTCAATGGCTTGAAACCCATGTGGCTAGATTTCATAAATATAGCCAGCAATTCAAGTAATTGATGTTCCACGCAAGATCCCTCTAACTTGATGGCCATTTAAGACTGCACCCAACTTGTGAGGGAAGCGTCTGTCTTTAGCATCAAAAACAAGGAGCTAGAGTGAGACCTAAGTCAGAAAACGGGGTCTGACCAAAAAAATCTTATGAAGCCACCAGCACATAACCATTATTTGCCTTAGGGGATTGGCCCTTGCATGAAATCCCTTAGCTCTTATCCGCAACTCAAAACGATCTAATGAGCAGAAGGCCTAAAGTTAACACCTTAAGTTGATGCAACTGCAATTAGACCTAGAACTCTATGAAAGTAACAAACCGTCACTTTCTGGCCTAGCCTGATTTACCGTGGTTTACTGAGAATGGATTTGACAACTGCAGAAGACAGCTATGTCTGAACTATGATTGAATCTCATATGCCCCTAAATACATTGTCCTCTGCATGGGAGAGAAACCCTTGTATCCGTGTTGGCTTTCAACCCTAAATAATTGAGCTATGCTAGGATAACACATGTCAAAGCACTAGCTCTTGGGACTGAGCCAGAATGCAATGTTCGTCTATTTTCATTCAAATGCAGGTGCCCCATCACAACAAAGTGACATGGCTAGACCGAACGGAAAGACCCAAAACTTGTAAGCTTCGCCCCACAAGCAAACCACAGGAACTATCTATGTTGTTGCAGTATTTCTATATGAAAATACACATCCCTCAAGTTGACTGTTACAGAGCAATCTTCTAGGTATAGAAGGTATAGAATCTAATCCAACCCTCCCTGTTTTTCTTGTCAATCAAGAAATACCAACTGTAACAGCCTGACACTATGTCTGTCTTGGGAACATGTGCTAGGCTCGCCACACTCTGTCTTTGCACTTCAAACCTTTCAAGAACCAAGTCTGGTCATGACAAAGCAGCCAAGATGTGTAGGAATCACCAACCTGACACACTGTTTTTTTTTTCTTTATATATATATATATATATATATATATATATATATATATATATATATATATATATATATATATATATATATATATATATATATATATATATATATATATATATATATATATATATATATGTATATATATATAAAACGCTTGCAAATAATTTGAAATGTATAACTTGCTAAAAAAATACTTAATTAACTTATTGCAGTTTTTTCTGTTTCCTGTAATGAAATTTGTATGTCAAAAAACCAACAGTACGCGGAGGCATATGCGGATCATAGGAGCAATGGCTATTAAAGTATGTTAGCTACATGTCGCAGATTGTCCATTTGGAGGATATTGGTTCATTTCATGTTGTTTACATGACCAAATCTGTGTTATAATTTAAACAAAAAATGTACTAAAAATGTTACATTTTACATTTGCAGATTTTAAGTTACAGTTTCAGTAATTAGTAAATTTTTTTTAATCGATCGACAGTACTAACATATATTAGTATATCTAGTATATTATATATCTGTTTTAAAATAATATGAATAAAACTTTGCAATAGTGAAGGTATCAAAAAACAAACACACATGCAATGTAATTACAAGGTCAATTGTAGCAAAAATTGATGAGTTTGGAGGTGACAGTAAGGAATGTTTCCGAACTAAACAGTTTATTCTGCGATCTGCAATTCCAAAATGTATAATTGTGAGGCATTGTGATGACCTACATTTAGAACACATTCAACACTGTTCAGTTTATTTTAAAAGAGACTTGCTCCCTTTTTTGTTTTAGGTAAATTAAACATCTTAAAACCCCTCACAATGTTGATTGAACCTTATAAATCCAAAGGAACAAACAGACAAAAAAGTCAGAATCTTATACTCATATCAGATTCTTCATATGTCTATAACAACCCTTCTATATGGATTTGATTCAAACACAAATAAAGGATTTCAGCAACATTGCACTGAAAATTCCTGGGATTATTATCCTATTGTGCTGCCATCATCTTTCTCACATCAATCTAGCAACACCCACAGATTTCTTTGAGATTAAGCCTAGATGAATCTATATAGAGTTCCTGTAAAAGACAGCTCTTTTGTGTTCAGAGAGGATGATGGGTTGCACTTAATTATTTCATTTCTTATATAATTAGCAGTGTGTTGGGACCAGAAATGCAAGTGTTCTCTTGATGATCTGAATGTGTGGTGTGCACAGCCAAAATAAACCTCCTCCCACCATGATGGTGCTGACAGATTGCAAGGGGCTCACACACACGTACATATATACAGTCATATGCAAGCCTCCACTCCCAGCACAAAGAAACGCCTCGGCAATCTCCTCCATCTTGGTTGACAGACAGATATAATGGAAGGATGTGCGGCCAACAGAGGCCTCTGATACAGACGACAGCTCTCTGACAGACAAGATAACAGAGAAACAGCAGGAGGATGAAGAGAATAGGTAGAACAAGAGAAGCTGTCTGTTCTGTTCACACATTCCTCTTATTGATCACTGATAATTAACTGATGATTGATAAAAGATGATATTCAAGGAACAATTCAGAATTACATTTTATAAATACATTTTATTCATTTATTTTTGGGGAAAAATATGTGATGGAAATAATTGTAATTGTGATTAGATAATTGAAGAATAATAAAACAGGATATCACATTCACCTGACTCAACATTAAAGAGGCAGTGTAATAAAATGTAAAGTTATTTACCTAGTCAAAAGTTTGATATTCTTATGATCAAACATACCATAAGTGTAAAAAATGTGTAGGTCTTCCTGTATTTAAAAAATGTGGATCGGAATCCTATCACCCAGTTCATACTCATCAAGCGCATTTTAACACCCAAGTACAAAAAATAAAAAACAACAATGTCAAGACAGGTAAGTTAGCAATACAGCAGGATAGCAATACAGACTGCACAAACAACCACAGCTACATACTATATAGACAGTTGTGGTTGAATTTGCCATTCATTTTAAGGATCTAGATATATTTTTCACTTCAATTATGGTAGTTTTGTTTATATCAATTGCGATCGATTGCATTTCAGCAGCTGTGTGTGTTTGCGTTGTTTTAACTCCAAACATAAACTCCCATTAGCGCTGCAAATTTTGGAACCTCTATCTTTCTTTTATAAAATATCCCAATTGTCAGGCTTTTTGATAAAAAAAAGTATCAATGACTTTACTATACTACAATTACTATAAAGATATTTATGTGCACTACGAGCCTAGAAAAAAACTGATTTGTTATTGACTTTTTAAGTTAAGCGCTTGTCCCTTGAATTTGGAAGGTGTGTTTACTGGAAATGAATAATACTTCTCATTAGAGCAGGGCAATATGGACCAGTAATTGAATCTCTAATGACTAATTTTTATTTTTCAGTTTTATAATTAGCGGGTTATTTACGTTGAAACTTTGACAAGCCTGTTTTGTTGTAAAACATATTTACAAAGTTCATATTTTGGGCTAAATTCATTCATTGTGGCTTAGTCCCTTTATTAATATGGCGTCACCATTACCCAGCCTATGTTTTACGTGCCCTTCCAGCTGCAAACCACCACTGGGAAACATTCATACACACTCATATACAACGGAAAATTTAGCTTACCCAATTCAGCTGTACCACAAGTCTTTGCACTTGTGGGGGAAACCAGCATACCTGGAGGAAATCCATGCAAACACCTGAAACCTCCACACAAATATGACAACTGACCCAGCTGAGGCTTGAACCAGCCACCTTCTTGCTGTGAGGCAATTCTGCTACCACTGTGCCACCATGACATTTTGAGCTAAATTCTCATTGCTAAAATAAGGTATTTTCTCTTTGAATCTATTTGGTGCTATTAATTCATTCACCAAAGTAATAATTTAACTGAACAATTTATGGAATAAAATCAATGAATAGAAGTATTTAGTTGCTGCAAAACAGAAATTATGACCATGTTTTTGTTTGTCTGACAAATTTACAGCATCCTTTTCCACCGTGTTTTTATCTCTTCAGCTTTTGACCCCCATGAAAAGTAATGAAACAGAAACAAGCAACCCCTTCTTTCATGATTTAACAGAAATAAGTAAATGGCGGTCTGACACTGTTCAGTATAAAGCTGATAAACTCATATAACGTTGTGGCTACTGCAGTTCAAACAAGTTATTTTAGCAATGTAACAGCTTGTTTTTTTAATGCTTGGTTTCACTCTTGATTTGTGCCCTCATGCAAATCTCTGACTTCTTTACTGAAAGCATTGGTTTAACGCATCACTTTTCACGTCATGCAATTCTTTTGTTACTATTATGACATAAAAATGGTTCAGCAGATGCCTACTCATATGAATCGTTGGATAATTTTTTTTTTCTGGCAATTCAGAATGGGTTGATTAAACCCAAAATGGGTGAATAGGTAGACATTTATCAATATCTGAAAAAAGCTGGGGTACCACTACTTTTTATTATACATTTTATTATAAAGGTTTTACACTCCCCAATAAATGTTCATTTAGGATTGCAGGCAACCATTTGCTCTGTAGTTAAGAAAGCACCCCCACCAACCCCCAAATAACTCTTACCTCCTTACATAGTTGTCCGTCAAGATAACGGAACACCAGGTACCCGAAAACCCATGTGACATTAGACTGAACATCTCTATTTACATGATTCAGTCTGAGCTGTTTGTTGCAAAGCTTGATATTCAGATACAAAAAGACACAATCTGACAATACAACATCCTAAAAAACATATACAATGTAAATAGAAACAAAAGGTTTGACCTGCCTAGTCCGTTCATCAAGAAGACCTTTCAGAATTACAGTAGAAAATGAATTTTACACAAATAACAGAGCTGAAAATGCTGTATTGTTATTGTTTTTATGAAAGTGAAACTTACACTTACACAGGCTCAACTGGTTCCTCCATTACAACTCCAACTTCTATAGCAAATCTCATCTAAGTGAGTCCATCTCATAACACAAAATAGGATCTTGGCTACTTGGATTTGAGATGTATTCCTTTAGCCATATCCCTGAAATCATGACCATAAGTTAGAGTAGAAACATACATTAATTAGTTAATGATTTATCGTACAAATTTTTCTTGGAGAAGAAAGAGCTGAGTGGTTGCTCTTGATGGAAATTTTCCAACTCAAAAATGTACTTATCTCTTACTAGAATAATTAAAATTGCTAAATAAAACATTTATACATGTTATGATAATATGCTTTATAACTTAAATATCATTTGAAATATCAACTCAAATATCAGCAGAATTTGCTTCAGTGCTGTAATTGATTTTGACCACAGGAAGGGTCACTGAATGAAACATGAAACCATCTGGAATCAATAGAGGAATGAAAGTCTCATTTCTAAACAGACGTGCCCTGCTGTTGGATCATACCTCTGCTCGATAACTTCTCTGGATTTTTTTGTGAGCAGCATAATGTTTCTTTATAGCTCTGAGAGTCATGCAGGGATTATATTTTCTTTAGCCACCATTGGCCCTCAAAAGTAAACATTTGCCCTGTTAATAGTCTTTGTTATTGAATGTATATTTTTACCTATTCCAGACAATAAATGATTATCGATTGTATCTGTGACTAATTCAACGGGACTTATATAACTGTTATTAAATGGGAATCAATATATATATTTTACAATTTGATTATTAAAAACATGTACATGTTCCTCTAAAATGGGCCTCTATGATTGTTCATCACCATGATGTGAATACTTAGCTACCTGCAGATGTTTGTTGAAAAAGCTGAATTAAAGTGAGTCCTCTCATTCAATTGAACCACGTTTGAACCTAAGAGGCCAAGAAGAAGAAAAATTAATGTCTTTTTAGTCCCACATTTTAATAAGATTGGTCAGGCTGTATTCACAATGCCAAGTGATTGATTAACTGCTGGCATTCGCCCCTTGTAGGTTTTCTAGCCATTCTTTGAGAGAAAGTTTGTTTCTTTTGTTTACAGTGCTGCAAATGCAATTCACTTTCCTGCCTATACCATAATCATTAGGAAGTGATCGTGACGTATTATTATGCCAATTTTCACAAAAACTACCACCATTGTTCAAAAATGTATATTAACATAACAGTGGGGGCACAGAATTACTTGTATAGTGTTGCATTATTCCAGAAAATGAAAAATGTACCTTTTCTTGGCATAATTTTTAAACATTGACAACTGTTATAACTTATTTCTGAAACTTGGTTCAGAAAGTTTCCATTTTGTGTTGCTCCAATACAACATGTTACTACTACATCAGAGGCACAGACATTCACATTCACTGTGCAAATTCTTTGCTGAGATTAAATAGACCCATCATATTAACAGACTGTGGCGATGTGCACTTAAAAAAATTTGTTAAACAATACATTGTCTCGATAGTAAAAAAAAGACTAAAGACTTGGCTTCCAAAATGAGTCTAAACAAAAACATACTTGTTTTCTGACTTAAAAAAGTACTATGTGGCTCTTCTTTGAATAAAATTTTCAATTCTCCCCAATGAAACAATTTAGTATGAACCTTAATTTACATTAGGCCTATCGGTTTTGAAGTAATCACAAAAAGCTACGCAAAAAAACATTGATTGAAGGATTGTTGGATAGCCAAAACATGCTGTGTAAAATCATAAACATTGAGAAAACAGTGTTCGAAGCATCAAACACATAATAACAAACAAAACATTCAAGGGGGAAACCTGACATTAAGGGAGACTGCTACAAATATTTTCTCATTTCTTCACTATATATAGAAAATATAGTATGTATAATAACATTTTCACTCTTGAAGTCAGTCACAAACAACGCACAACAATGTTCTGAATGAAAATTCTGGGTTTAAATACCATGGCTCACCCTCTCAGCCCTCCCAGCAAAAAAGAAAAAGAAAAAAAGAAATTGCAGTGTAATGACCATTTCATTAGCACTTGCTTGCAAAATCCAATAAAGGACCTCATTGAAATGAGCCAATATCAATAATGTTAATTAACAAATTACCATGTTAGCTAATTAGCATAGAATTTTCATTCTGGAAAGCAAAAGGAAATGTTGAGGATTCAGCAGAGAAACACTCGGGGGGTCAGTTTGCTAGTCTCAAAGTGAAAGGTCAGCAGGTTTGAGCTTCTCCAACACATAAAAAAAATCTGTGCAAGGTCACTGAATTGCAGCACAGAACCAAACGCCAACGTTGACTGATGTCTACCCAGTAAACATGTGACATTAAAATGAGCTCACATCTAACTGGTATCTTTTGCTCACAAATTAGTTAAACTGGTATTCGTATGCCCTTTGCTCAGTAGGAAGTATAGTACATTTGTTACAACAACAAACAAAAACCTCTACTGTAATTTTTATCTATTTTCAGACTGTTAATTATAACAACTCAACGCTCGGTGGTCCAGTTAACAATGACCTCTCTGAATGTTAAAATGCATTTATGCAAACTTTTTACTACATGTCTACTATTAGTATACATACTATTCAAGTTAAATATGTCCTAAACTTATTTTAGCAAAACCTTTATTTGAAAACCTTAAAAATGCCAGACTCAGTCACCAACATAATATTGCTTTTTGAGTCTTGCTTTATTGTCAAAATGAACATTTTATTTCAAAGAACATTTTAATTAGATGTTTACATAAGCTTGTCATCACAGTCAGTCCTGAACTTCAACAAATAATTTTTTGATGCTGAAAAACAGAACCAATGCATAGATTAATAAGAGCAGAGTAATTTTTGATAGATGGAGGAAATGAAGACTACTCTATGTTAGAAATGTATATTAGTGTTACATATTTCATTTTAGTTAAATAATCTTTATAAAACATTTTTATTTAGTTTGTAATTTTTTATTCACAATAACTGTTTTAGTCAAAGAAAGTAACATATTAAATTTTTTCACTACATTTGACAACTTCCTAAACTAAAATTATTCCTAAATTAAAAAAAAATATTTTACACTCAAGCTCCACTAGCAACAGAACTAGGTAATTTACAGTTTTTCACACTTGCTAAGACAGTTTCAATACATTTAACAAATTTGCTTGACTCTTAACACACCAAATCAGTTAAAACACACAATTGGCAAAAAAGTTAATTTCATTCTCAAAACCCTCCATTGTAAACAAAACTCCAAAACTCATTTTCAAAATACAAAAATCCAACAGCAACATTTAGTCAATCATAATACATTGATAAAAACTATGTTTTAAAACTACATAGTTTTGGTGTTGGTGGTGCTTTGAGTGTAAAAGAAGTTCAAGCATTTGAAATTTGTGTTAGGTTTATGCTTTTTGTATCAAAGCAACAAAAAATGTGTAAATTGTAGAGCCTACCTAGATGGATGTTGTGATAATCGTGAATGCAAAGGCATTTTTTCTAAGTCAGTTATGATTGACTAAATATGGGAAGAAAACATGTGATAATGTTTTGTATTTTGAAAATGAGTTTTCTTTACAATGGGGAGTTTTTAGAATGAAATGAAGTGTTTTGCCAATTGTTTGCTGCTTTAAGAGTTAAGCAAACTTGTTACATGTATTGGAAAACTGTCATAGTAATTGTAAAAACAACTGTAATCAAATTTTGTGGGGATATTTAAATAGTTGTACATTAGTATCAGCAAAAAAGGAGAGATTGAATCATATAAATAAGTCTTAACAAAGTGTTCACCTCTAATCATCACACACAAACACGTAATAAACATAATCTGTCCTTCCATCTTCACCTGCACAAATCAATTTCACAGCAGGAGCTCATTTTGTGTGTTTTCATGCGATCAGTTTCTTCTGCTCTCTATTCTTCTGTCTAGTGATCACTGATGCATGTTGCTGTGTCTTTGTCTCGGTGGAAGGGTTCAGTTGGCTTTAGTGTGCTTTCTCGAGTGCACAGGTAGATCAAAGTGTGCATGTGTGCGTGCGTGTGTGTGCGTGCGTGTGTGTACGTCTGCAGGGAGTGAGCTGTGAAATTCACGGCATGATGGCATCGCCTGGGTCTCATCCTCCTGTTCTTTAACACAAAGGTTGTTCCTCCTGTGTGTGTGCATTCAGGGTTGAGTTTATTTGGGGATGCTTCGGCCTTCACCTCCCCTCAGACCCAAGGGGGCAAGCAAATGTTATTGCAGGTTAATGCCCGGAGGAGTAGCCAAAAACAGGTCATGATTTTTTATGAAACAATGAAGTCAAAATCATTTAACTTTACAGTTTTTAACAATTGCTATGACAGTTTCAATACAATACAAATTGTTACATGTATTGAAAAAACTGTCATAGCAGATGTAAAAAACTGTAATTTTAATAATAGTCTTATTAATATAGAGAGTTTTTTTTGTATATAATGTAGATGTTAGATGCTAACTTGCCTGTCCGCAAGTTCATATACATAGTAGATACAAAATATTACATTTCTTTACACAGTTACAGAACTTTTTGGTTTCAGTTTAAAAGTCTCCTATTTCAAACTAGAAGCTGACTTGTATGATTGCAAGAGGCTATAAAACTCCTTCTTTTTATTTCTTTTCAACTAAAAGCTGCTTTTTTTGGCCAAAATATGTCAGTTACAGTCCCCTCAGTGGTCAGGCTACTCCTAAAAAATGGGTGGAAGGCTACTGAATATACGACCACCAGTCAAAAGACTCTACTGGGAACTGTGTATCTTCAGTGTTAGCAAAAAGGCTTTTCTCCATTGCATTGCTGGAGTTGAGTAGGTTCTGAGGCAAAACTAAAGATTAAAGTGTTTTTACTGACTTGGAGTTCAAATAAATCTGACCAGAGCTTTGCCGTAGTTGGTGATTTGAGGCAAAGGTGAAATTAATAACAGTTAAGGAGGATATTCCAGTTTCAAAAATAGAAGGGGAAAGTGTTAATAAAAACAATGATTTTAAGACAATATTACAGTTTTTCACAATTGCTAAGACAGTTTTTGCAATACATTTAACAAGTTTGCTTAACTCTTAACGCACCGAATCAGTTAAAACACACAATTTGCAAAATAGTTCATTTCATTCTCAAAACCCCTCCATTGTAAACAAAACTCCAAAACTCATTGTCAAAATACAATAATACAGTTTTCAAAACATTAACACATGTTTTCTTCCGACAGCAACATTTAGTCAATCATAACACATTGAGAAAAAAATGGGCTTTAAAATTACATAGTTTTGGTGTCGGTGGACCTCGAGTGTAAAAGAAGTTCAAGTATTTTAAATTTGTGTTAACTGATTGCATTTTGTATCAAAGCAACAAAAAATGTGTTAAATGTGGAGCCTACCTCGACTGATGTTGTGCTAATTGTGTTAAGAGTTTAAGAAAGTTGTTAAATGTATTGAAAAAACTGTCTTAGCAATTGTGAAAAACTGTAATTATTTAATACAATGATTTTATCATATTCTCTCAAACAAAAAAATTATAAAAATAAAATAAACAGATTAGGTGGATGCATCTGTACGTGTCATTATAACAGGACAGACTTTTGGATCAGATTTGTTTGTTGTCATATTACTTCTCCTTAAGCGTAACTTTTTTTCATGGACATTGATAAAACCAGGTATACTCAATAAATATCATGAAATAGATTTCTCTTATTTGTTTACAGTAAAAATTGCTTATGAGAAATTAGCCAGGAGGGAATCATTTTTGCCTGTTGTTCTTAAGTGGATTCAATAATGATTAACGTAATAAACTAATTTTTTTAAACCATCTTTAAAAATAATTTATCAAGAACCACTTTTTAAAGAAATTTACCTGAAGGTTAAATATATAAATATATATATTTTTTTTTACTCCCAACAGCCCTGAGCTTTGCTTTGCGTTCTGAAAGTGCCAGAGAGGGAGGGCCAGAGTTATGTTGCTATTAGTGATTGTCATCAATAATAACTTTCCCTAACACTAACTGATTCCACTCTCCCCCTACACCAATCAGTGGAGCACAGGTTGTAGTGTGGGCTCCGCCCCACCACACTCCTGATATTGAATCTGCAGCAGGAATCTACTGATTGCACTAGAAGATTACAATTAAACACATGGCTACCCATTTCTGTGTAAACATCACATTATATTTTATTTAATAAAAACCACACATGACAATGTGTATACCAACATTTTCTTTGATGAAGTACGTTAAGCCTTTGCTTTTGGTTCATTCTCAAAACACCCCATTGTAAACAAATCTCTAAAACTCATTTTCAAATTACAATAAAACAGTTTTCAAAACACTAACACATGTTTTCTTCCGACAGCAACATTTAGTCAATCATAACTCATTGAGAAAATATGTGACTTTAAAACCAATAAAGTTTTGGTGTTGGTGTAGCTTGAGAGTAAAAGAAGTTCAAGCATTTGGAATGTGTTTAACTGAATGCATTTTGTATCAAAGCAACAACAACAAAAAAATGTAATAGCAATTGTAAGTCCTTTTTGGTACAAAATTATTTTCTTTACTCTTCAGCTTCCTCACAGTTTACTCCCTTGTCTTGAATTTCAAAGAACTAATATAAGGTTTTAAAGCAGATCAATGGGTGTCTGCTTCTTTTGTTCACAGACGACAGTAATGTTGGATTTTAAAAAATGGAATGAAGGAAATTCTTCTTTTTTTCTTATAATATATACCCTTTCCTGTGAATAACAGATGTTACTGGCTCGAGCTATGTAGGTGAAATCTTTTTGTTAATAAACAAAGTTATTTTAAGTATCAGAGGTCAAAACGATAACAGGAGCTTTAGTGGCATTTACCAAATTTACTGAGTTTCAGAAGACACGGCTAACATTTTTATCTGAAAGAAGATTTTTGCACATGAATAAAGCTGCACCATTCTCATTCATGTTTTCAGTCAAAGAGTAATTGGGATATTCGAAAAATTACTCTCTCCAATCTAATTTCTCATAAGCCATTTTTACATTAAGTCAATAATAGAAATCTATTTTATGACTTTAATTGAGCAAACCTGTTTAAAAAAATAAAACTCAACGAAAAGTAATATGACAACAAATAAATCTGATTGAAAAGCTTTACCGTCTTATCAAAGACAATGATGAATGCATCCTCCTCGTTTTATTTATTAATTTATTTGTTTAAGAAAATATGTTAAAATCTTCTTTGGGATAGTTGATGCAACACATAATACCCTTTGACAAAATGCCTGTGAATGACAATCCCTTTTTTTCATTACATTACCTTTTATGTACAATCAATTGTTTGCATTTCTTTGAAATCTTATGTGAAATTGGCCTCTTATGAAATGTACATAAGTCTTGAAAACTCTATCATTGTTCCTCAATGTGTCATTGTAAATAAACTTTTTGAGTAATTTGTAGTTTTTGAGATTTGATACATCATTTATAGGTCATCTAGAGGGCATTCATCTTTGTGAACAAGCAAGAGATGTAATCAAACAACACATATATATTTGCATACCAATTACCAACAGGTGAAATAGGTGATTTCTTCTAAATTGGAGCTTTGAGGAAGTGTAAATAGCTTCACTTAGTTCTGCTTCAGCTTCAATATTAGGTAGGTGGACAGGCATTCATCAGCATCTTAGGTCAGGACTACAACAAGTGACAGGTGAGTCATACTGGTAAGTAGTCCTGGACCTTTACGCATTAAGCAATTTTAGATGAGAGCACCACTAATGCAGTAAGTGATCCAGGACCAGATATCCATTCATGTTGGTGAGCAGCCCGGGACTTTGCTATACGCAGGTAATCAGCTTAGTATCAAAAGGTTTCTCATGCAGGAAAACAGCATAGGTGAGTAATCCCCAGTCTATAAACACACAAAGAATTGAAGTGCTGAATAGAATCCTGCTGATTGGCTGCAAGGGAATTGCTCAATGAGTCCCAGAACAACCTTCAGAGTTTTATTGAAGAGTGCTTTCTAATTACCCAGTCTCATTGAGGAGACAAGTTGAATGTCAGACCACCAACCCCCCATTGTACTTTACCTCTGTGCATGAAAACTGGGTTGTCCTGGGATTCTGATATCTGGTAATGTGAAATGTTGTATTTAATCTGCTTTTGCTTTTTAAAATATTTACAGTAGAGTAGATGCTGATGTCAGCTCTTATCTGAACAGTATCTGTGAGGCAACTGGGAACTAATAGTGATTGATACACAAATACACAGCCTATAACAATTTTGTTTTGATTTAAAAACTGAAAATCTTTAAAAGAACAAACTATAATTTCAACAGCCCTTTAATGTCATGAATGTTGGTTGACATCTTGCAAAGATAAAATACTATTATTAATGACATTACTAATTAGTGAAGTAATCATTGCCATTACGATTTATTGTAATTGTAGTTTTTCAAAAATGCTAAGACACTTTTTTCAATGCATTTAACAACTTTCCTAAACTCTTAACACAATTAGCAGAACATCCGTCTAGGTAGGCTCTACAATTAACACATGTTTTGTTGCTTTGATACAAAACACATTCAGTTAACACAAATTTCAAATGCTTGAACTTCTTTTACACTCAAGCTCCACCAACACCAAAACTATGTCATTTTAAAGCTACATTTTTTCTCAATGTGTTATGATTGACTAAATGTTGCTGTCGGGAAAAAACACATGATAGTGTTTTGAAAACTGTATTATTGTATTTTGAAAACGAATTTTGGGGTTTTGTTTACAATGGGGGGTTTTGACAATGAAATTAACTGTTTTGCCAATTGTGTGTTTTAACTGACTCGGTGCGTTAAGAATTAAGCAAACTTGTTAAATGTATTGAAAAAACTGTCTTAGCAATTGTGAAAAACTGTAATGTAAATAACTGGATATGTTATTTACATGGCAACAGACATTAGTGTCAAAACAAACATATGATTATTGACAGGAAAACATGATGGATATCTCTTTTAATGGTAAAACATTCTTAGCTTTTGGTAGCTACACTCTTAACCAAAACATAGGAGACACGAGAAGTGCTTCCTGGACCAGATAGAAAGAGAAGACAAGCTAGGGGAAGGAAATCCAGACTCCAGAAAGGATACCGAAGCCACACAACTGAGGGATGAGACAGAACAGGCCAAGCGGAACTCTAAAGTAGGTATGGATATTCCTGAGCAACGGGTAGCCACAGCAGGTAAAGAGAGACTCAAGCAAGCAGATCACCAGAGTGAGTAAGGGGGGACTGCAGCCAGTGGATTACCACCATCGTGTTTTATCTCATAGAGATTCAGAGATTGATTTGAATGGTGACCAGAAACAGTGAAGAGGATGTAATGTATTTATGGTGATGATTGACTGAAACAAACGGAGATCTTTTTCCGGTATAAATTGATTCCAGCAATCTTAATGAATGAAGAGTGTCATTGCTTGACTCAAACCATTTGAATCACACAATTACGAGACTGCTAAATAGAAAAAAACACTACATTTTCATGGAGATGTCTTGGATTAATCTGAAGTGTGGAACATAAAGTTCTCTTTACTTTTTTGACTGAGGTCTGAGAGCTCGAGCAGCAAAGATGGAGAACTTTCTTTTCCTGGCAGATCTTTCTGTATTTTTGATAAGCCTTTTTAATCCTCCTCTACCGCTTTGGACTGTGTGCCACTCTCTGTGTGTAAGCAGAGAGCAGATTAGGATCAGAAAAAACATGATAACATCCGGCGAATTCCACTTCATGTCAGATTAATTTCCAGGGCATTTCCAGCTGTCTGTGGGATGGAAGTGCTGTGCTGAATTTTATATATCGGATTGGTTTTCAGAAGCTGCTTGAAACCATAGTGTAAGAGGGAAATAATGTTTTTTTTTTAAGTTAGCTTTCAGGAAAATGTCAAAATATGTTTTGTTATATAAAAAGAATATGTTTTTGTGTCATTCTGTTAGGATGAGCAAGAAAATAAAATGTGACAATAAAAACAAGATTTGCAAGAATGTTTGCTAGAAGTGTCATAGGGTTCCTTCTCTTTAAGACTTCCTCTAAGTACTTCTTCAGCTTTAACAGCTCAACTTTGCTAGCATCTGCATAACGTAAAACACGGCGGATCTACAAAAATCACATTTAATACACACCTTTAACTATATATTACACGAGAACTTCTTCTCTGGTCAGTCCTCTGATGTGGATTCATGACTCTTTCAGTTCATGATGTATTATCCTGTAAATACATAGAAATGCAGATCACCGTTTCTATCTTGCAGAACTGGCTCGAATATATAGATGATCTTCTTGTGAACTGGAATCTCACTATACATGTCCATGTGTGTGTTTGACCTCAGCCAGGTGCATCATGGGTAACTAAACATAGCAGCTGGAAGTGTTACTGAGTGCATGCAGAAAACTTATGTGTCTGGTATCTATGTAATCCCTATTCTTTTAAGCATTAAATTTTACACAAATCTGTTTTTTTAAGTTAACTTTAAACATAGTAGTAAACTTTTAATACTGATCTACAGCTCTACTGATCTTTTCCTTAGCCCACCTGAAGCCCTCAGCTCACCTGAGTAAAAGAAAATCAATACACCTATTAAAGATAAGTATTTTGCTAGTAATTGGTGACTAATACATGTATTTATTAATGATCAGTTATTGATTTGGACACCAATAAATGCTCACAGTTATAATCCCGTCACGATCGGGGGTGTGCGTGGAAGGAAAGATCTCATACGCAGAGACAGCTTGACCTGAGACACTCTTTTATTAAAGAATAAAGAAAGGAGAAAAGAGATGGCTAAAACAAAAGACCCACGAGGGGGCAAAACTGGAACAATAACATAAATAACTTTCAAGAGTGGAAAATAAGCAACTACAAAATAACCTGCCAGACGTCACAACGTAGCGCATCAGTAACGCACACAAAGACAATTAATGCACCCGTGACATCAACACAAACACAGGGGTATAAAAAGGGAGTCTAATCAGTGACGACGCGCGGGAAGACAGCTGAAGGCACTAACGACAAATTAGACACGGGACGAACATTGACGCAACAAGCCACGAGGTGAAGGGAGAACATAAACAATCACGCAGACAATACAATCGCCTATCAGGGGACCGCGGGGGAGTCACATGACACGTGGGAGAACTCAGAACCGGCACAAGGGAACAGAGACGCACGATAACGGACAAAAACCCTGACAAATCCACTAAAGACTTCTATTCATTTTGGAACACAATTTGAAATATTTTGTATTTGGATCAACTAACCACCTCAAAGCATAATTATGACGTAGGAGACCAGGGGCTCCTAGCCATGGATCCATTTGTTTGAGGGAGCCTCCATACCATTGATGGTGTGGACTGATCACTGTAACCTTGGATACATATACTCGGCCAACGCCTTAATGCCAGACAGGCTCATTTGTTTCTGCTTCTATTTTTTTTAATCTCTTTTAGCCCTGGTTCAAAGAATACAAAGCCTTACACTCTCTCTTGTCAGTTTGATTCTAAGGAGGGCACTACCTCTCCAGGACTCTTATTCAACTGCCCAACGAGGTGGTTTCTAAGGGCCACTGTCATCCAGGCCAACCAAGATGTTGGTCACATTCTTGTAAAAGATTTAACACATAAAATAAAGCACATAAAATACAAGAGTTGATACCCTCTCCAACACAAAAGCCAAAATGAAGTATTAACTATTAACACATATTAATCTAGCCACAGGGGTTTCAAGCCAGTGACTTCTGTGCCGGTCCCAAGCCGGGATAAATAGAGAGGGTTGTGTCAGGAAGGGCATCCGGCGTAAAACATGCCAAAACCAAATATGCAAGTCATCAATTCGATTTCCATACCGGATCGGTCGAGGCCCGGGTTAACAACGACCGCCACCGGTGCTGTTGACCTACAGGGTGCCGGTGGAAATTGGACCACTGTTGGTCAAAGAAGGAGAGGAGGGAGAAGGATTCGTAGGCAGAGAGTGAAGAGGAAAGGCAAGAGTATAGGTCTGAGAATAGGGACTCTCAACACTGGTACAATGACCGGGAAAGGTAGAGAGCTGGCGGACATGATGGAGAGAAGGAAGGTAGATATTCTGTGTGTGCAGGAGACCAGGTGGAAGGGTAGCAAAGCGCGTAGTATTGGTGGGGGATACAAACTGTTTTACTATGGTGAGGATAGGAAGAGAAATGGGGTTGGAGTGATCCTGAAGGAGGAGTTTGTGAGGAATGTTTTAGAGGTGAAAAGAGTGTCTGACAGGGTGATCAGTTTGAAGTTAGAGATTGAAGGGGTGATGTTGAATGTAGTGAGTGGTTATGCTCCACAAGTAGGCTGTAAGCTGGAAGAAAAGGAGAGATTCTGGAGTGAGTTAGATGAGGTGATGGAGAGTATTCCCAGAGGGGAGAGAGTAGTGGTGGGAGCAGACTTCAACGGTCATGTGGGCGAGGGCAATAGAGGTGATGAGGAAGTGATGGGCAGGTTTGGTGTTAAGGAAAGCAACCCAGAAGGACAGATGGTGGTGAACTTTGCCAAGAGGATGGAAATGGCTGTAGTTAACACTTACTTCCAGAAGAGGGAGGAACATAGAGTTACCTACAAGAGTGGTGGTAGGAGTACGCAGGTGGACTACATCCTAAGTAGACGAGCCAATCTGAGAGAGATCACTGACTGCAAAGTAGTGGTAGGAGAGAGTGTAGCCAGACAGCATCGGATGGTGATGTGTAGGATGTTTCTGGTGGTCAGGAAGAAGAGGGGAGAAAAGATGGAAAAGAAGACCAAGTGGCAGAAGTTGAAAAAGGAAGACCTTTGTGAGGAATTCAGATAGAAGCTGAGACAGGCTTTGGGTGGCCAGCAAGAGCTTCCAGAGGACTGGGAAACTACAGCAGAAGTGATCAGGGAGACAGGGAGGAAGGTGCTAGGTGTGTCAGCAGGAAGAAGGAAAGAAGATAAGGAAACATGGTGGTGGAATGAGGAAGTACAGGACATCATCCAGAGGAAGAGGCTAGCTAAAAAGAAGTGGGACATCGAGAGGACTGAAGAAAGTAGGCAGGACTACAAGGAATTACAGCGCAGGGTGAAGAGGGAGGTGGCAAAGGCCAAACAGAAGGCATATGATGAGTTGTATGCCAGGTTAGACACGAGGGAAGGTGAGAAGGAATTGTACAGATTAGCGAGACAGAGAGACAGAGATGGGAAGGATGTGCAACAGATAAGGGTGATTAAAGATAGAGATGGAAGGGTTCTAACGAGTGAGGAGAGTGTGCAGAGAAGATGGAAGGAGTATTTTGAGGAGTTGATGAATGAGGAGAATGAGAGGGAAAGAAGGGGGGAAGAGGTGAACATTGTAGAGCAGGAAGTTGAAAAGATTAGAAAGGATGAGGTGAGGAAGGCTCTGAGGAGAATGAAGAGTGGAAAGGCTGTTGGTCCAGATGATATCGCTGTGGAGGTGTGGAAGTGTCTAGGAGAGACAGCAGTGGAGTTCCTATCTAGGTTATTCAACAGGATTCTAGAGAGTGAGAAGATGCCTGAGGAATGGAGGAGAAGTGTCCTAGTGCCAACCTTTAAGAACAAGGGTGATGTGCAGAGTTGTAACAACTACAGAGGTATAAAGTTGATGAGCCACACAATGAAACTCTGGGAAAGAGTAGTGGAAGCTTGGCTAAGAAGGGAAGTGGATATTTGCGAGCAGCAGTATGGCTTCATGCCCAGGAAGAGCACTACTGATGCAATTTTTGCTCTGAGAATGGTAATGGAGAAGTACAGTAATGGTCAGAAGGAGCTGCACTGCATCTTTGTGGACTTAGAGAAAGCGTATGACAGGGTGCCGAAAGAGGAGCTATGGTCCTGTATGAGGATGTCAGGAGTGGCAGAGAAGTACGTCAGAGTAGTTCAGGATATGTATGAGAGGAGTATGACAACAGTGAGATGTGCTGCAGGTCAGAAGGAGGAGTTCAAAGTAGAAGTGGGGCTACATCAAGGATCGGCTTTGAGTCCCTTCTTGTTTGCTATGGTGATGGACAGGTTGACAGATGAGGTCAGACAGGAATCTCCATGGACAATAATGTTTGCAGATGACATTGTAATCTGTAGTGAGAGTAGAGAGCAGGTGGAGGGACACCTGGAAAGTTAGAGGTATGCTCTAGAAAGAAGAGGAATGAAAGTCAGTCGTAGTAAGACAGAATACATGTGTTTGAACGAGAGGGAGGGAAGTAGAACAGTGAGGTTACAGGGGGCTGAGGTCAAGAAGGTGGAGGAGTTTAGATATTTGGGGTCAACAGTCCAGTGCAACGGGGAGTGTGGAAAAGAGGTGAAGAGGCGAGTGCAGGCAGGTTGGAGTGGGTGGAGAAATGTGTCAGGGGTGTTGTGTGACAGAAGAGTGTCAGCAAGAATCAAAGGAAAGGTGTACAGAACAGTAGTGAGACCAGCTATGATGTATGGGTTAGAGACTGTAGCAGTGAGGAAGAGACACGAGGCAGAGATGGAAATAGCAGAGAGGAGGATGTTGAGGTTCAGTTTAGGAGTGACAAGGATGGACAAGATTAGGAACGAGCACATCAGAGGAACAGCTCAGGTTGGTTGTTTTGGAGACAAAGTCAGACAAGCCAGATTGAGATGGTTTGGACATGTGCAGAGAAGGGATAGTAGTTATTTTGGTAAAAGGATGTTGGAGATGGAGCTGCCAGGCAAGAGGGCAAGAGGAAGGCCAAAGACACGTTATATGGGTGTGCTGAAGGAGGACATGAAGGTAATTGGTGCAAGAGTAGAAGATACTGAGGACAGAGTTAGGTGGAAACAGATGATTTGCTGTGGCAACCCCTAAACTGGGAACAGCCGAAAGAAGAAGAAGACATATTAACAGAAAGTTTTAATGTACTGTTGCTGAAGAAGAGAAGGTCTGGTCACACAAGAGCAGAATAGTAACTCTTAGGAGAAATTGATCCTCAGAGTTTAGCTGCCGTCAGTGTTCACAGATATAGGTTGAATCTTAATCACAAATGTGTTCAAACTAATTTTGGGTCAAACAGAAGCCAGTGAACCTTGCATATTACTGGATTGGTGTGGTAGCTTTGCCTGGAGGAGAACATAAACTGCGTGTACCTGAAACCTGAACTTATAGACCACATAATAAAGGGTATTGCAATCATAGCATGATTCAGACACTCAAGCGCCTTTTATGTAAGACAGAACGTGTATTCATTCCTTAGAGTGAGCAGCTGGAAATATATGCTTGAACCAGACTACTCACTTGGTAAGAAGACCTGAATTCAATGTCAGACAGAAGACACAGGGTATGATGATGTTTTGAAGGATTTTAGGGTTGTTTTGATGATTTCCCTCTCACCCCCAAACAATTATTATTTATGCCCCCAAGAAAACACTGTCCTGTCTTGCCTCTCATACATAAATGCAACACGGAACACAGCTCCATCACACACAGCAGTATCCCCTTCCTATAGTTCTGACTTGAATTGGCATGGGGAAGCAGATGTAAAGCATAATGCAGTGTTTAGCTCCATACACCTTTTTCAGCCTCTAACTTCATTCAGTCCTCTATTTATGTACTAGAGATGAGTGCAAGAAGAAGCAGAGAGGCATTAATTCCACTGGCATGGAAACTCATCAGGGAGAATAATTGAATGGCTTGCCATTCTGCAGATATATGGGTTAGGGTTGCCAGGTATATGCATGTCTGCAAATACTGCGTGAATATGACAAACCAGACCTCCTCTCGATTTGAATTGTGACTCTGGGATGTTTTATTAAATATCTCTCTTTCAGGAAATGAAGCGAGCCTTGCTCTGTATTCTATCTTCTCCCCTAGCTGAAGCGTGAATCACAGCTAGTGTGATGAGTTTTAAAGAAATATGCGCACTTCTGAAATAATCGAGGCAGCTTTTGGATGTGCTACATTTGCATTTGTTCATTTAGCAAATGCTTTTAGTCAAAGCTGCAAATGAGGAATACAAAAGCATAAATGATTCATGAAGTGCTGTACATTTTTTTTTGTTTTCTACAAATCAGTCAAAAGGCAGGCTAGAAAAATAAAACGAAAAGTATATTTTAGATATGTTTAAATTAGCATGCTACATCTATGAATCAGATTTTTTTTTTAATTAGCTTGCATTTTTTTAGGTTGAAATGGAAGGTTTTAGTTAACTGGAAAAAATTAAATGAGAAGATGTTTCATTCTTAACTTTTTTTGCAAACAGTGTCAGATTTGTGATTTGAAAAAGTAGATAAAATATAATAGAGATGAAACATATAATAATTTTTTTATTAAAGCTGAGTGTAACAGCAGGAGACTGGCACTGGAAAAAAAACTCTTTAATTATCACACTTCCCAGTTTTCCCAGCGCAAAGTTTCAAGATTGTGGGTCTTCATTACAAAAACACTGATTACTATGAAATGTTTTGTTTACTTATTTGCATAGGAATAGTAGCCTATGCATGTGGGAGGATTTCCTCCCTCAAGCAAAACATCCATCATCGTTACATATAGTACAAAGAAACCCAACCATTTAACACTGTATTATACTTTTTTAGATATTAATTTAATGACATGAAACACCTGCAACACTTTTATGTTGGCATTGATAAAAACCCATTGGGGGGCAGGAAATGTATGTCATGCACATGAGCTATTTGGGCCAGCCAATAGCGTCTTTTCTGATGGAGTGTGTTTATAAAAAATACTGCATTTTAAACATTATTAGCAGTGCAGCACTAGTATAGAAAGCTCTCATTTTGATTCTAAGTGCTATAACAAGGGCATATAATGGGACCTTTAAGTAACTGCGTACTTAAAAGGAAATCCTGGGGATCGAGTGTCCATCAGACTGAGATCTGCTCAAGAGTCAGGACTGTCAGCCATATAGTGTTCAAAATCACTTACTTGTACTTATTTGGTTTTATCATTCCATGACATTAAAGACAATACGCTAGATCATCTTGGGTCATTCCAAAAACATATGTGGACTTAATATTTAAATTACAAATAATGGGTTCTAAAACATACAATTGGAAACAGATTGCAAGGTCATAACTTTAGAGAATTACATTTGAGCATTAATGTTACGTTAGTTAATTTAGCTAAATAAATGTTAATCATAACTGATGACGACAAAAATCTAATTGTTGATATTGTAGATAGTTCCTGCCGATTATTGCAGATTTTTTTCAGACTATGTTGAATATGGTGTGGCTATAATAACTGTAATAACTTTAATAATGTAAAGAATTTAAAATGAGTCGTGGGGAGCCTTGAAAGAGTAGATTTAATAAGCACCCTGCAGCCAAGCCTCTTTCAAACATGCTTTTTTATTAATTCCTGACTCTTCACTTCACTGCAAGAAATATTCATTATTTCTAATCTTGAAGTGATATTAAACAGCAAATACAATAATTTTTAAAAGAAGCTAAATGTATTTAAACAAACTTTGATAATTGTTGATAAATAATACCTTTGACCTTCTTGTGCTAAATGATTTCACAGCATATGAAGGGAATTTTATTGAATTGCACAGTTCCCCATTCCTTCCAACACCAGCATACATCAAAAAAATAAATAAATAAATAAATAATATTTAACAGACGGTAGGAGTGAACCAAACAATCATTTTAACATTGACAGTTTAACATTGGTTGTGGTAGAAAAAGTGAATCAAACAGAGAAGAAACAAAAACAAGATACAAGGACAGATCATCTGCATATTAAAACTAAAAGATAAGCAATCAAACATGCAGAAACAGCACTCAAAATGCACATGGTTAATTTACAGTAAAAAAAGAATGGACATGATTATTCAAATCAATGTATTTTTTTGCTTAATGGATTATTACAGTGCAGATGTGTATAAATTAACAGTGCCGGTCTTATGATTTTTTAATGGGTCACTTAGACATTATGTGAAATGACTTGACTATAGGTGTGCTCATAGTAGATCTAGTTAAACTTCAGCTCTTCTGATATTGTAGTGAAAACAAGTTGTGCATGGCGAATTTTGAGTAAGGGTTCCATCTCTTTGAGGCTACAAGTTTTGTTTTGCATTTGAGAGCAATGAAAGGCAGCATTCAAAGCACCAGACTGAGACTCTGCACCACTCTGCTCTGTAGCTTCTGCCCCTCTGCAGAATTTAAAGCTTTAGCATTAGCAAGAGACTGCTGAGTCAAGCTATGGATGAGGCTTTGTCCCTTATGTCACTTTGCCACAGTTTGGAGTCCGTGAGTAAATCTGGGAGTACTCGAAATGGTGGGGTTCTGCTGCATTCCAACAGCAATGCAGGAAGACAATTCATAACAATGTAAGCTTTTATAAATCATAAGTATTGTCTTGTTTGAACTGTTGATGTTAAACTAGCTCTGTTCAACATTCGATTGCTAAACTTAAAAAAATAATATTACCTAAGGCCAAATGTGATTAAAACTATAATAATAAATAAATAAATAAAAATAACAAAAAAAACCTGTCTTTATGATATTTATTTAATGTTGCATACATTACATATTTAACACTGAAATATTACAGACACCTGAACGACTTAAAAGTATTGCTGACATTTGGTAAATTGCTCTTGGGCTACGAATTAGAATTCATATGTGTGCTGAACCGCAGTAGACTGTGAATTGAATATGTTCACATGAAATTAATTTTGAAAGTCAACACCCTGAAAGTCAGTTTATAATTGGCACACAACAGTATTGGTCACAGTGGGACTGTGTGAACAGGACTGACCAAACCTGCTAATTCTCAAAGGTATTTAGCTAAGTGTACAAAGAGCTACTTAAAATCATTTTAATGAGCCAAAAATAATAATTTCAGGAACATAGAATGATCCAAAAGGTTAGGGCAAACACTGCTTTCATAATATGTGATTAATATACTCTGCTATCAAACCATTCTGGTGCACACACACAGCAGTGAACACACACCCAGCCAAGGCTTTAGTGCACGGGGAGACAAGCACTGGTCTGGTAATTGTGTAGAGACTACATGTACCCAGCCAACAAATGTATGTTACAAGAAGGTTCTGGGAACGTTACTTCTAACGTTGCATAAATCTTAGTTTGTCCAGTTTTTTTACGTTCCGTGAATGTTCTGGCAAAGTTATTAAAAGGTTTTAGAATATTCATCACTCACAAAAACATAGTAGGAATGTTCTGAGAACATTGTTCCCAGAATGTTTTTCTTTAACATGGTGATAACATTCCTCCCTCACAAAAAACATAGTAGGAATGTTCTGAGAATGTTGTTTAGATAATGCTGTAAATAAATGAAATTTAACATTATTAGAAAACGTTATGAGCTAACATTGAGACTAGCTTTAAAAAACATTAGAGAACTTTCCCTGTTTGCTGGGCAGGTGTATGTCTGGGTTGTGTGTTGGTTGTGTGTGTGTGTGCGTGTGTGCATACTAAAACATTAGAAAGACTTTCAAGGATTTTAATAAAAAACTTAAAGCTACATAGAGAAGTCAATTGAGGAAAAACCTGAGGAGTGATTAAAATTAATCTGAAGGGCGTATCTAACTGCATTACGAATAGAAGAAGAATTATTTCCTGTTCATTGAAACAAAAAATCTTCTCAATGTTTTAAGTTAATTAACCTGTGTAGTTATAAACTAATTTAACATTGCTTTAATTAATCCTTACAAAATACATTTTTTTAATTCAAAATAGACAAACACATGAGTCTGGGTGCTAATTAGATACTGAACAAATGTGGAATATACTCAACAATATTTTGAGCCCAAAGCAAATCAGTTTAATTCTGTCATCATCTGCCCAATCGAATAGAGTAATCCGGTTTTCTACCCACATTGATGGTTTAAAGCAGCCATAATGCTTCTTTATCTCATCCAGTCAGGTTTGAGGGTAATTCAAGAACATGGAAGACAAACAGGAAATAAAGGAAAAGATGAAAGGATGAAGAGAGCCGTTTGGTTAATTAAGTAAAAATGAAAGATAAGGTTTGCATGCCAAAAGCCTAGCTTGGATTGAAATAGACTAGAGGCTTATTAGTGTGATGGAGAATCCAGCACGGGATTGTGGGAGACATTGATTATTCAAATAAACCCATGAAGGAAGGATGACCAGATTGGTGATCCTGTCAGAGTGAAATGATGAGAGAAGAGACAGGGACCAGTGGTGATACATGCAGAATCATCCATACACTGCCAAAACATCACACACATGAACATTTCAGAAGCTTATGAATTTCATCCAATGGCATGCAATGCTTGTTAAGCCTAGCTTTGTGAACACAGACTAAACGGCTCGGAGAAAATAAACGCTCTAAATCACCCCAGGTGGTATTTTTCATTATTACTATGATTCACTGCAGCGAGGCTTATTGTACTATGTGTGAGTAGCAAGTATTAGTTAATGTGTGTTACATTTATTTATCAAAATGTGATACTTGAAATGATTCTGTTATGACGGTGGTGGTGTGCCTTCAAGGACGTGAGAATAATCACTCTACCATAATTAGCCATTTCATTTCAACCAGAACTCACTTCTGTACCATCTACTACATTATAGGAAAAGTTAAGTTTCTCCTGTATTTTCCACTTATAATATATATATATATATATATATATATATATATATATATATATATATATATATATATATATATATTTTTTTTTTTTTTTTTTTCCAATTATGGAGATTCCCTGCTAATCATGGAGGAAGTGATTATTTTCAAGGTGACTGCACCCGACGCTATGATTCAGGTAAGATTCGACGCATAAATCAGGTAAGACTACTGGATTATCTATTTTATTTTAAACTGTAGTTAGCATGTGTGAAGACAAGGTATGCCAATAAATGCATATTCAAAGCCAGTCTCGAAACAAACTCAACATCTGCCTCAAGTTTCCTAAAATTACATGTAGAACTTATAAGCAAAACATAAATATAAGCAAAGAGTTCCTTTAATTTGAGGAACTCCCTTTGAATTAAAATTTTAGTTTCTCTAATTGATCTGCGGTTGTGTCCAACCCCAATAGAAAGATCCACCAACAGTTGATTATGTAAGACAGCCTTGATCCATCCATCCATCCATCCATCTTCATGTCGGCTTTATTCCCTTTCGGGGTCGCCACAGCGGAATGAACCGCCAACTCACTGGCATATGTTTTACGCAGCGGATGCCCTTCCCTGCCGCAACCCATCGCTGGGAAACATTCACACACACATTCACACTTTAACACTATGGGCAATTGTTCTTATTCAATTCACTTATTCTGCATGTCTTTGGACTTGTGGGGAAACCGGAGCACCCGGAGAAAACCCACGCGATCACGGGGAGAACATGCAAACTCCACACAGAAATGCCACCTGCCCCAGCCGAGCCTAGAACCAGCGACCTTCTTGCTGTGAGACGACCGTGCTACCCACTGCGCCACCGTGACGCCCAAGACAGCCTTGATTTTACATTCAAATATATGCATTTCAGTTGGGCAAATGGTCTACTGGTTTCTGTTTGAAATCACATTATTTTTTCTCTCGGTTTTGGAGATTGTGGATAAAGCAATACTCTGAATGTATAGTCCAGGATGTTTACATTAAGTAATAACTTTATTTCCACGTGCCACTAAAATAAACTAATGAACAAAGATGTTAAAGTGTGTGTTACCACCCCAGGCGAAACTGTACTTTTTATGGAATTAAATTGTAAAACTTTAATCAGACAATGTATAAATAGATACATTTAACATTTCATATTTGATAACCACTAGTGTTGATTCTGATCTATAATTGAGGAACCCATTTCTTTCATTAAAATCTTTTATCTAACTTTTCAGTAATAGTTAGTTGAACATATCTCCCTTGTGTGAGGAAGCCCTATTTTTACCATCCTTAATTAAATTGAGTTTTTATAACTAAAATATTGTACAACTCATTGAAAATCTTTACTATGTAAAAGTGGTGTAAAAGGATCGAATTAGTTGTGAATGAACAAATAATGGCATAACATTGTTTCAGGGGAAATAACTATTTTGATATGAATAAACCTATGCACAACGGGTGAAAGTTTTTGAGTCTCCAAACAGTGTGAGTCCATTAGAACAGCTGAGCATTGTCAGTTCAGTCCTTTGGGATGTGAGCTACTGTTCATGCTCACACTGGGATTGACAGTGGATCGGACAGCAATTTACAACTTTATGCAAATGAGAAGAATACAAACTGCTGACTTGCAGCCAATTGCTCTTAGATGCGTAGAATGAAGAAAGAAATCACTGATATGAAAGTTTAAACTGCAGTACATTGAGCATGAAATGACTTGATATCTACCAACCAGTTAAGGTGGAAATTCTGGAAAGCATTTACGATTTTGGTTACTCCTTAATTACAAATATCAATAAATTAGTAGGTTGTGGAATAACTTCTCTATTGCCATTTTCAACCTTTCTCCCTAGTTTTATGTTTCACATTCACATGTGTTTGTATTGTTAGCATGTCACATATTATGTCCCCATATTATTTACTTTTATCCTTTCTAGTTTTCACATGTCAAAATCCCATCACCCAACTAGAGAAATTCAAATTTGCTTGCTTGCTCTAATGTTTTCTCTGCTGAGGGCTTTTCACTAACTTCATGCCCTTGGATGGCACTCAGGGGACAACAATGAAACCAGCAGCCAGCCATTTTATAATTTTTTGTGGCTTTGTCAAACAACTCTTGATGATCTGACACCAACAAGACAAACTTCTCATTGTACATATCCTTCTCTTGAACAATTAATTCTTTGTGTTGTTCTTTATCTTTGCGGTTTCCTGTCGTGAGGTAAAGTGACAGTGTGTCTCAAGCGCCATCCAGCTGCTCTTTTATTCCCCGCAACACTGATCATTTGATCAAAAGAGCAACTTTAAGCGGTCAACCACATTTAACCTTGCGAATAACCAAGTATTCTTTTTTCACTCACGCCCATCACTTTGCAAAATGTGCGATCTCACATTTTGCAAAGTGTTTTGTCTCAAGGAGACTTTGCTCACCAAATTTCAGACCAAAAATTACTCTGAGTATGGGATGGCTATAAGCTCATATCATAAGCTAAAATGTTCTTTGTTAATCTTGTTCAAGTCAATGATTGCATGTAATTCCGATAACTGGTTTCACATAGTTTATTATTTATGTATGTACAGTGTCTATCGGTCTTGCTTTGTTGAGCTTGTTTGTGCACAGTTGTTTGTCCTTCACTCAAATCTGTCAAGTATTATCTCCTAGCTCCGTGTTTCCTTCTTGCAGTATTTATTTTCATGCATTTTCTGTACTCTCTCAGATCTGTATCATCTGAATTGTCTATTGTTTCAGTTATCAGAGTTCTGAGCTATCAGAGAATAATTTGGAATCCCTTTCATTTCATTTTAGTGATTCACCCTGGAACCTATGACAAAATGCTTCTCTGAAAACAGCTTTTCCACAGGAAGATGAGTTCACTCCATTGACAAACCTTTCTTCTTTAAGATTCAGAGAGGCTAGAGGTCAGTTATTTTGCTCTATAAGTATTTAGACTTTCTGAATTCTGCTCCGATGGACATTTTCTCCTGAAAATGATCTTAGAGTTTTTTATTGCTCTCTAGCACTCTTCCTTATTCATTTTCTTACTTTTTTTTTACATTATTACAACCTCTACAACCATAATGCTAATTTGATATTATTTACAAATTATATTGTTTTTAATCAAAAATCATTAGTATTTGTATGAAGTTTTCATATACCCAAAATTGATGATTTGAATATTTCCCCTGTGTATATATATATATATATATATATATTATATAATATATATATATATATATATATATATATATATATATATATATATATATATGCACAATTTGTTTTAAATACAGAGTTTGCTTTACAGTTTTTCACAATTGCTAAGACAGTTTTTTTCAATACATTTAACAATTTTCTCTTAACAAAATTAGCACAACATTCGTTGAGGTAGGCTCTACAATTAACACATTTCTTTTTGCTCGTTGATACAAAATGCATATAATTAACACCAATTTCAAACGCTTGAACTTCTTTTACACTCAAGCTCCACCAACACCAAAACGATGTCATTTTAAAGCCTAATTTTTTCTCAACGTGTTATGATTGACTAAATGTTGCTGTCGGAAGAAAACATGTGTTAGTGTTTTGAAAACTGTATTATTGTATTTTGAAAATGAGTTTTGTTTACAATGGGGGGGCTTTGAGAATGGAATTAACTGTTTTGCCAATTGTGTGTTTTAACTGAGTCGGTGCGGAAAGAGTTAAGCAAACTTGTTAAATGTATTGAAAAACTGTCTTAGCAATTGTGAAAAACTGTAATTTGTGAAAAGCAGCCAACATTTCAACCAACTCAGCATTGGCACCACACATGCCATTAGAATGGTTATTCAAATGCTGCTACTTTTGACTTAATTACAATTAATTTAGTCATCACACTTAATGTAACAAAACTTGACTACAACTACAAGGATCAAATACAACCTTTTCTAAATATTTTTGTTATATAAATATAGCGGACTGCGATAATCAGAACAAAACAAATGTGAGGTAATGACAACAAAAGACTGTCCGGGAAGTTCCAGTAGTACAAGGAGGACGCTTGAAAGCAACAAACTCAGGAGAACATGGACAAGACTGCTTGACAAAGACAAACTGTAAGACATGAAACTTAAATACCTGGGGAAACTCAATGTAACAGATGGACTCACTTTAGGCAACAAGGTGTGATTAAACAAGATAAGGAAATCTAAACAAGGTAAATGAAATATCAGAGTACAGACATGCAATTGACTACCAACTAGAACATTATGAAAGATAATTAAACGTTCAGAAAGTGCCAGCCAGAAAGTGACTGCACATGTATGAAGTGGTAACATGTTTGCAAGCATCCTTAAGCCCTTTATAAGATTATGTTAGCTGTAAGTGTTCAGAAAATGCCATCTGAAAACTTTCTTAAGAAATTTTATGGCCCTAGTTTAATTTCCACCTAAAAATATTTAGATTTATTTTATATTGAAAGACGTTATCCATATTTGTTGCTCCTCTTAAAGACTAAACATGGATTCTGGATACAAATGTCATTCGTAATTTATCACATAATTACAGGCTTGATAATTTTCTCTGACAAGTTATGATTAAACTATTAATTACGACCTGATGGGGACATGATAGTAAAGCTTGAGGGTTCCGACTTTTACTCCTCAGAGAATCATTGTCATAAAGATAATGGCTGAAACAATGGCAGTGGTTTATGTTCCATTACATTGTACAAGATAAAACAAGACAATAGCCTGTTTTTGAAAAGAAATGTATTGTAAAACATACCTACATAGATCTGCTCTAATTGAAAAGTGTATTTGTTGCACAGATTTACCAAAATGTTTAAAATAAACTGTAATTGTTCTAAGGTGACATGTTAAAGTATTAACCAATTTGATATATTGCATTCACTGGTAATGTAATTTCACTGTAAATAGCACAAACAGTCCCCAAAAATCTTAGAATTTAGTAATTATGTTTTACTGTCTTTGAACTCACAGAAAGATCCACATTTTGGATGTGCAATCAATAGTTTTCTGATCAACTCAAGGTACAATATGTGATTTGCTTTCATGAATACACTCCTGCTCACATTTCTGCAGAGCCTGAAGGGTTGCTGTGAGACCACACTTGATGAAACATTACAGAAATAAAATCTTCAAGTCTGTCAGTCATCAAAACCAAGAGAGCAGGAGCTGGGCTAGTATGTTTTGCTAGTGTCAACTCCACAAAGCTTCATTCAACAATGGGAATGATTAGTACTGTCTTCCTTCAACATCACATGCGCGCAGGGGACCTGAGTGTTTGCTCTGAAGGGCTTTAAAATGCACTCAGAAAAACAACATAAAACTTAGTCTGCTCTGAATGATTGGAATGATTGCTGATGTACAGAATATTATCACAATGTCAAAACAAGCTACTGTTCACTCAAATGACGTTTCCTGAATCAATAAACTGCATGGCCAGTCTCTGTATACTCATATTAATTAGTAAATATATTGATAAAGCTAGTTGTTGAACTCTGTGTGGGCTATAAGGGGGTCATTCCCTGAGGACATATTTAATGTCTAGATTGTGAGTCTTTTCCAAGACAGAACTAAATTTGTGTAGAATTGTGTGTGCGCGTGTCCTTGTCTGTGTGTGTGTGTTTTCTTGCTCTACCCCATGCAGTGTGTTAAGAATAGCCTCAGTATGTTTGGACCAGATGGATGGCATCCTGTACTCCTCACATCACACAAGATTAACACCAAATTAACCTGAGAGAGAGAGACAGAGAGTGAGAGGAAAAAGGGAGATAAGAAGAGAGGTCAGACAGAAAGATGTGTTAACCGATTTCCTTTGATAAACATACATGAAATAGTCTAATTTGAAAAAGGTTTGAATACGTAATGACTAATTAATACCAAGCAGTTATGTGCAGCCGGAGGTGGCACAACATCACCTGTCTTCATGAAAACGTAAAATTACAAATAAATTAATAATTTATATTTGTTCAGCATTTGCAATCTTTTTCATTTAATTTCATTTTTAATTGTTTTTAAAAGCACTTAATATTCACATGTACCGTTCAAATACTGAGAGGCATTCAGTGCTGAGCCTCATCGCGAATCAATATTCAGCGGGACCATTTTGCTTTTCCTCTGCATGTCGCTTTTAAAACGTTACAGCACAACTTCCAACTGTATGTGTGTATCATATTCTTGATGGTGAGCGGCCATAAAACTGCTGGTCAGAGCGGCAAAGAGAGGGACAGAGTACTTCTGTCTCATGGCAGGGGGCAATAGTGATCCTTAGAATTCTTCTTCTGCTGCAAAACAAAAGAATTTATAATAGTATTACTAAGTTACAGCATAAATATTTCTCTTAAAGATACAGGCAGTTGTGGTCTGGTGGGTAAGATTGACTTATGATCAAAAGGTCGTCGGTTTCATCCCCAGAAGTTGATGTTGGTGTGAGTGATGAAACACTTGCTCTCCGCCTTCAACAACCAAAACTGTGGTATCCAGTTTTCTGACTGCCGCAGCCATGGCTGCCCACTGCTCCGGGTGTGTGTTTACGGTGTGTTTGTTCACTGCTGTGTGTACACTGGGATGGGTTAAATGCAGAGCACAAATTCCTGGTAGGGGTCACTCCATTTCTGGCCAACTGGTCACTTTTTAAACAATTAGCAAGTCAAGTGCAGCCTTCCAGCCTTTTTTTCCTCATTGCTTAGCCTTATTCCAAAATAAAGGATTACATATCTAAACTGAAAGAATTTTTTAAACTTGTCTGTCAGTCGAACCATAAGATTCTAATTAAAGGATGATGAACACTGAAACTAAAAGTAATTTTAAAAAAGTCAGGATGATAATACACATTTTAAGTATGTTTTTCTATGTCAAAGTTTGTATATGTAAAGTATGCTGATATGGAAATTTAAACATGGTAAATGTTGCCAATCAAATGTTATATATATTTGTAAAGCTGACAGTGATGTCACTGCCTCACCAGACATGAACCTCACTGCATGTCACTGATAACAAGTGGTGAAAAAATGTAATAAAACAACGTTAAGAAGTTATGAATTGATAAAATGTTATGTTGAAAGAAGCATTAAAAATGCCATAACATGTACCACATGTATCTACCCACAAGGTAGCAATACACAACCTAATATATGCAATTTAATAGCATTGGACATATTACATACATTTTTCATGCATTTTGCATTTGCTAGGTTTGTCATGTTACTGTAATATCTCAAGCTGTCGAGCACACAGAACCTATTTTGATTAAATTGTTACATTTTCAAAACCTCAGCTCAGCTTCACACCAGTGCATTCTTTATAGCATCACCATGGCTCTAATCTTAATTTAAAATCCAACATAGACTTGAAAAATAAAAAAATAACCATCACACCAGGCTTCGGCTAATTGCCAGTCATTAGCTTTACTTAAGTTGGGTGATTACACAATGACAACTGGCACACAGGATCACTAAAAAAGGGTCAACGTGACAAACTATTTTACACTATCAGCTTTCAAATTGGTGCTTGTCAAAAACAACTGTTTCTTAAGGTCGTGCTGGCTCTTGTTTAGTTTCTCTTTCATGGCATTTGATGGGAATCAGCCTGACGCTTGGTATCCCTGGGGTGGTGCAGGCCATAAAATCATAATGAGATTAGGTGAAATGAAAAGTGAGCAGTGCTGGTGAAGGCCATAGAGGCAGGAGGGAATTCAATCAGAGCTGCCGGCACACACCTGCTCAGGCAGATTCGTAGAGTGTTTTTCTGGGCGTTTAATACTCACTGACATGGATAAAATGTTTACAATTTTCCTTAGATACTGCAAATCAAATAAAGTATATTTGTGCGTCTTTATACTAAGAGATTATACACATACACCTATTTAGCAATGTAAGTTATGTATGTTCCTCAAATATAAATAACATTTATAAACACATCTCTCAAATTTTAGAGTAGCTCATCAGATAACTGGCCTATCCTAAACCGCTGGAACTCACCTGTTATCAGCTCCGTGTGCAGTAATGGCTGTTTTTAAAGTTTGTTCATTCATTCATCTTCTTGTCTGCTTAGTCCCTTTAATTTCAGACTGCACAGCAACACCTAAAAAAAAAACCCGTCAACTTATCTAGGATGTTTTATGCAGTAGATGCCATTCCAGCAACAACCCACCACCGGGAAACATTCGCACAAACTCACATACTATGGGCAATTTTGTTTACCCAATTCACTTGTACCGCATTTCTCTGGGAAACCGGATCACTCAGAGGAAACCCACTTGCGAAAACAGGGAAAACATGCTGTGAGATGATCATGCTACCCACTGTGCCACCGTGATGACTAGTTTTTGTAGCATTTTATGTCTTCTCCTCTTAATTGTCTTTAGCTTTAAACAGCCGTGTTGCCTGTGTGCACAGCTATCATCTTCTAACAAAAATTGCAAAACACTAATAGTGTACATTTATTTGTAATACATTGGTTGTTTGGTTGGTAAATTGGAAAACTAGTTTATTTAAACAACTTTCCGTTGTGTTTTTGTTTATTCTATAGTATGCTTGAAAAACCAGCACAATTGTTTTCCAATACAGCCTATGGCCCTAACACTTTCAATCACTATCACTTTGCTTTGTACTGTTCATAGATGCCCAATTAATTGTACAGCATTTTCTATACAGTTCAACAAGGTAAATTTCAATATTGCAAATAATGTGCCTTTCCTTGTCCTTTCTCACTACGGCCATGACAAAATCGCATACAGGTAAAAACTGCTCTTAAGGTGAGAGAAGATCGTTTAAGGATTGAATCCCTGAAAGCTGCAACACTTCTCTGCAGTAGATTTTACCAGCCTGATTTGAATAGATAAAAATTAAATGTACAGTTTGTGAGCAGTTTTAGCAACACAATTTTCTTTCTCTTTTTAAAGTCCACTCATTGGGTCTGCGAGTTTATGCTAGCAACACAGCTCTTCTTACTTCAGTAAATTTAAGCTAGAAGCAAATCGAAATATTCTCTTTTTCCAGCATATGACCTCTAGATAATATTTCTGATCAAATTAATGGACAAATAAGGCCTCCACAAGCTAAAAATCAGTTTTAGTCCAAATATACCTTCTTGGCTTTTTATTTTTTTTAATTGGTAAGAAACAGTTAATCAATCTTGCTTAAAAAGTGGCTTCAATGAAACCTGTAGCTATTCATATCAGGGAACAGATGTAAAAATTTCAGGGTGAAGCATTCCAATGCACAAAAGGTTTCAGACAGATTTTTATAGCAGTGAGGCCATGAGCAGCTGCACTCTGCTGTCATAATTGAATCATTCTTTCTGGTTTCAACTAATGGGTGGCAGAACCTGGCTGTTCATTTGTCTTGAGGAAGTCAACGGAGTCTAGCAGACCCTCTAATAGTTTAAATCACCCACCATCCGAGCAAGACACAGATGTGTCGGTCATGCCCGAGTGCTAATTAGCCTGGATGAACAAAGGTGTGAGCCAAAGCAAAGGACAAACTCCCTCATGGTTGGAAGGTATCTTTCAATTAAGAGAAGTGTGGAATGACTTTCACCAACTGTGATTTTGTTTGTACTATTAGCAAGATTATGACGCAAAAGATAAAAGCATGTCTCTTAAAATTCAGATATTGTAAAGTAATAATTAAAAGTCAGAAATGTAATACGTTTCTGTATTGAAATATTCAATAAAAGCATTGATAGTTGTTTTCAATATTGTGTGCTGTAATACTTTCTTGTGTGGCAGAACATTCTGTCAAATAAAATGGTTAATAAAAAAAACCTGTTTGAATATTCTGTGTGAATTACCTAAGAGTGCATTCTAAAACTATTCATTTAAATCTGAATGTTTGGCAACTCATCCATAAGTAAGCAGCAGTAATAGTACAGTTTGTTTTGGGAAAGCAAGTTGAGAGGAGGACAGAAGGAGAAAGTGACTGCGCCAAAGCTGAATTTCTTCTTGGCAGGTGGAAGGCAGCAGGGACATCATCCCTTCAGAGTGTGAGAAAGAGGAGAGCAAGAGCAACCCAGAGGCAGTACAACAAGAAGAAAGTGTGTGGAAAAACTAATAGACCCTGAGTACTTGTACTCAGCTAAGCACAGACCGCCCCTTATACATCATCCTCTTTCCCTTTCTTTCTCTCTGAGACACAACAAACTTAAATCAAGCTTTAGAAGAGCGTGTGGAAACTCCGGCAACTGCACTTTGTCAAAGATTACCCTTTTCCTACTCTCAGATGATGTGAGAAACTAATAA
>UELW01000172.1:0-30897 GCA_900490495.1 Danionella dracula
AAAATACTTAAGTTGTAGAGTTAGATTCTCTATACTCCATCTCTGGTGAGCCGTTCTTTTTATCCGGCAGCAGCTTTATTTTATTTTGTTTTAGTTAAGAAAAATTTCCACTCAACATCCTCTGCATCTGAAACACGTCTGAAGTCCACGGTTCTTGAAAACTGTGAAGCTTTTATGAACAAAACATGAGTTCTCCATATCGTTCATCTCCAGAAAGGTCACAATGCAAAACAGTTCTTGGCCCTTTAAAAACTTCTTGACTTACGGACGGTGACGTAGAAGCTTCTTTAGAAAGAAAACAGACGTAAAGAGTGAATTCAGCACCGGTGGCTCTCAGGAAGCATGGAAGCAACGACGCTCGAGAGCACTTGTTCCCAGCTCAAGTACAGTGCTGTGTTCAGATGCTTCTGCAAGGCTCTCCTCGCCGCTGCTCGTCTTTAGCCTGCTTGTTCCTCTTTAAAAGCTTTGATTCTGTTCATTTGAGGACATTTTAATCACACATGCGCTCTGAAACGAGTGCTCCGGGTGTTATGATGCCCAGCGCTGGTGTGCAACTCTTTTTGCTTTCTCAGTTTGACTCGCTTGAAAGCTATGGTTTATATCAGGAGTCAACAACTCCGGTCCTGGAGGTTCTGCATCTTTTAGCTGCAGCCCTGCTCCAGCTTCAGACGAGCCAAATCAAGGGCCTTCAGATCGGGAACGTCTAGAACGGGAGGTTTTACGTCACGTCGATCTTCTTCTTCTGATCCACACGCTCCACCCAGATCTCCGCTCGACCGCGGAACCGTTTCAGAGACTCCCACTGGAGGCGCTCTCGGAAACGCTTCATGGAGAGTGGCTCACACACACGCTACGCTACGATCAACCGTCACCAGAGCCTCGAGTTTGAGGAAACGGAGTACAGGTGCCAGTCTGAGAGGGCCTTTAGTGTGGCAGATGTGTTTCATGATGGTTGAACCTAAAATGGAGCTCCATGGCCAGATTTAGTGATCTTTGGTTTAAATGTTGAAGCACGGTAAAGGAACCAGTTGTGTTCAATGAATTCAAGAACCAGATTGAACCAAGATTGGACCACACAAACAAGGGCCGCGCACGGGCCATGACTGGCTCAGCCAAGCTACCATTATCTTCATCGTCCGGCGCATTATTTGAGTCTCATCTCAACCGTGTTTGGGCCACGCACCATATGCCAGCGCCCGAAGAGTACCAAACTTGAGCCAGCTGAGGTGACCTCTAGTGTGAGCTCCTCAACTTTGTCCTTGTATTGTAAAAGAAATTGTATATTTCCTTGTCTCTCCCTCCATTGTTACTCTCTTTGGATAAAAGTGTCTGCTAGATGCAGAAATGTAAATGTGGGTAACCAGGACCGTTGGAGAGACTAGCACGTGTGCTGGGAAGCCTGGTCTCCGCCGTGAAACCGTTTCCCATCCAGAAGCTCGGAGCTGAGGCGCAGGTGTCTGAGGCTTTACATTAGCATATGCTATTCATGCAAATGGCTGAACCCTGCTCCCTCCGCGCCGAGACTGGAGCGTGCTCTCCTGCAGAACACGGCGCATGCTAATCAGAACACACTCTCTGTGTGCCGGGGCTAATCTTGTTTTATCACCTTTGTTAACATCCTCAAGAACAACAGATTTAATCCCAGCAGAGATTACCCGAATGTGACTCTTGCTTTCCACAGATGGAGTCCCGCACCCTTCAGTCTATAAACATTCGTATTCCCCGAGGAAGCGCTGGCAGAGGAGCGCGGAGCCGGCGCAGGGACGCGCCGGTGTGTGCGCTGACCCCTGTGATGTACCCGAGGCCAGAGCTGCAGGAGCGAAAGAGAGAATAAACCATCTCTCTTTTATCCGCCATGATTAAATCTGCTCATCTCAGGAGATTGCCTTCAATCACGGAGCACGAGGAGCCAGTGATTCGGCTCTGCGTTCAGGGAGCGCTGAATTACCTTGTGCCAGATTGCCAGGCAGATGTAATACGACTCCGCTCCGGGTTAATTATCCAATGGGAAGTCAAAGCTCAGAATCCGGGCTGCGTGTGATGAGGGCAGGGTCACCCCTGGATGAGAGGAGGAAGCAGAGGGCACGGCAGATCCTGAGTGAGGAGAACACACCTATCTTCAGAAATGGATTGCTTAAACGAGAACAGAGCGACCGTGACCTCCATCTGGAGAGATCGAGGCGGCGCTTGTTAACATCGCCGTGTTTTACTAGGACTCACAAGGAGAAACACAGCGCAGCGGTCTCCTGCTGATCTTCAGGACCTCAGGAGAGAGGAAACGATTTAGAATGTAAAAAAAACCCAGCAGGATTTATCTGTTTCGTTCTTCATTACTGGTTTCTCCATGCAGGGCTATTTTTACGTTCTTTAGCCTTGTTTCTAAAAATACACATTGTTTTTGACAAATTACATATTGTATATACATATTGCATGAATTAAATCATTTTAATTTATTTTTTAACCTCCAAATACGTGTCAGATTCACCGTTTCTCCTCGTCACACAGCCAAAGGTTTCAAAGTCAGCAACGAAAGTAGAGTTTTCTGCTCTTTTTTTAACTTGTACCTAAATCAAGAATTAGCAAACGACCAGGAGTTACTTTATATGCAAATCTGTTGAAAGGTATCAGAGTCATTTCCGCCACAGCACTGTGACCTCACGCTAAAGACTCCAGAAAAGACGTTCAGAGAAGAGATCTCACAGGAGCGCAGCGACGGACGAGCTGACCTGGGTTCAGGAGAGCGTTCTCCTGTGAATCTTCTGGTTGTCTCTGCAGGAGTGTTTTGTGTCGGATCTCTGCAGAAGCTCTGCTGCTCGCTTACAGACGAAATAAATACATTTATGTGGATTATTTCTGCTTAAAAAGTTGCCTTGGTTACACCGATCTCTCACATGTCTATTATCAGCTCTTACTCCTCGAGTTATTGAGCCAGGAGAGGAGAATCTTTGAATCTGCTGCTAACTGAAGTAAAACAACCCTTTCTCTAGTTTACTGCTGCGAGTCACGCTAGCTTTTTTGTGTTGCATAAACGACTTTGATCGTTCACACTAATGTTTGGAAATTCCTGCAGAGAGCCAGTGGAACCACAGCCGCGGCTGTAACCGGAAGGACCTGAACAGAACGTGGTGGTACCTTACTAAGTAGTAGTGCAAGTAGCTCATATCCATCTTTTGTTCCATAAAGAATAGTTATGCCTCATTCCAAGGTCTGAATCCTTTATAGGACACATTTCAAGGCCGCTTACGCCACAGCGCTGCACGAAGGTGTCCTATTTCGCCCAAAACCGAAGGGTTCTTCAAATTAGTCCTTCAAATGGGTCCTCCTTTTTCCAGAATTTCGAGGGTACATCGCTACTATCCTTTGTAGCCTCACATATCCCAAGATGCTTTGCGAATCCTCACTCCGGAAGTGCTCCGCGTCTCATTTACCAACCTTTGGAGGATCCTCCGAAGCCGTAGCCTCCGGAGGCTGGGAAGGTTCCTCCAAAGGATTCTGACCCTGAACTGGCAAGCAGCTATTTTCTTGTTCTGAGTCGATGTGAGTGTGTATCGAGCGTCACCCAGCTGCTCTTTTTGCTTTGGTCAAAAGCTTCTGCCAAATACCTAAAAGTCTCGAAAGTACTCCAAACACATGATCCAAAGAAGAGCTTTCATTGGTCGATAGTGATGTCATCCATAGGTTTCTGACACAGTTAAAAAAGACTCAAAGAGGGCGGAGCCAGTACTCGAAAGCACATCTAGAGAGGCGGGACATGACCATAGTGAAAGCGTTTGATTGGCTGAAGGTTTTATATTTCATAAACAAAATGTTTTAAATAATTCTCAATAAACCTGATGGAGCCAGGGGTGGAGAGATGTTTTTTCAGCTCCAGAGTTCAGTTTTAACATCAAAGTAAATGAGAACCTGCTCCCTTCTGGAGTCAGCCTCTAGAGGCCGCTCGGGGAACTGCAGCTCACTCACTTCCTGTTAGCATCGAGAGAGAGAGGGAGCAGGATCCTGAGCAGATGAATCGACCCACAGACGCGAAAGCTACCTTAAATCCAGCAGCTGATCAGCTTCGAAGCACCAAGCGATGTGAATGGAATCCATTATCAGATGCAGCTGTTCTATTTGAGACGCTGCTCATTGAAATAAGACCAGATGTTAATCAATCACTGCGTACGTGCAGCAATCCTCCTGTAAAGGGTTGCTAACTGATGGATAACGCAACACAACATATAGAGCGGGTAATGGCCAGCAATCATCGTAACTCGGAGTGCACCTGTATTTATTTCTGTGCTTGAGGTGCGAGGTTAAAACATCACGCTGCTGTTGTTTCATTTAGCGGATCAGGAATTAATTTAGAGCCATTTCTCTCTCAACCCGGTATTCAGCTCACATAATCGAGTCTGTCGGTCCAATCTAGCCCTCCGTCCCAACGGGAGCGGGGACTCGCTGCGGATGAATACTAATGCAGCTCCTCCGCTCTAACAGCTTCCGTAAAGCCATCTCAGAGGAGCGAGCGAACATCATGTCTTACCATATTAATTACTCGCCGGGCACGAGCGAGAGAGGCGGAGATCACAGGGACGCCACGAGCAGGGACTCGCTGCTCCGGCTTAAACGTGGTTAATTATAATTTGATTTTGTGCATTAGAAGGAAGGGCTCAGCGGTCTGGAGAGAGGCTGAGAGCTCTTTTACCCATAATGCTGAGCGCTTTCTGTTTAAGAGTCGACTACAACTGTACTCTGGATTATTAGAAATTCGGTGTTATAAATTTGGTGGTTATTCGATGATTGATATCGCCCTACTTGGATCATGCTAGTCACATGAAGCATCTAAAGCTAAGCTATCATGCTGATGGCACACTTTTCTGTTGAAACCATTTCAACGGTTTGATCAGAGTTTGAATCATGCTAATGGCTAGCATATACATGGTAGTTATGTGTGCATCCATTCTTTTTATGATTCTAGAATGATTCCTCATCATTAGCTTGATGCTAAATTAATCTAATATTTAATTTGACTTGTGTTAACACATGCTAACAGCATGACTAGCAACATGCTAGCCTGTGTTTACAAATCGAAATGATGCAGATGTTAGCAACATGATAGTGATTAACAGTATCTTCCAACTGAAATCAAACTGAAAGGAATATCACTGACCTGCCTGCTAATGCTAGCTACATGCTAAGACGTTTCATCGTTCTACTTGTTAAGTCATCAAGGCTTTCTATGTCATGTTAGCATCTTGCTAATTGCAGGCTATTTCTATTAAAATTATCATCATCATCATCAGGCTAATGACATACTTTTTAAGGCTAGCAACAAGCTAATTCATATTAGCAGCATGCTAAATCATCCCAGCTAAACGATTAAACTCATCTAACATTTCATTTGACAAACATGAACACATACTAACAGCATAACTAGCCACATGCTAATGATTAACAGAGTTAAAACAAGGATCTCTCTCTCAATGCGTGATAGAAATTGAGTGAGCTGCAGTTCCTCGAGTGGCCTCTAGAGGCTGCCTCCAGAAGGGAGCAGGTTCTCATTCACTCCGATGTTAAAACTGAACAAAAACACATCTCCACCTCTGGCTCCATCAGGTTTGTTGAATCAGATCATTAATTCTGATCTGCATGAAAACTATGAGGTGGTGAATTATTTATAAATGTGTTTGTTTAAGATATATAAAATGTAAACCTTCAGCTATGGCCTCTGTTTTCAAGTACTGGCTCCGCCCACTTTGAGCTTCATTTCACTTTGCCAGAAACCTCTCGGTGATGTCACAAACACTCCGTCCATGTTGTATTCAGTTGATGGGTTAAATTTATGCTACGAACACATCAATAGCTTACCTGCTAATGCAAGCTATATGCTAAGATGTCGTGCAACATCGTATGCCTGCACTAGCTGAATGAAATGCTTCCATCTTAAAGAGGCTCATGCCATGTTGAGCCTTTTAGTGGCTTTTAGAGTGATGTATAATAGTAGATTGAATAAAAACAAATCGAACCATGGATGTTCCCAAACAAAAAACGAAATAGTTTCTTTTAAAAACAGGTTTTCTTCGCTAAATTGATGCCGTCATACAAGGCTCATCGTAACGTCACGCCGGATACGAATGAGTCGAGGTCCCTCCCCCGGAAGTGATGCGTTCTCCACAGACCCACACCTTCTCTCCTAATCTCAAAAACCAAACCTCTCTCTGACTCCGGCTCCAGAGGAACGGTTTAGAACAGTGTTCCTCAAACACCGTTCTGGAGTCTCTCAGGAACCAAACCTCTCTCTGACTCCGGCTCCAGAGGAACGGTTTAGAACAGTGTTCCTCAAACACCGTTCTGGAGTCTCTCAGGAACCAAACTTCTCTCTGACTCCGGCTCCAGAGGAACGGTTTAGAACAGTGTTCCTCAAACACCGTTCTGGAGTCTCTCAGGAACCGAACCTCTCTCTGACTCCGGCTCCAGAGGAACGGTTTAGAACAGTGTTCCTCAAACACCGTTCTGGAGTCTCTCAGGAACCAAACCTCTCTCTGACTCCGGCTCCAGAGGAACGGTTTAGAACAGTGTTCCTCAAACACCGTTCTGGAGTCTCTCAGGAACCAAACTTCTCTCTGACTCCGGCTCCAGAGGAACGGTTTAGAACAGTGTTCCTCAAACGCTGTTCTGGAGTCTCTCAGGAACCAAACCTCTCTCTGACTCCGGCTCCAGAGGAACGGTTTAGAACAGTGTTCCTCAAACACCGTTCTGGAGTCTCTCAGGAACCAAACTTCTCTCTGACTCCGGCTCCAGAGGAACGGTTTAGAACAGTGTTCCTCAAACACCGTTCTGGAGTCTCTCAGGAACCGAACCTCTCTCTGACTCCGGCTCCAGAGGAACGGTTTAGAACAGTGTTCCTCAAACGCCGTTCAGGAGTCTCTCAGGAACCAAACCTCTCTCTGACTCCGGCTCCAGAGGAACGGTTTAGAACAGTGTTCCTCAAACACCGTTCTGGAGTCTCTCAGGAACCAAACCTCTCTCTGACTCCGGCTCCAGAGGAACGGTTTAGAACAGTGTTCCTCAAACGCTGTTCTGGAGTCTCTCAGGAACCGAACCTCTCTCTGACTCCGGCTCCAGAGGAACGGTTTAGAACAGTGTTCCTCAAACGCCGTTCTGGAGTCTCTCAGGAACCAAACCTCTCTCTGACTCCGGCTCCAGAGGAACGCTTTAGAACAGTGTTCCTCAAACATCGTTCTGGAGTCTCTCAGGAACCAAACCTCTCTCTGACTCCGGCTCCAGAGGAACGGTTTAGAACAGTGTTCCTCAAACGCCGTTCTGGAGTCTCTCAGGAACCGAACCTCTCTCTGACTCCGACTCCAGAGGAACGGTTTAGAACAGTGTTCCTCAAACGCCGTTCTGGAGTCTCTCAGGAACCAAACCTCTCTGACTCCGGCTCCAGAGGAACGGTTTAGAACAGTGTTCCTCAAACGCCGTTCTGGAGTCTCTCAGGAACCGAACCTCTCTCTGACTCCGACTCCAGAGGAACGGTTTAGAACAGTGTTCCTCAAACGCCGTTCTGGAGTCTCTCAGGAACCAAACCTCTCTGACTCCGGCTCCAGAGGAACGGTTTAGAACAGTGTTCCTCAAACGCTGTTCTGGAGTCTCTCAGGAACCGAACCTCTCTCTGACTCCGGCTCCAGAGGAACGGTTTAGAACAGTGTTCCTCAAACGCCGTTCTGGAGTCTCTCAGGAACCAAACCTCTCTGACTCCGGCTCCAGAGGAACGGTTTAGAACAGTGTTCCTCAAACGCTGTTCTGGAGTCTCTCAGGAACCGAACCTCTCTCTGACTCCGGCTCCAGAGGAACGGTTTAGAACAGTGTTCCTCAAACGCCGTTCTGGAGTCTCTCAGGAACCAAACCTCTCTCTGACTCCGACTCCAGAGGAACGGTTTAGAACAGTGTTCCTCAAACACAGTCCTGGAGTCTCTCAGGAACCAAACCTCTTTCTGACTCCGGCTCCAGAGGAACGCTTTAGAACAGTGTTCCTCAAACACCGTTCTGGAGTCTCTCAGGAACCGAACCTCTCTCTGACTCCGGCTCCAGAGGAACGGTTTAGAACAGTGTTCCTCAAACGCCGTTCTGGAGTCTCTCAGGAACCGAACCTCTCTCTGACTCCGGCTCCAGAGGAACGCTTTAGAACAGTGTTCCTCAAACGCCGTTCTGGAGTCTCTCAGGAACCGAACCTCTCTCTGACTCCGGCTCCAGAGGAATGGTTTAGAACAGTGTTCCACAAACACCGTTCTGGAGTCTCTCAGGAACCGAACCTCTCTCTGACTCCGGCTCCAGAGGAACGGTTTAGAACAGTGTTCCTCAAACGCCGTTCTGGAGTCTCTCAGGAACCGAACCTCTCTCTGACTCCGGCTCCAGAGGAACGCTTTAGAACAGTGTTCCTCAAACGCCGTTCTGGAGTCTCTCAGGAACCGAACCTCTCTCTGACTCCGGCTCCAGAGGAACGGTTTAGAACAGTGTTCCTCAAACACCGTTCTGGAGTCTCTCAGGAACCGAACCTCTCTCTGACTCCGGCTCCAGAGGAACGGTTTAGAACAGTGTTCCTCAAACACCGTTCTGGAGTCTCTCAGGAACCAAACCTCTCTCTGACTCCGGCTCCAGAGGAACGGTTTAGAACAGTGTTCCTCAAACGCTGTTCTGGAGTCTCTCAGGAACCGAACCTCTCTCTGACTCCGGCTCCAGAGGAACGGTTTAGAACAGTGTTCCTCAAACACCGTTCTGGAGTCTCTCAGGAACCGAACCTCTCTCTGACTCCGGCTCCAGAGGAACGCTTTAGAACAGTGTTCCTCAAACATCGTTCTGGAGTCTCTCAGGAACCGAACCTCTCTCTGACTCCGGCTCCAGAGGAACGCTTTAGAACAGTGTTCCTCAAACATCGTTCTGGAGTCTCTCAGGAACCAAACCTCTCTCTGACTCCGGCTCCAGAGGAACGGTTTAGAACAGTGTTCCTCAAACACCGTTCTGGAGTCTCTCAGGAACCAAACCTCTCTCTGACTCCGGCTCCAGAGGAACGCTTTAGAACAGTGTTCCTCAAACACCGTTCTGGAGTCTCTCAGGAACCAAACCTCTCTCTGACTCCGGCTCCAGAGGAACGGTTTAGAACAGTGTTCCTCAAATGAAAATCTCAGCTGGTTTCCGGAATAAGCTCGAGTGAGAACATGAGGAGATCGAATCTGATTTTAACTAAAAATAGACACTTTATAAGTAAAATAATCACATCTCCCAAACAATTAGAGCAAAGAGAACAAATGTTACCGAAAATAGCACGATGTCACTGAACCTTTAAAAAAAGTGAATTAATTTTTACTTAGGCAACAGTCAACCATCCTTACAGTTTAATTAACATTTGTGCTCAAAACTCAGCAAAAGTTACGACGGTATTATATCTTTCCATTTAAAGTGCTTATTGATTTTGCTCAAGCGATACTTCTGAGCTAAGCCTCACCATCTAAACCTGCTTTCAGTGGATGAACAGATGACGTCTCGCTTTTGTTTCAGGAACAACCTCAGACAATAAAAGCAGAGAAGATGGCGCAGATGAAAGCAAGAGGGAAAGTTAAACACTCTCGTTAACAAAGACACGCTAGCCGTGTGTGATTAGCATATCGCATGTTTGGCTAATTTATGTGCGCTTTATTCAACAAGTTGAAGTTTGGAGTGCGTCCCTTCCACTCGCGCTCATCCACTCTTATTTTTATCAGGGAATAATGATCTGAAACAAGGTCATTTGATCTTCTGTTTCAATAGAGCTTAATGAAATATTCATTTGGAGGCCAGTGCTTGCGCTCGCAGCGTTTCTGAGGATGTTCACAAAGGCCGAGCTTTTCATCATTCAGGCCCACGTTCGCCTTTCGATTAGAAAAGCCAGGCTTCTTTTACTGGCAGATAGGCATTTATCTAGCATGAGATATCCGTGTCCGTTTTACGACATGCTAATGAGACGCGTGGGTTGAGGGAATGTGTGCGTTGCCAGATTGGGGCGAGGATATCCAGCAACACCGCATTGTGCATCAATGCAAATGTGATTTTTTCGCATGCATTTTCTTTTATATTTTTTGAGTGCTTCGTGTCACCTTCTTCTTTTTTTTACCCCCTATTCAATCTAAAGCACATCTACAACCGTCTGAGCTCTGTTCTCTCCTGCAGTAGCGAGAGTAATACACATCACGGACGGATTTGTGGAGGACTCACTGACAGAAAGTTACCAGAACTACTTTATTTTTAACTCATGAGGTAGGGGCTGGTAACACTTGGGTTTAGCTTTAATTCTAGACATGCTCAAGCGAGTTTAGTGTCTTACTAGATGTAAAAATCACCGTTTTACTAAAGACGAGCAAGCTTTACCTTCTCCAGGGATCAACTGAACATATCGATTACAATAGCCGGCAGGCGTTCAGGGAAAAACAGCACCGGTTCAGTCAGCAAACTATCCCAGGATGCAATGCGTGTTTCAGAATACGGAGAAAACGTTGTAAATCACTTTTTTTTTACAGTGTGGGACTCATTATTTGCACAAACGGCAAAATCCAGAATGTAAACGCTCACGTTGTTTGCATGCCGAACGGTTTTAGTCGCTGCAGTCAGGGTATTTATTTACAAATATAGTTTCACAAACAATCAGTAAACTTCATAAAAATTGTGTAAATAAGACTCTAAATGCATCTGGTACATTTAAAGCTCGGATTAAATTCAAATCGCTAACGCTGGCATACAAAACTATCTCCAGATCAGCCCCTGTCTACCTCCATGAGCTCATACGCTCCTACATGTCCTCCAGAAGCTCCTACATGTCCTCCAGAAGCTCCTACATGTCCTCCAGAAGCTCCTACATGTCCTCCAGAAGCTCCTACATGTCCTCCAGAAGCTCCTACATGCCCTCCAGAAGCTCCTACATGCCCTCCAGAAGCTCCTACATGTCCTCCAGAAGCTCCTACATGCCCTCCAGAAGCTCCTACATGCCCTCCAGAAGCTCCTACATGCCCTCCAGAAGCTCCTACATGCCCTCCAGAAGCTCCTACATGTCCTCCAGAAGCTCCTACATGCCCTCCAGAAGCTCCTACATGCCCTCCAGAAGCTCCTACATGCCCTCCAGAAGCTCCTACATGTCCTCCAGAAGCTCCTACATGCCCTCCAGAAGCTCCTACATGTCCTCCAGAAGCTCCTACATGCCCTCCAGAAGCCTGCGCTCAGAGAAGGAACAGCGACTTGTGGTTCCATCCCACAAGGGCAGAAGATCTCTCAGCAGAACCTTCTCTCTCACTGTCCCTGGATGGTGGAACAAACTCCTGATGCAGTCAGGAGAGCAGCAACACTGAGAGCTTTCAAAAAGCAACTGAAAACTCTTCTCTTCAGAGAACACCTACTATATATATATTAAAAAAAAACTACTACCTTCTTTTTCCCTCCTCTGTCTTTATCTTCTTCCCTCACTGCTTTGGTTTTTTGATCAGTTGATACAATTTCTATTGTGAGAAGTTGAGATAGACTTTGACGGTGTAACAGATCTCATATTGTCTCTCCCTAATGTAAGTCGCTTTGGACAAAAGCGTCTGCCAAATGCATAAATGTAAAATGTAAATGTTAAAAAAATGAAACCATATAAATATGACGTATAACATGAAATAACTTTAAAAAGCTACAACTACACCGCTGTGGAAGTATAGCGTTCTGATACGTCACATTTGAGTTCTACAAACACCTTATTTACATGCTAACTTTTTATGTAAAATGTCACTCATAGGTTTCTGGGAAAAGTAAATGAAGCTCAAAGTGGGCGGAGCCAGGACTCAAAAAAACATCCAGAGGCGGAACATGGTCGTAGTGAAGGCTTCTGATTGGTTGAAATTTAAAATTCTATCTATCTTTAACCCTTGTGTGGCCTTCGGGTCAAATCGACCCGTTTATAATTTTACAAGAATAAAAACGTTACAAGTGTATATTCTTTTCTAGTAGGGACTGCTTGCAATAATACAAAATATGTTTTCTATATTAAAAGTCATATATATGTTCATGTGTTATAGAGTAAAAATTAGAATTTTAATTGCTGTTAAAATGGGAATACCCCACAAAGGTTAAACAAAGGAATGAATTCTCGATGGAGGTAAGCGTTGTGAATTTTGCCATTCGTGTAAGAAATGAGTCCCACACTGTTAAATAAAAATCATTAAAAATGGTGTTAATTTAACAGAGTCGCATACGTGACTGCTCTGAGTGTTTATTGAGTAATATCTGTGAGCACGTCTAATTTACTACTAACTTACTAATGAGTTTTATTATTTACTTTGATGCGCTTTCCTTTCTGCTTTCTTGGACACCACATTTACATAATTAACACATTTATACAATTGTTGGTGGCAAATGTTCGTATTTCGTACTTCCTTTAAATCAAAACTTCTGTTCATCGGTACTCATCTTTTCTGACATTTCTGCTTTGCTTTTTCAAGTTTTATAATCAAAAGACGTTCAAAAAGCTAAGAAAGGCTCTCCCCAGATTTGGCAAGTTTGCATTTAATGAAAATCTCGTTAAAAGCTGAACTTTTGCTTGTGCGCGAACTTACAAATTTCACAGAAACTTGACTAGAGTTAAAATAGAGAAAAACAAACAGAAAAAATAGAGCTGCCAAGCTCCTAAATGATCCGGGTTTGTTTGGGAGCGGTGCTCGCAGTGATTTATTCCGTGCTGGAATCAGCATGCGTGAAGGTCTCTCTGCAGGGAAGGTCATTAACGCGCTCAGATTGCAGCTCTTTCTCAATTTAAACGATCTGTCTGAGGCTAATGGCGGATCGCGCATGATTTCAAGGCTCTGTTTGGCTGGAAATCCATTCATTTACCAAATAAAATGAGTTCTTCCACGCGAGTTTAACTCTTTTCATGTTTGTGAGGGAAGCCTGAGCTGTCGTGCAGTTGTTATTAGAGGAACGTGTGAGGAACACGCGGCATCTCAAAGCTCTTGCTGAGCTCCACTGTTTACCTGCTCTCACGCACCTGTGGCTCGGGTCGGCTGCAGCAGGAAGTGGACCTTCGGGCTTCTTCTGGTATATTTTACAGCACACTGATGGCTCTGCTGTGCATGAGAGCCGAGAGGTAAACCAGTGCTGCGTCCCGAACCGAGCACTTCTCCTGCACTCTGAAAGGAGACTCTGGTTCTCAGAAGGAAGTGTAGATAGTGTTTAGAGAGAGAGAGAAGAAAGAGGAGAGAGAGAGCGAGAGAGAGAGCGAGAGAGAGAGAGCTTGTTTGGGTCCCAGAGAAACTCCTTCCGCCCGAGCGCAGGGGATTGTGGGTAATATCAGCCGGTTGAGCGTTCATCGATCTGCTCTTCAGAATCGAACCGGAGAACGTTCTCATCCGGGACCGGCTCGGGTACTTTATTATGTATTCTATGGTTTGGAACACATTAACTCTCGTTTTGCACCCTTAAAAGTGTGGATCGTGCGCCGTTTGGGACGCAGGGGTGGCTTTCCCTCTCGATGTGTAACAGCAAGTGAACGGCAGTTCTTCATCTGACCACTAGAGGCCGAGTCCAGAAGTGAGGTTAAGCAATGTTAAAAATGCTCAACATGGCTTCCAGGCCAGCCAATCAGAAGATGGCAGACTGCTCTCTGATTGGCTGGCATGTGTTTCCAATTGTTTGGCGCGAGCTGGTGATTGAGGACGAGAGCCTGCGTACCCGCCATGGGTTTCGTGAGAAGCACATTTTATTCACAAAATTCAATTTGAGCACACACAAAATGTTGTTTTGTGCTCTTAAAATATAACTCTTCGCGCTCAGCAGTGTGACGTTAAAACACGCTGGTGTCCCCGGATCAAAGCAGCTCTACTGAAAAAGAAAGCAAGCTTGAGAGGCCTTTAGGTGAACTAAAATGATTTGTAGATGTGTTTCTTGTAAGAAAAATAAATGTACACTTGTTCATTATGTCAGTGATGAAAGAAGTTTTGTTACATTTCTGCCGGTTCCTCATAAAGTTCGTCTGCGTCTCTCTTAAACAGCGGAGGCTTTTTCTCATGGTTATTCTGAGAAATGTATTTTGTAATATGACTACCAAACTTTTCTCAAACCTGTGCTAACTTAGTTGAGTGAAAAGCCAAGCGAATATTAAAAAAAAAAACAATAATCAAAAGTCACTTTTTATACTGATTTAGCTCTTAAAGCATCTTATCTTCTCTCCAAACTTCCTACTCAGATTCTATTCCTAGACACTTCAACTTTTTTCAAACTGGTCTGCTTTGGGTTTCTCTATCTCCTCAAATTGGTGCCACTAAAGGATTCTGGGTAATCACTGGGAATTTTTCCCGTTGTAGCTCAGACTGAGAATCTTGTAGAAACTTCAAACTCACAACACTTAGAGAACTTATCACAGTCTTATCCAATAACCTGCTGAGCAAGGTGCAAAAGTATTTGACCCCTAGGCTCCAGAGGGGTCGAAGATCAACACTGACTTAACTTTGCCATTGAAAATGAATGGGTAAGAAGTCCCAGTCCTTTCTAATGGGCCAATAAAATGCATGGAATCCCATTGGTTAACACTGCAGTGAAACAAGGGATGGTTCGATGGATTTAACCAGCCAATCAACACGTGGGAATTATCATAAATGAATTATGCCACACCCACTTTTCTGTAGAAACTTCAACATCAAACACCAAATACTTCTCGCTGGCTGAACCACTGAGCAAATGAAATAACCATAGAGGAAAAAAAAAAGAGTCATATTTTCACCAAGCCTCCCTTTAAAAGGTGTTTATTCCAGCGTTAGCCGCCGGCGCAGCTCCCTCGCTCGCACAAGAGTCTGTTGACATGATCCTTAACATGGACCGTACGCGAGAGGAGCTTTTTAGCAATCCCTAAACGATCGCAGCGCGTTTCCACACGTGCGGATCCACGCGCAGCTAATGAGAGCGGAGCAGCTCGGCCTCATGACGTTACTTAACAGCAGCTAATGGAGTCCTGCTGATGGAGCGGCGGCGCTCTCCTGTCAGAGACAGCAGCGAGGTAGCGCGGCGTCCCCTGATACCGACACCGGAGCAGACTCAGAGGAATCAGTGCTGGCTTTTATTTCTGCTCCATTAGAAACGGGGTTAGAGCCGGCTGTTATTGTGCTGCTGAGATCTCTGTGCTGGAGCTCCTGACAGCGGCTCTAACCGAACGGAGGAGCTGCACCACCAGACGCCGAGCACGGAGCGCAGCGCAGCTTTCGGTTCTAGATCTGTGGGGTGGAATCTCTGCATCATGTTTGATGTGGAATTCCTAGGAATTTAACAAAACAAATTAAATGAAAGTCAACTTTTGTCTTTTTTTTTTGTATAGAAATGCATCAAATGTAACTAGAAGAAAATGCCACGTCAACAAATTACTTCCTTTTCTTTCAAAAGATTCTTCATTCTTTGGGATTTGTGCAGAAATGAGCATTTTTTGGGTCTGAGAACACTGGGAGCGGAGTATTATACAGTATATGTAGTAATATAAACTATAGGTTCTTTACTTAAAGAAACAGAAAACAAGGAATTAAGGGCTGCAAAACAGAGAAAGCAGCGTGGAGAAATGCAGCGAACGACGTCGCTTCACGAGAACTAAACAAATGAACAGCTAAAAAAAACTGGCCTGCAGAGCTCTGAGAAGACATTTAATTACAAGTACATTTAATTGTGCGCTGGCTCACAACAACCGCAAATAAAACTTGTAATCTATTGAAAAAAGAAATTAAAAAGAACTGTACTCAACAGCTTTCTACAAGAAAGCTGGGAATAATCACATATTTGTTTATGTTTAATTAGTTTAGTTTTATTTTTAGTTTAGAATTTAGTTTAGTTAAGATTTGACCAAAAAACAATAAAATTGAAAGTCAATCTTTGTCCTTATTCATTCATTAATTTATTAAACCAAATAACTAAAAGAAATCCATGCGTTAACCATGTTCCACTCTTTTTCAGCGGTTTTATAACACTATCAGGAAATCTGCATTTTATCTTTTCTAAAATCCTAAAGATGCTCTCGCTACAGGAGTCAATAATCGTGTGGAGCGCTCTCTACTGGATGTTACTAACGTTACACGCCATTGTGGAAAGCTCGCGCATCGAAAAGCAAAGATCGTGATCAAATCTTCTATTGGTATTTATCACAAGTACACCTATAACAAAATAAATCATTCATAAAACAGTACGTGTACATCAGAAATCATCCAGTGTAGAGTAAGTGCATCTGATTTAGCTGAACACGCGCCGCTGCGGAGCTTCTCCTGAGCTTTCTGGTTCATTCCGAGACTCTACCTCCGGCTCAGACTCTGGTTCACACGTAAAAGGTGCTGTTCCCTCCCGAATAGCCGCTGTCTGTCGATTATAATGTTTTGAAACAAAAACATGTGTTTGAAGCGTCACTCGTTGTGTTAACGTTTGCGCAAACCGAACGCGCTTGAGAGCGCTGGTCAGTAGGGGGCAGAGCGGAGAGACCGGAGCGGGCGAGCGCTCGTGCGTCGCTGGTGAACTCTCCTCTCTCAGCCGGAGAACGCCTCCAGACGCTAAAAATCAGGAAGAGCGTGATTTCAAAAAAGAGACGTGTGGAGAGGAACCCCGCAGACGGTAACGCTGAGAGAGAGAGAGATCACTGAGGCTCCGGGGCTCCGGGGCTCCGGGGCTCCGGGGCTGGAGCCAGAAGAGCGGAGAGACGGGAGACTTTTCATTCTCCGTTCTTGAATTACTTTTTTAATTCACTTTTTTTCAGTGCGGAGGAGTTTTACAACAGTTTTACTTCTCTCTCTCTGGCTTCCGCAGGAGAACACAGAGAAAAGAAACTGCACGAAAGAGAGGGACGACCTGAGCGAGTCACACTCTCGGGGTTTCTCTCGCCGTCCGAAGAGAAAGCGACGTTTCCTGCGAGCCATTAATCATAAAAGCCATCGAAGTCGTGGCTGCTTGTGTTGCCAGATTGGGGTCGCAAGGCCATCTCGATCTCAGAGTTGCTGTCGTCTGATTCGCCCCAAAACGCTGCAAGCAACAACAAAACACAAACACAAACAGAAGTTATTCTCAGTTGATCAATGAATCAGTGGATGAGTTAATCATGCATTTGGTTAAAGGAAGTGAATCATTTAAAAACACACAATTTAAATATTTCTCATTATTTTCTAAGACACTTTTTGATGATCTTGTAGGGTCCCGGTGCTTGGCCCAAAAACGGATACCAGTCGGGACTGAAGGCTCACGTGTTCTGTCTTAAAACAGTGCTAAAGGATTTTTAATAATTCACATAAATTTATATATCTGACTCCATAATTGATTTAAAAGGTTTTATCTTTGCCGTTATTCTTGGTCACGGCCAATAAATTAGCATGTTAATTATTGATGATGATATTAAGTTTTAACCCACTCAGTGACCCTTAAATTTACTCACACTTGACGTTAATATTCTTATTAACCCTTAAAAGTGTTTCAGTAAAAGAAGAATGACCGAAAAAGGTTCAAACATTTATTATCATTGATGTGTATAAACAATGCATTACATTATACAGCCTATGAAATATGAACCAAGAATAAGGAGTTATTGTCTACACTTAATTTGGAATTGTTCATTCTAAAAAAGGCATTACATTTTAACTCCAAGTTTACTACATGATAAGGGAGCTCTAGAGCTCTTCCTTCATGGGCCGATTTCAGAGACAAAAAGGCCAGGATTTCAGTCTGCTATCTACTTTTGAAAGCTTCTTCAGACCAGTCTCCTCCAGAGAGGTGTGACTTAATTAGGAATGCGAATCAGGAGAGCATTAGCCAAAGCTGTTTGGAGTTTGAGATATTTAAGGCACACAGGATTGGCTCTCTCAGAGAAAAGGTGAGGCTCATCAAGAGACAAAGCTGGTGAGATGTAGGTGTAAATTTAGGGCTAGTCCCATGGGCTTCTGATAATCAAACACACTCATATGCAGATTCAGTAAACACAGCGGGGCACATATTACTCTGACACCCTGAACTGGTTTTTGGCTCTTTGCATTGTCATTTCAATTGGCTCGTTTTGCATGGTGAGCCTGTGAAAAGATAGCAGTTCGCATTGGTTCCTGTGCTTCGTTTGGTCTTTTCAAGCAGATCATACAACGACATAATTCAGTTTCTTACAGACGACCCCTTTTGATCGCGCGAGAAGGCCACAGGGGATTGAGTCTTGGTTTGGAAGTAATGCGTGCACAGGTGCCGGTTGGGAAGTGTTGCAGAAGGGGAGATGGAGTTAGTTGTTGCTCAGGGAAGAGGGTCAGGTGTCTCAGGATGATGTACATGGGTTTGATGTAGGGCACCCCATAGGTGATGGAGCAGAAGCTTCTGGAGGTATGCTCAACAGATGAAGATACCGGTTGCTCGGTGGATGATGAAGGAATGGCCTGTGGTGATTATCAGCAGCTATGGAGAAGCGGTTGATGTCAGCAAGCGATCCGGCAGGCACAGGGAGATGCTGAAAACCCTCTGTATACACACTGAAGAATGGCCTGTGGAGATCAGCAGCTGCCATGGATGTTGTCGGCAGGTACGGGGAGACTCGCTGGTGTAGATGTCTGGAACTTTGTCTCTGAAACCCGTGCTCGGATGGAGGAGGTCAGCAGCAGCCATGGGTGAGCCGATGACATCAGGAAGGGACCGAGCAGGTAGGGGGAGACGCACCGTTATAGGTGTCTGGAGCTCATCTCTGAAACCCGTGTCCAATAACTGTTGGGCCCTCTGGTGTCATGGATGGATCATTGCTGGATCTGGAGTTCACTTCTGGAGCTGGACTGATAGCTGGCTGGAGCTGCTTTGGGGCCACCTCTGGAGCTAGGATGATGTATCCCTCTGTGGTCTCATGATGCTGGGAAGACACCTGCCCTGGAGAGTGGCACCTGCGCTACATTCTCATTATTAAAGGCATTGCAGAGCTGGCACATGGAGTGAACTAATGCCAGGGACAATGTTGGTCAATGTCCTCTGTGATCTGACAGTGTCCCGAAGTATTCCTTTGGTACAAAGCAAATATGGAAATGCAAACATTCAAAGCTGAGCAAGTAGAAAAAACTGGCCAGGTTTATTTTTCACCTGGTCCTAAACAAGATGGAAGTAATCCTTTGGTTAAGTTCATTGTCCTCTGAATCCTGTGTTCCTTCATTGACTGAAGGGAAGGGTTACAAGCACATGTCAAACTTTCACACAAAAAGGATTCATCTCACGAATACATCATTGAGTATAAGAAACCTAGGTAGCATTTGAATGTCCATATATTGATTGTACATTGGTTGATTTGTTGTCATTCGAAGATACGGCTTGATGGCATGTTACAGGCAAAGGAAATATCAATCAGTTCAATTAATGAATACGTTTTAGAACCTTTAAAGACATGTCCCACTTGATTATCTGATCTCTCACCATTGAACCTTTTAGTTGTATTTATGTAGACTTTACATACACTTGATCTGGGTGAATGAGTGGAAAATTATGACCACAAATACTCTTATCATTCATAAATCACAGCATAGTAATTATACCCAGTATCAGTAATTTCTAGTACACCATTTGGATTTTCCATGAAAGCTCTCTGAATCGCATTCCGACTGTTGGTCTGAGCTACCCAAGGGAGAGGACAATCAGAGTTCTACAGTACAAGTTGTTAATAGATCTATAACACGTTTTAATTTTTTAACTTTAGAATTCTCCCAAAAGATAACCACATGTTATGCAAGAAATTTATTGTGCTATTATCTAAAGTAAGATAGATAGATTTTTTTTTACTATAAATGAAAAATGTGGCTGCATTTGAGAGAGAGAGAGAGAGAGAGAGAGAGAGAGAGAGAGAGAGAGAGAGAGAGAGAGGACTGTGAGCCTTTGGTCTCACAGATTAATCTTGAGATTTTCAGTTTAAAAATTGTGAATCTTGAAACTTGTTAAATTTAAAAAAAAATCTCAAAGTTTTAAACAGAAAAGTGTTTCAAAGTCTATGTGTTTGTATTTAACTGTGACTATGTGTTCATTTTAAGCATACTCAACGAGGAAGAAATTTTATAATTGTGTTGTAATTTTGGAAGCTGTTTTAAAACAGAGGGCCACTTTAGAAGTGTGCATGAAGTATGTAAAGGCCCATTTAGGTTCAATTCCATGTGAGTATGCATGAAGGTTCTGGGGAGGTTTTTTATCTCATTATTGTCCAACAAAATTCTCTTTCCTGACTTGCAACTGGAACATATTTAATTTAGAATTTTGCATTACTGGTCAAAACAAGTATGGGCAACTTGAATATCATCTTCAAAGTAATCAGAGGTTTATTTTGATCATCCGTATTTTCATACGTACAACTTGATTATTTGTAAATCAGAGGTTAATTTGATCATCCGTATTTTCATACGTACAACTTGATAATTTGTAAATCAGAGGTTAATTTGATCACCCGTAGTTTCCTACGTACAACTTAATAACTCCTTGATGTTTTTCAGAGGTTGCACTAAAGTTGGATCGTTGTGAAAAATGAATCTTGATCATGAGCTAGTCACAGAGGTGTATTATAATTGTCCAAGGGATTCACAGTATGCAGCAGCATACGGATACAGACAATGGACTTACAATTATCTGTGCGAAATCACTCACGATGACAGGATAAAAAATCTTTGATTATTTCTAGATTGTTAGCTTATCAATATCCTTCTTCACACTATGCTGATTTCAGTGGGAGCAAGTTTTTGTCTTCAAAAGGCAGTTCTGAGGTGTTAACGTCAACATCTGCTGTTATTTGCATTTAAAGAGAGAAAACAGAGCTTTTGTCTTCAAAAGCCAGTTCAGAGGTGTTAACATCTTATGACATTTGCATTCAAAGAGAGCAGATAGGCAAAGCCATTTTTTGTGCTACAGTATTTTACTCTATAGGAATTTATAGTTTCAATTTAGTTTCTTTTTTTGTAGTTTTTTATTTGCTCTGGAAATGTAAGTAAAAAATTATTTGATTTGCAGATTTACTTTGGGAATTTTTGTTAATTCACACTCTAGACATATGCGATCATTTTATTCAATTGTAGTTATAAAATTGGATGTTTAAGTTTGTAAAATAATGGCAGCAAACAGAGAATATTTCCCATGAATGGGCGCAAATTCTTCAATTATAGTTATAAAATTGAATGTTTGAGTTTGTAAATCGATGGCAGTAAACAAAGAATATTTTTCCATGAATGGGCACAAGTTCTGCCCCTTTTTACTGCAATCGATATCAAACTTGTAATAAATGTCCTTGTTTAGTTTTCTGATTGTGGGTTAAGGAATCGCTGATAAAAAATATCCTTTATTCAAATATGCAGAAATTACTATCTCCGTTCCATGAGCCTGCGTGCACTCAAACTCACAGACAAAGAACACAACCTCTGCATTTCAAAGACCGGATCTTTAAAACAGCGTGTTTATAATACATGTATCTTTCTCTTTTAGCACATTAACTGTTTGACTTTAATCACAAATGATTCCAACATTTTTATTCTGATAAAATATAATTAGGTTCTGAAGCACTTTACACTTCAGTTGACTTAATTAGGCTGTTAAATGTCTGTAATAAACAAACTCGTCTCTGCCATGTCTCAGAACCAAATCATAGTTATCAAGTAAATCTTAAGCCTTATGCTTTTCTTTTCTTTTTTATGTCCAATTTCAAAGGCTAATAGTGGATATTGTAAGGAGCAAATTATGGATGTTTTGAGAAGCTAATTATGAATGTTTTACGAAGTGAATTATGGGTGGAGGAGATTTGTGTTTGTTTGATATTCACTTCCAATCAAGTTTATTAGTTGTCTCATAGGACTAGCATCTGGGACTTCATTGCAAGAGCGTCTCTTGTGTTTTCTGTTGCAGTCTGAAACAAGATGATTGGGTCTCAGACAGAAAATGCATTTCTTTATCTTCATTTTTGGTTTGCGCTCTTGTGTCTGAAATCCTTCACATGCTTTGGATCTGGAATGCCATCTACTTTCTATTCTTGATCCCCACTTAACAATGCCTTGAAACGTGTGTTCAGCTGGATCAGCACCAAATAAAAGCGCATTTTGAACGAGGACTCCTGCCTTGTTCAATAACAGGTCCAGGAGCGGTACATGATTTTGGTGTACATCTTCAAAGCCTGAATATTCTTTATAAGTTAACCAAAGCCGCTCAGCAAACATTTCAAATGGTTCATTGCTTTCTTGTTCTACTTCGAGAATCTTTGCCCAATTTGTCTGCGCTGGTCCTCTGAGGTCTAATAATGCCTTTTTTAGACGGAGAAATATTGTTTCGTCACTCTCGTCCTCTCTTTGTGTTATTATGCTGCCGGACCTCATTTCAGGGGTTAATTGCGATCTGAGGTCCTCCGGAATAGAGATTATGGCTATCTGCCATACATCTCGGGGCTCTAGCTGATACACTGTGGCTTGTAACATTAATTTGTCCCAGTATGGTTGGAAAGAACCGGATTTTGGCAACGATCCCACAATCTCTGTGTGTCTTGAACACTCAACAATTGTTAGAGGACGACTCACGGTGCTGATTTCTTTGTCTGCATTTTTAATTGTTTTTAAAACTGCTACTCTGTTTGTTTCTGGTGGAACTTTTTTCAAGAACGCTGGTTTTGTTGTGCTGATCTCCTCTGTCTCTCTATGATATTTGATTGCAGCTACTTGTACAGTGGGAACTTGGGTTCCGGTTTCATCACAAATTTTCTCAAGAGCATAAATCTGATCTTGCCTATTCTGCAGCTCCTCTTTTAGGTTCTCGATTTTGCGCATTGTTTCCTCCTCTTTTCTCATCCAGTTTAGATTCTCAGATTCAAACGCGTTGACGTTCGCTCTCAGTTTTCCAAGCTCGTCGGATCGCATTCGCTCTATTTCTCTGGTGCTTTCCAACGTGCACTCATTTCTGGCTAAAGTCTCGAGGTTGTTTTTGAGAAGGAGATAAGCCATAGCGGTTGGGATTTTCTTGTATTTTGTCTTACACATCAACCATTTACCTTCAGCTAAATACCACGACATTAGCTCAGAATTACTCCATTGAGAATCTAGCCCTTTAGATTTTAGTTCTACAAGGAGGTGTTTAATTTGTAAAGAAAGAGTTGTCATGACTTCCTGTTCTGCGCAGCCGCGGAGTTTCTCATGCAAACCCATATTACACAATTAGCAGTCAAAATTTCTTAACTGGATTTCAACGGTCTCCAGTCTAAAGAGCATTCCGGCTCATGCTACAAAAATCTGCTACAAAATTGTAATTACATTGCAATACATGGAAATGGGAATTTTTTCACTCACCACGGCTGATGCAGGAAAGGGAGCTTCAAACCACTCGTTCGATTTAAATCCAGTTTTTAGCACATAAAGAATTTTCGCTTGTGCTTTGCAGGCGATCACGGAGGCAGGGTCACCACTTTGTAGGGTCCCGGTGCTTGGCCCAAAAACGGATACCAGTCGGGACTGAAGGCTCACGTGTTCTGTCTTAAAACAGTGCTAAAGGATTTTTAATAATTCACATAAATTTATATATCTGACTCCATAATTGATTTAAAAGGTTTTATCTTTGCCGTTATTCTTGGTCACGGCCAATAAATTAGCATGTTAATTATTGATGATGATATTAAGTTTTAACCCACTCAGTGACCCTTACATTTACTCACACTTGACGTTAATATTCTTATTAACCCTTAAAAGTGTTTCAGTAAAAGAAGAATGACCGAAAAAGGTTCAAACATTTATTATCATTGATGTGTATAAACAATGCATTACATTATACAGCCTATGAAATATGAACCAAGAATAAGGAGTTATTGTCTACACTTAATTTGGAATTGTTCATTCTAAAAAAGGCATTACATTTTAACTCCAAGTTTACTACATGATAAGGGAGCTCTAGAGCTCTTCCTTCATGGGCCGATTTCAGAGACAAAAAGGCCAGGATTTCAGTCTGCTATCTACTTTTGAAAGCTTCTTCAGACCAGTCTCCTCCAGAGAGGTGTGACTTAATTAGGAATGCGAATCAGGAGAGCATTAGCCAAAGCTGTTTGGAGTTTGAGATATTTAAGGCACACAGGATTGGCTCTCTCAGAGAAAAGGTGAGGCTCATCAAGAGACAAAGCTGGTGAGATGTAGGTGTAAATTTAGGGCTAGTCCCATGGGCTTCTGATAATCAAACACACTCATATGCAGATTCAGTAAACACAGCGGGGCACATATTACTCTGACACCCTGAACTGGTTTTTGGCTCTTTGCATTGTCATTTCAATTGGCTCGTTTTGCATGGTGAGCCTGTGAAAAGATAGCAGTTCGCATTGGTTCCTGTGCTTCGTTTGGTCTTTTCAAGCAGATCATACAACGACATAATTCAGTTTCTTACAATCTGAAAGACCAAATTCCACTAAGTGAAAATGTTTACAGTTAATAGTTATGTTCATATATGTTTATTTTTAGCCTCGCAAAAAAAAAATCTGTTAAAAAAAGCTGTTGTGAGTAAAAAAGCTAATAAATAAAAATGCAACACGAAGCGTTTCTAAAACTCAAGAGAAGCAGAGATGAGCGGAACGTAAAACAAAAACCTTGCTGTGTTTAAAGGGTGCTTCCTCTTCCTCTTATTCTAAGATATCAATATAGAAATATAAGCGCGAGGCTTATATATAAGCGTGGAGCTGTGGAGTGCTCACCGTTGGAGTGGACGGCAGAGAAGGTCTTCTTCTCCTCGCTCCTCCTGAGGGAACGCAAACACAGGAACCGTCAGAGGAAATACAAGCACGCGATCAGGAAACCCAATCCAGCAGCTTTTTCAACTAATCAAGTTCCAGAATGTTCAGTAAACAGAATCGAGTGCCGTATCTTCTCTCGTTGAGAGCTTTTTTGCCATATTTTGTGCTTGAACATAAAATAATAGTCCGATTTTATGTTATTTTTGACAAATTCTCTCTTTCACGGAACCTTGTGCGTGAATTTTTTATAATTGATCAGTTTTCTCTCTTTTTAACTGTAGGTGAACCATGGACCTCCAGGAGACCACGCGAGGCTGTGGAAGGTGTTCGCTCACAGAACGCACGCAGAGTTCTCCTCCGAGATAAAGAGCTCCGCAGCGGAGCGCGCCGAGGAACGTCCTGAACACCAGCAGAACACCGAGGAACGTCCTAAACACCAGCAGAACGCTGAGGAACGTCCTGAACACCAGCAGAACACGGAGGAACGTCCTAAACACCAGCAGAACGCTGAGGAACGTCCTGAACACCAGCAGAACGCCGAGGAACGTCCTGAACACCAGCAGAACGCCGAGGAACGTCCTGAACACCAGCAGAACGCCGAGGAACGACCTGAACACCAGCAGAACGCTGAGGAACGTCCTGAACACCAGCAGAACGCTGAGGAACGTCCTGAACACCAACAGAACGCCGAGGAACGTCCTGAACACCAGCAGAACGCCGAGGAACGTCCTGAACACCAGCAGAAAGCTGAGGAACGTCCTGAACACCAACAGAACGCAGAGGAACGTCCTGAACACCAGCAGAACGCTGAGGAACGTCCTGAACACCAGCAGAACGCCGAGGAACGTCCTGAACACCAGCAGAACGCCGAGGAACGTCCTGAACACCAGCAGAACGCTGAGGAACGTCCTGAACACCAACAGAACGCAGAGGAACGTCCTGAACACCAGCAGAACGCTGAGGAACGTCCTGAACACCAGCAGAACGCAGAGGAACGTCCTGAACACCAGCAGAACGCTGAGGAACGTCCTGAACACCAGCAGAACGCTGAGGAACGACCTGAACACCAGCAGAACGCTGAGGAACGTCCTGAACACCAGCAGAACGCTGAGGAACGTCCTGAACACCAACAGAACGCCGAGGAACGTCCTGAACACCAGCAGAACGCCGAGGAACGACCTGAACACCAGCAGAACGCTGAGGAACGTCCTGAACACCAACAGAACGCCGAGGAACGTCCTGAACACCAGCAGAACGCCGAGGAACGTCCTGAACACCAGCAGAAAGCTGAGGAACGTCCTGAACACCAACAGAACGCAGAGGAACGTCCTGAACACCAGCAGAACGCTGAGGAACGTCCTGAACACCAGCAGAACGCCGAGGAACGTCCTGAACACCAGCAGAACGCCGAGGAACGTCCTGAACACCAGCAGAACGCCGAGGAACGTCCTGAACACCAACAGAACGCAGAGGAACGTCCTGAACACCAACAGAACGCAGAGGAACGTCCTGAACACCAGCAGAACGCTGAGGAACGTCCTGAACACCAGCAGAACGCAGAGGAACGTCCTGAACACCAGCAGAACGCTGAGGAACGTCCTGAACACCAGCAGAACGCTGAGGAACGACCTGAACACCAGCAGAACGCTGAGGAACGTCCTGAACACCAACAGAACGCCGAGGAACGTCCTGAACACCAGCAGAACGCTGAGGAACGTCCTGAACACCAGCAGAACGCTGAGGAACGTCCTGAACACCAGCAGAACGCCGAGGAACGTCCTGAACACCAGCAGAACGCTGAGGAACGTCCTGAACACCAGCAGAACGCTGAGGAACGTCCTGAACACCAACAGAACGCTGAGGAACGTCCTGAACACCAGCAGAACGCCGAGGAACATCCTGAACACCGGCAGAACCTGCAGCAGAACGCCGAGGAACGTCCTGAACACCAGCAGAACGCCGAGGAACGTCCTGAACACCAGCAGAACGCTGAGGAACGTCCTGAACACCAACAGAACGCTGAGGAACGTCCTGAACACCAGCAGAACGCCGAGGAACATCCTGAACACCGGCGGAACCTGCAGCAGAACGCCGAGGAACGTCCTGAACACCAGCAGAACGCCGAGGAACGTCCTGAACACCAGCAGAACCTCCAGCAGAACCTCCACGAGAACTACATTCATAGAAAATAACTTTTTATACCCAACGGTTAAGAACTGTTTTTTTGTGTTTTGTTATGAAATGTCTTTTTGTTTTTTATTTTGTGATTTGTTGACTTTTTTGTATGTTTTGTGTCATTAGTTTTGTGTTGTGTATTTTGTGTAATATTTTTTGTATTTAGTTTGTTGTTTTGTCTTTTTTGTGTTTCATTTTGTGTCGTGTTTTTGTGTTGTTTTTTGTATTTTGTTTTGAGTCATGTTTTTGTGTTTTGCGTAATTTGGTTTGTGTTGTGTTTTTTGTTGTTTTTTGTATTGTGTTTTGTTATGTGTTTGTTTTGCGTTCCATTGTCATGAATTGTGTTTGTCTGTTATTTGATATGTTTTGTTTAGTTTTTTTTTGCTTTAGTGTGAGTACTGAAGCTGTAGAAGCCCTCTGAACCGCATCGTCTCCTCTCAGAGTCCTCGTCCTGGACTCGCCGGGTTGCCAGGTCCTCGTGGCCGATGTGAACGGACGCTTGCGCACGAGTCCCGCGGCTTCATCTACATCAGCCAGCGCTCCTCTGCACCATCTCCAGACGGATCACGGAGAGCAGCTCGCAGCGGATCGATTCTCTTGGTCAGGAACAGCAGTCGTTGCTGCCATCTTTAGCTGAGTTTCCTCGAGTCCCGTGATGCTGCATGGTCCCTAAAGAACGCCGGTCCCGCCGGACGGGCGCTCGCCGGCGACTCAGCGGTGTGTGTTACATGAACGCAGCGTCAGAGACACACTCTCAGCCTTGACACTGAGCGGAGCTTCTGTAAAGATGCAGTTGAACTCAATTAGGTTGCCTCTCATAACAGAGTGAAGCGCTTTGTCTCCGGAGCGTCGCTCTAGAGGCTTCCGCATCTCCTCCAGGCTATTGAGCACCAGGGTCGGAGGAACAACTGCCATAAATAACCTTCTCCGCGGTCCGAATGGAGCTGGAGATGAGTTAACGCAGGAAACAGAGCCGAGTCTGGTCTCGGGTCAGAGAACACAAGCGGCGCGCCGCGTGAGGAAACGCTTTCTGAAACGGACACCGCGGCTGAATTCTGATCTTAATGAACCCGCGTTTATTCATCCACATCTTCCATGGCTTTAGGAGATCACGAGGCGAGGTGAAGGAACATCTGGCCTCTTTAAAGGCCCTCAGACCCGAGCTGAACAGAGTCTTCGCTGGATTGGATGGAACGAGCTGCTTTGCCCGAAAGAGAACCGTTAAAGCGCCTCATGAGCTCGGAGCGGCTCGGTGGGTCCTGACAGGAAACGTTCAGGGTTCCATACGGTCACGGCGCGCAGCAAAGAGAACCATGGGCCGTAGCTTCTCTCGTTAGAACAGACGATTCTTGCTGTATTTTGTGCTTGAATGTTAAATACGCATGCTATTTCTTAAAAATTCCTCTCTTTCACCTTATGCATGATTTCTTTATAAAAATATTCTTCTTTTTAACTGTAGATTGGATGCGTGTGCTCTCGTGGGAGATTTTTGTTCAACAAGTTCGCAAGATTAATTGTGTATAAAAACACAACGTAAAATTCTGAGAGTTTTTAGACTAAAGTCAGAATTCTGAAAATAAAGTAGTTTTTAGATTAAAGTCAGAATTCTGAGAATAAAGTAGAATTTTGAGATTAATTTTATTTTCTACAGGGGCCCTCACTCTTCCCCAGAGCGGTCGGTGGAAGGAATCTTGGGGCCCTCGTTGGTGCTTTTAGGGTGAGCCGCGTGTTTCTCGTCCCAGGGGCCGAGCTGAGCACGGAGCCCCTCCAGACAGAGACGCAGGCCCTCAATCCAACGCTGCATCTCCACACACGTTTACGCCGGTTGATATCGCACTCGGGTCACTTAATTGAGCCGATCATCTGAACACGGAAGAAACGCCGTCTCGAACATAATCTGCAAAATGATGCAAATTACCGCTCGACAGCAACCTTGCGTTCCTGCTCCCGCTCCGCCTCGCTCCGGATTCGAGGTGTTTGATGAAAAGTGGCCCCTGAGCTGCGGAGGAGCGCTAATATGGCTCTGTGTGGGCTGCTGTTATGATATCTGAGCGAAGAATAAAGACGGAGGAGCTGCGCTCGATGTGGACGGAGGTTAGTCGGAGCTATTTTCATAATGCCTGTGATCATCCTAACGCCTGCGATTACTGCGCTGCTGCTGCTGCAGCGGATGCGAGCGAAAACAAGACGAGCGGAACACGCGGCGTCTGGGATCCACGTGAAGGGTGCGATGGGTCTCAAGCGGCTGTTTATTCTTCTGAAGGTTTAATGAAAGGGTTTCTTGGAACGCTGAGAAGAATCGGGCGCCGCGCTGAACTCTGGCTGAAGCTCCTGTGATGTCACCCGTGGGTTTCTGGAGAAGGATTGAGAAGCTCCAGGAGGACTGCGTTAGGAGGAACCGACCGCGCCTTTAAAGGGCCAGCGCAGGATGCTAGTTATAGAGAAGATAAACTACGGGTGAAAAACTCCCACAAAACGCTGAATCTGTTTCTGCTTTATATAAATCCGCTCCAATTTTTACATTTATTCAAGAGATATTTACATACGGTTTTGAGTCGTCTAGCCTTTATTAAGAGAGAAAAAGAGGAGTGAGAATTTGCGAAGAGGAGGAGAAGAGAAAAGGGTGAGAGAAGATCGAGAGAAGGATAGCCGAGGATATAGGAGATTATAAAAATTTTATCTTCTCTACGTCTCCCCCGCTCTTCTCATCTCACCTCTCTATCTCTCCTCGCTTTCCTCTCTCCGTTTCTGTCTCTCTCTCAGATATTTCAGCGGAAGTATACTCTCTCTCTCTCTCTCCTCTGCTATCTGCCTTCCTCGTCTCTCCTCGCTATTCTCTTACCTGTTCTTCTCTCTCTTTTCTTCCTCTCTTCTCCCTATCGCTCCTCCTCGCCCTTTCTGTCTCCTGTCTGCTCTCTCCCCTTCTCTTTCTTCCCCTCCTCTCTCCCTTGTTTATCCTCTCTCCTTCTCTCTCTTCCCCTTCTCTCTCTCGTCTCTCTCTTTCGTCTTCCTTCCCTCCTTTCCATCTCTCCTTCTCTCCCTTTCTTCTCTGCTTCTCTCCTCTCCCCTCCTCTTTCTCATCTCCCTCCCCTCTCCTTTTCGCCTGCTCCCTCTCTTCTCTCTTTTCTCCTGCTTCCGTCCGTCTCGCCTTTGTCCCCTCGTTTCTCGCCCCTCGGCTCCCGCTTCTTTCCGTCCCCCCCGTCCTTTCTCGTCTCCTCTCTGTATCCTCTTTCTGACCTCCACGGTGCGGTGAGATAACTCGGCGACTTGCAACATACGTTTTTTCCTGAGAGAGAGAGAGAGAGGGAGAGAGAAAGGGAGAGTGAGAGAGAGAGAGGGAGAGAACTGAAAATAGTTTTTTTCATCAAACAGCTTTGCTATGTCTCTTCACATCGATATAAACGGATTGATTTTATAGCGTTGTGAAACCAAAGCCACGAACGATGACGAACATGGAGATCTAGAACAGAACGAGAAAACAAAACCACTGCAAACAGAGGAGCATCAGCCTTGGAGCCTCGGAGCCGGGGCCCGGCCCCTGGAGGCTCCTCTCCTCTCTGCAGTCACGTGCCTCAGCAGCTCAGCCGATAGAAGCTGCTCTGGGATCAGTTCCTCTGCAGGAAAGCTCCGCTTCAGAAATCACTGAAGAGCAGTCTGTGTAGAAGCTCCTCCAGACCAGTCTGAGGCGGAGAGCTTTCAGCAGAGCGCTCAGGAGAGAGACTGGTGGAGGAGAGCGCCCTCTCTGGGGGAAAACTGCTCCAGCAGCCGAGCACTGGCAAAGCTGAGCCGGCCTGCCCTCTGCTGGTCAAATGCTGGAACTGCACCAGGCGAGCGAGAGCTTCCTCGCTGCACTCAGTGTTCCTTCAGGATCTCGTCTGGATTCTGAACATCTCCGCAGGGTTTGAGCGGAGGAGAGAAGCAGCTGCTTCCTAGCTTTACTCCTCCGTTCACTCTCTCAAAGTAAAAAACACAAAGTTTTTTTTATCTTATTTAAAACATAGTTGCGATCAATTTTC
>UELW01000351.1:0-30000 GCA_900490495.1 Danionella dracula
TCCTCGTCTGATCTGAGTAACGTTTGTTCTTCAGGAGTGTTTGGAGAAGATCTTTGAAGGGAAGACATCAGATCTGTGCATGCTGGGGAATAAGAAGTAAAAATAAAGGTGAAGGAAAAATTCCAGTTTAAGATTATCTTCGTAGAAAGATATTTTTTCTGTTGTCCACATTGTGGTGAAACGTCTGTCTCAGGCTCTTATAGTTAGATCAGCTGTGAAATCCTCAAAAACGGTATTTCATTTTATAAAGTTTGATGCTTTATTTATGTTAATCAAAGGAGAAGAAAATAAACAATTTGAAGTCGAGAATAAAGTGTGTTTGTTGAAGAACTCGTGTTCAGAAAGGAACTCACTTCCATCTCCACTGTCAACTCTAATATTTATATAAAATATATACTTATTATAATATAAATAATAATATATTGATGGTGAAAATAACTAATGTAGTGTTTTTCTCCCCAGAGTCAATGACGTCGTTTAGGAATTTAGAGATTAAAGAACATTTAAAAGAACATAAAAAAACATTTGATAGGTTTGGTCAGTCCCGAGGTGGATTAACAGATTTATGCAAATAAGAATAATCAAAAAGTTAAATGACATTATTACAGCAGCATAAATTACAGGATGTTTTTGAACTAACTAATCTGAAACTAACCTTACTTTGATATTTGACTGACAAACATTGATCTAGAACAAAGCTTATTTATGTGTGTAGAAATCGTATCGTAGATAAAACAGACGTGACAAAATCCAGTCTTTTTCCTGCAATCTCCATTTTTTTTGTTTAAAGTTAAAGTAGGTTCTAGATTTGATTCGTCTTTGTGACCTACTCTTTCACGCTCTTTGAGTGAGCCGAATGGAAAAACTCCTCGCGGCATAAAACCCAGCTTCAATTTCAGAGAGACACTTGTGTTTTTATTCAATTTGAAACAAACAAAAAGGTGTAAAAATGGCATTAATCCCATAGAACCCCATAAATCACAACCCCAACCCTTTAAGCTTTTCCCAGCTCATAGGTGAACTATGGATGGACATGATGTCAGGGCAGCAGGGGTGCGAACATTTCTTTTTACATTGGCCCTTTTCACTGATTCATTCCTCCTGATCGCTGTCAGGAGTGGCATCTAGAGGTCAGGCGAGGAATTACAACAATTTCCCTGTTTATGTTTACATTTATGCATTTGGCAGACACCTTTGTTCAAAGCGACTTACAGAAGTGGAAAGCACCGATGTCACTCGGGGAGATTCTCATACATGCAAAGCATGCGCTCTACCACTGAGCTACACCCCCAGAGCATAGAGAGCAGGAGGCTTCTGATTGGAGTTCTTTCTAAAGTTTAAAACATAATTCATTCATCTTCATGTCGGTTTTATTCCCTTTCAGGGTCGCCACAGCGGAATGAACCGCCAACGCACTGGAATATGTTTTACGCAGCAGATGCCCTTCCCTGCCGCAACCCATCGCTGGGAAACATTCACACACACATTCACACTACGAACAATCATTCTTACTCAATTCTCTTATTCCGCATGTCTTTGTTCTTGTGGGGAAACCGGAGCACTCGGAGTAAACCCACACGATCACGAGGAGAACATGAGAACTCCACACAGAGATACCAACTGACCCAGCCAAGACTCGAACCAGAGACCTTCTTGCTGTGAGACGACCGTGCTACCCACTGCACCACCGTGACGCCTTAAAACATAATCACAACTGTAATCCTTTGACAATGACATTTTATTTATAAAGCACAGATACAGCACAGTAAAACAGAAGTAAAATAGCACAGATAATAAGTCAATCTTGGATTAACTGAGTTTTAAATTAAAAAGAGACCGTGATGTTGCTAGTCTATTTTTTTTTGCAGATTTTCTTGAAGGTTTCCAGCTTAGGTTTCTACCATTTACTCCCTTTTTCTCTGAGCCTTTCTGTGTTCACTAAATATACTGTCAGCGCCAAACAACATAGATCCACTTTAAATCAAGTTGTGACATTTAAAATCAGAATCAACTCAATCTTTGACCATGTGAATTTATTTTCTCTCCTGACGTGATGTCTCTCGTTTCCTCTTGCAGATGATCAGGTGCCCTACCAGCAGCACTCCAGCTATGGTAGAAACCTGCAGAGCATGCAGCAAGAGATGAACCCAGCCTGGAGGAAGAAGAAGAAGAAGAAGAAGAGAGGGAGCCAATCAGAGAGAGTCTAGAGCGAACACGATCAGAGCTCTGTTCTGAGTTCAGTACCGATATCATCACACGGCTCACAGAGCTGACTGACGTTCAGATCCACGCTACGCTTCAAAGAGCGGCTCTGCAGCACACAGCTGAAGATGCTCTCCTCCTCATCGTCCACGACCAGAGGCAGACTGAGACTCTGGAGCTCCGACGCAGTGATGTTGGAGAAGAGAGAGTCTCCTCTGAACCAGGAGAGGGTCCCAGAGCTCACATTGAGCACGGAGCAGAGCAGAGAGCAGTCTGAGGAGCACTGGGTGGAGGTTCTGCTGATGAGAGGAGCAGGCAGAGCTGGAGAACACAGAGGAACATACAACAAACACTGAATACTCCAGACGGCCTGCTTTTAAATGCACCAAGACTGTTTTTTAGAGAGCCAGAACGACATTAAAATAACATATTTTCTAGTCAGAGGGGCGTCACGGTGGTGCAGTGGGTAGCACGGTCGTCTCACAGCAAGAAGGTCACTGGTTCGAGCCTCGGCTGGGTCGGTTGGAATTTCTGTGTGGAGTTTGCACAAGTCCGAGTTAAGTCTCAAATCATGGCAGGACAAGTCCGAGTTAAGTCTCAAATCATGGCAGGACAAGTCCGAGTTAAGTCTCAAATCATGGCAGGAAAAGTTAAATTTGGGTCAAGCAGTATTAAACAGATAATACAAAAATCATTTCAAGCATCTATTCAAAATACAAACACTGTAGAAACCAAATCTGAAATTGGAGCCACACCCAAACCCCTATCTCTCTAGTTACTCTCATACTAAAAGTCCTCTGAAGTTAATCGAAGTACTCAATACTCACCAACGACTGAAACATTGAATACTTTTTGTTTCAGATTAGATCCACTTATCTCTAGTTCATAAACTCCAGCGTGTTCAGATCTGATGTCAGAGATGGTCAGAGATTCGGTTCCAGGATCCAGTTTCAGTCGGTTTCTGAATCTTCCATCAAGAACATCATCACGAACAGAGAAGTTTCCATCCGGTTTACTTATTTTAGCGATGAGGGAGTTCTCCTTCCCAAAATACCAACACAGGTATTCGTCTTCGCTTAGTTTGTGGTCGTGGTTTAAAATAACAGAATCTCCCTTCTGCACCAACAGATCGCCGCCAAACACACCTGAAAAATAAGAACAGCCAAAAAAGAATTACAATTGAGAAGTAGTCCACAAGTATAGTCACCAGAGAGAAGAGTGTGTCGTCGTTGTTTGTATGTTTAATGATGAAAGCACAAAGAAATACAGTGCTTGAAATGAAAACACCTTCACGGTTTGAGCTCTAATTGTCTTATTTAAGCAACAGCAACACGTTGAAATGTTTCCTAAACTTACCCCTCAGAACCCAGGAGCTCAAACAGAAGATGAGGAGCATGATGTTCCGCGTCTGAACTAAAGGAAATGGTTTGAGCTGCTCGAGAGGGTTTGAGAGTAAATAACAGATCCTGAACCCGCCATTTGGTCAAAACCACACGTCTGCTTCAGCACTCGATTTAAAGTTCATCGTGAACAATTGTTCTTGTGTAAGAGTGCTTCACAGGAGACAACACAAGTGTGCTTCAGAACAGATTTTTTTAAAAACAAGCAATGATTAGGCATTTATTGATTACATCTATGTTTGAGTGAAACCAGAGGTCTGATTTTTCTTCACAAATGAACAAACCTATGCCCCTATTAATTACTGCATGCGTGTGGTTAGTAGGTTAAAAGCTTTTTCCTGTTTCCATCTTTGTGGTCACTGAAACTTTGCAGCAAACTCGAAACTTGCTTGAAATAATCAGGTCTGCTTGGTCAAGATCCTCAGTGACTGTAGCAACTTCCAATATACTCCTGTGTTAGTCGCTTTAGAAGGTGTGGCACCAGATAAGGAGTGTATCACATGGAGAAGGGTGTGTTGGGTGAGAAAAGCACTGAGTGTAACTTGATTGACTTGAACTATAACCGATTGAGATCTCTCTAACATTATACCATGTGAAAATATCGCTATTGGGCCCTGAAGTCAAGCTCAAGTACTCATACTTATAAATACATGCCAATACCACAGTATGAATTTAATGCTCAAAAAGTTTTACAAACGAAGTTTTGTGAATTGTAAAAAAAAAAGTATCTGCAAAAAAAAAAAAAAAAAAAGGTTTGCGTGCAAATCTGAATTATTTGGATCAAAATAATTCAACACAAAGTTTAGACAGTGCTGCCACCAGCTATCACGACTGAAGAGACGGATTCAATGCTCAGGTTATAGTACCTGGAGAAGATGTCGACCAACCAGCTGCCTTGCCTTGCAGATCTCTGCCAGCGACGTCCTCTTGCCAACGCTCAGAAGGCTGCAACTCCCCTGACAGAGTGGGCTTTTCACTGCGGGGGGCAAGGGACGTCGGACACTGTGTATGTGGTAAAGATCAGCTGTGAGCAGGTCTCATCGACGGAGAGTGCCTGCAGATCTCCTCTTGATCGAGGCTAAAATGACAAGGAGTGCTGTCTAATTGAACTTAAGGTCTACTGAGTAAGCAGCTTGAAAGGAGGACCTCGGAGTCCTTCAGGTTTTTGTACCCACATCCCCAGGGTCAGTCTGAGACCAGGGGTATAGGTCAAGGAGAAATGGGCCAAGTAAGCTGGGCTAATAAGGTGCCACCACTAGGACCTCTGCCTCGTCCTCCCTGATCTTGCACAGGAGAGTTGCAAGGAGGCTCACTGGGGGAAATACATATAGGCGTTTCTTCCTGGGCCAGCAATGCGCTAGCGCATCTATCCCAAGAGGAGCCTGGGACAGAAAGTAGAACAGCCGGCACTGAGCATTTTCTGGGACGCCGAACAGGTCTACCTCCGCTATACCAAAGCGTTCCCAGATCTTCTGGACAGCCAGGGGATGGAGTCACCATTCTCCTGACCGGGGTTTCCACCGAGACAGTGCATTCGCTGTCTGATTCAACCTGCCGGGGATATGGACTGCAACTAGGGGCAGACAATTTTTAGTTTGCCTTGCCTTATAATTTGTCTACTGTAACTTATGCCCTTTTAATAACACCGATATATCTGAAACATTACTGATTTTGATTTGAGTGCTATTCTGTCTTTCACTCGTTCGGTTCAGCTGTAGTCGCTGAACTCTTCAGCTGTTACTCATCTCACTAGTTTCTCTATTTAAGAGATCCTTCAGCCTACGCTCAGAGCTCAGCTATCGTTGATCCTCAGCTTTTAACTGAGTTTTTGCTCTTCCTGTTTTGGCCCTCGTGCCTTTTTATTTATTTGTGTCAAAAACCAGTAAATAAACCATCGGTCAATGGCTCCCTTGTATTTGGGTCTCCTTCCTGCATCGCTCATCTCACTCGTAGACTGTATTGAGGGTCCGTAGGCTGGAGGGGAGATGTATTAAATTGCCTTTTTTAATACATGTATGACATTGTATGAAACTAAACAGCATTCTGGTGTAGTTGTTAAAACAGCCTTTAACTATACATTTCAACAACAAAAATACACAGTTGATTTACAGTAACTTGGTGGCAACCGGTTTTTTTTTTTTTTTACACAGTATGTGTTCGTTCCATTGTGTTCAACAAAGGACCGGACACAGATGGGCTGAGACCTCAGCATTTACTCGAGAGCTACACAACACTTTACAATGCGGGCTAGCACAATTAATTGTTCTGAAAAAAAGAGGAAAAAAATGCGTTGTCTACACGTGTTGCTTTTAACATGTGCTTAGCATTAACTACTTAAATATTAATGTGACGCTGAATTGTCCAGGAAAATGAATCTTTCTAATCTTTCTAAGATAGACGTATTTACAAGATTTATTTACAATCGTATGTTTAGGATTCAGGAAGCCAACGAGAAGTGCCAGAAATCAACAAATCAATAAAACATACGTCCAACTAAATAAGGCCCAAGCCCTTTTTCCTATTCTTTTAAATAAAAATATGAAATAAAACCCGATTTCATCAGTGTAGATGATGCTCTAGCATTCCCTACACTCATTAGAACATAAATACAAACGGACTTCTTTTACCCTGCCTGGTGTGTATAAGACAGAGGCAACAACTGTGTGTGGTGCAGATGAAGCTTACCAACTCACAAAAACCAAAAGTGATTTATTAATCCAACACACGCTAAAGTTCTCAAACCAACCACTGAAGAACAGAATTAAACCTAATTAATCCCAAGTCAAGCTTTCAATGCTATGCAACACAGTTAATCAAAACACAATTTCTCTTATGAGCCACTTTCTTTCTATTTCTCTCTCTATTCTATTTCTCTCTCGAGGATTGTTACAATAGCGTCCAATTCATTTCCCCTCGACGCGAGCCTCTGCTCTGGCTCTATAAAGAGCTTCCTCGAGCCCTCACAAACTCACTCCTAGCTCGTCATGAGAGAACACTAACGTCTCACCTTTCTGGAGGGGTTCCCCTTTAAATACTGAACAAATAAAACATCTAAAAAGAGTTCTGATGATTATATGACGAGCAGTGTGGGCTAACTCTGGCTGTCTCGTGCTCTCGTCTGTAGATGGACATCAGAACGTTCTTGTGAGCTCCAGAGACAGAGACGATGAAAGAGAAGAGTCAGAACCGGAGGGAAGGCTCGCACAAACGCTAATTCTCAGTAAACTTCTCATAAGGATCATCAGATGTGGAGACACGCTCTCTAATATAATCACGAGAACAAAGACATTATAGTTTCATTTGGAGATTCTATAACCTGGTTTTAATAGTGTTTGTGTAATTCATTTTCCCACAAACCCCTTCCAGCAAAAATGAAGAACACAAAGGCTCACATTTAATTTTGCCTTTTCCCCCTGAATTTAAATATAACGAGAATCGACATGTTAAATGATAACTTTAGACTGTTAAAAGTCTTATGAATTGCCAGAATTTCTCTCTTTCATATAAGTAAATTTTTTGTACTTGAAGAAACACTGTTGAGCTTTATATTTTAGGTGTATTCTCCAGAACCTCAAAGCTCTGAGCTCGTATGAGCTCCTGATGAAGCTTCGACACCTTCACCTGTTCTCTGACTCCTCTTGAAGAAACACTGTTGAGCTTTATATTTTAGGAGTATTCTCCAGAACCTCAAAGCTCTGAGCTCGTATGAGCTCCTGATGAAGCTTCGACACCTTCACCTGTTCTCTGACTCCTCTTGAAGAAACACTGTTGAGCTTTATATTTTAGGAGTATTCTCCAGAACCTCAAAGCTCTGAGCTCGTATGAACTCCTGATGAAGCTTCGACACCTTCACCTGTTCTCTGACTCCTCTTGAAGAAACACTGTGGAGCTTTATATTTTAGGTGTATTCTCCAGAACCTCAAAGCTCTGAGCTCGTATGAGCTCCTGATGAAGCTTCGACACCTTCACCTGTTCTCTGACTTCTCTTGAAGAAACACTGTTGAGCTTTATATTTTAGGAGTATTCTCCAGAACCTCAAAGCTCTGAGCTCGTATGAGCTCCTGATGAAGCTTCGACACCTTCACCTGTTCTCTGACTCCTCTTGAAGAAACACTGTGGAGCTTTATATTTTAGGAGTATTCTCCAGAACCTCAAAGCTCTGAGCTCGTATGAGCTCCTGATGAAGCTTCGACACCTTCACCTGTTCTCTGACTCCTCTTGAAGAAACACTGTGGAGCTTTATATTTTAGGTGTATTCTCCAGAACCTCAAAGCTCTGAGCTCGTATGAGCTCCTGATGAAGCTACGACACCTTCACCTGTTCTCTGACTCCTCTTGAAGAAACACTGTTGAGCTTTATATTTTAGGTGTATTCTCCAGAACCTCAAAGCTCTGAGCTCGTATGAACAACAGAAGTTGTTGAGTGTTGTAATAAAAGTTCAAGACGCATTCGTATGTTGTATATGCATGACAACCAGCTCTCCAGGGCGTGAATTGTTGCCATTTTTCATCCGTTAACTTCTGGAACGTGCGCCGAGCTTCACTTCTGAAAGCTCTCATGATCACACGAACGCTACAAATTCTTCTGCGAACCACTCCCTCCCTGAACTCTTAAACCTCTACACTGATACTGAAATTATAACAGTTCGTCTGGCATTCTGGTATTGTTTTTAATCTTTTTGCCATAAAATGTTCTTTGTATAATTTTTTTGCACGTTTTTTTTCTTTTCAGATAAAATAAAACTTTCAAAATCTGGCAAAAATATAGTATTATGTTATAACTGCTCAGAACATTGAGTAATAACAAGAAAAGTTAATTTTTAAAAAGTTAGTGTCTTTTTATAAACAGCTATAAACACAGATCAACAAGACTTTAGAGATGACAGAAATGAATCTTAAACGGTTTTGTTTGGAGAGAGCTTTCAGAGTTTGTTTCAGCAGGGGTTTTATTCTCAGATGTTCAGGAGTTTGTGTCCCTGAAGCTTCGTCCTCGGCCTCAGAATCATGAGCCTCGTAGCAGCAGTTAAATCAAGTTTTGTTTTAAATAAAGACTTCTTTTTTGAACTGCATGTATGTGTTTGAAATGTCTTATTGTACATAATTGCTATTAATGACATTTTTGGTATATTTGGATAGGTGCAACTGTGTGTTACATTCCAATCGTATTAAACTAAAATAGAAATTACTTATTTACATTTCCTTGTATGTGTTACCTTGGCAAATTATGATAATAATCAAAGTAACCTTATAATTTTAAGTTGACAAGGTTGTGTAGCCTAAACACAGATTTTATATCCTTTAAACTTGTATATGGAGTTGTTTGTTAGAGGTCTAAATGATGTTCAGGTTATTTTTGGTCTACAGTTAAACATCTTTTAAACGTTCTCTGACAGCCCAAAATGAACTGGGATTTAGCCGAGATGTCTAGGCTATGAATAGACGTTTATTAAACGTTTATTAAACGTCTTTTGAACCGAAAAATGCTAGCTGGGTTCTGTGGTGTTTGGGTCTGTGGGACTCGTTTTCATATTTCCATCAAAAGAAAAATTATACAAGCATTTATTCTTTGAAACTGAGATTTACTGCTTTCGGTTATTTTTTGTAAAAACATAAATCAAACACATTTTTATGATCCTCATTGTATCCACATTTATATCACAAAAAGGTGTTCGGCTCTACTGGACCCGGAGCGTGTAAAAGAGAGAAAATGATTGATTCTTTATCTTTATTCTGTTTTCCCACACAAACATAAAACATACACTTTTAGATTTTAATAGAAATTCTATGATTGTGTGAATTAAAAGGTCCAAAAGGCAATGGGTCCAGTAGAGCCACCAACCCTGCACCACACCACACATGGTTCAAATTGTAAATGTGAAGAAATTAGGTTAAAAGACAATAAATACAGTGTATTTTGCTGTGATATCACTTGTTTCCTGGCTAAAGGAAATATGTTTTAAGTACTTCAACATGAAATGTCTTGATTGGGATTAAAAGTGATTGTGTCCAGCAGAGGAACAATAATATGAACAGCACAGAATGTCCAGGCCCTTATAAAGCACATTTCAACACAGGCTTCTCGAAGGAACAATCCTCTTCGGTAGTGTCCTCAGTCACGAGGGTGGAGCTAAGATGGTGCCGTAGGCAGACGTGTATTTGTGAGGCTCCTAACAATCTGCTCGAGCCCGGTCAACTACTACGAGATAACATGCATTGTAAGTGACCACTAGGGGTGCTGTGGACTTAACCGGGTTGTTTTCTTCTTTGTGGGTTTTTTCTATGGGTGAAGTTTCTACTGTTGTGTTGTGTTAGAACCTTAACCTGTCAACTTCAGTACTTTAGTACCCTTCAGTAAAGCGGAGCGAGGTATGTTGATTTATTGAGTTGTTTGTAATTATTTGTTTCCTTTATGTATATGTTAAGCTTATGTGTTTGTATCATTTATGGATTGATTTATATGGTGTATGTAGAAGTTTGTATTTATTCTGTGTTATTGTTTTTGTTTAGTTTCACGGTGCATAGGAGCACTGTGCGTTACGATGAGCTGAGTAAATCACCTGTGTGATGCACGAAGAAAATAATAAAAAGCACTCTGTGTCCCGTTCTATGGGAAAGCTGAAGGGCAGCTACATGCATTATACAAGTAAATAAGTGATTTGAACCATTTTACTAATTTCATTTGAGACATTCTATGCCAACACGTGTTGTTACGACTCGTTGAAATACTTCAGCAGTGCATGGTTTTTTTTTTCTGTGCAGAAGATGGAGGATTCGGAGGGAAATGTTATGGCCATGCATAATTATACTAGACGAAATTTAAACATGGAGATGGAGATCTCTACGGATCCTTCTAACCTTACGTCCCTTCAGGATACTCCATGGCAAGAACGGAGTCTTTGCTCCTCGAAAACACCAACGCCATTAAAAAGATGGTTGCTACGGTCGAATCAAACAGCGAGCAAATTAAACGTTTGGTTGGTGAGTCTGAACTTTTGACTGGCAAAGTAAAAAAATTGGAAAAAGAAAACGACGTTCTGAAAAACAAACGTGGAGGCTTATCCAAGAAGACGTAATTTGCGCATTGGAGGAATTCCCGAAAATGGTGGCGAAGCTGTGAAGATTTCTCCAAGCATAGAATCTGATCTTCATCATGTCGAATCACCACTTGGGCCCCAAGCTAAATGTAAACAAGACTCCTCGTCGGATCTCCTCCTCTAACTCCTTCAGGCAAAGGATCTGGAGAGATGCCAAATCTGCTCCAATTCTCAAGGAGCGAAACATCAAGCTCTATGAGGACCTCACCCAAAGAGAAAAGGATGCAAGGGCTTTATGTTGGCTGTTAGTAGAAAAATCAAGACAAGAAGGAAAACACGGGGTTTAATGGCTAAACGGGTATCTGCTGCTGAACTATCTGAGGGCTGAGATTTACAGAGCTGACTTTAACAAAGTTCTATTTCAAGTTCACTTACTAGTTCGTCTCTGTTCTGATCAGCATAAAATGGCATTTCAATGGGTATTATAACTTGTATTATAAGGGTTGTTATAAGCCCCAGTTAACTGGTTCAAGTTGGTTACTCTGAATAACAAAGGTTAACTTTAATTACCGGAGAAGTATTTGTTGGGAGCCTCTGGTTTTTCCGTTACAGTAATTACAATGTATGTGAGTCTGTTTACTTGACTCACTCTTGTCAATTTATTTTTCTGTTTATAACAGTTCTTCTTATGGTCACTTTTAATGTGAGGGAAAATCAATTTTTTTTCATCAACAAAAATAAATCTGATTTTTATTTACTTCAGGAAACTCGTTCAACATCTAATGATGAAGTGGTGTAAGTCACAATGGGGTAATGACTGTGGAGTTCACATGGAACTGAACTCTCTGGTGGAGTGAGAATATTAAAAAACTGTTTTACTGGAAAAATCTTGGAATCACGTTCTGATGACTTGGGGCATTATCTGGTTTAGTTGTTGCGCTGACTAACAAAATCCTCATATTTGGAAACATTTATGGTTACAACAGTTTGGCAGATAACCACATTTTTTAACAGCATTGATGGTATTTCCATAAATACCAAGGAGCATTACTGATTTAAGGGGGAGACTTTAATGTCGCTCTGAAGAACTCAATTGATAGAGTTTTACCCAGAAACACCTCTTGCTGCTGCCCTGAGATTTTACATTTTTTTACAGTTTGAATTGATTGATATTTGGATGGAAAATTTTCTAAATTATTAAAATTTTCATGGTCGAGAACGATGGAGTGAAACAGTAACGTATTGACTACTGGCTTATTTCTAAAGAAATGACGTCTTTTAAGGTTAATGTGGGGATAGAGGACACTCCTTTCTCTGATCATAAATCACTCTTTATACTGATACCTGTAACAGAAAATGATTTCTCTAAAAATAAAAGAGTCTCCTTTTGGAAACCTAACAGCTCTCTTCTAGACATCCCAGCAACAAAAAACACCTTATTTCTACTTTTAGGGATGCTGCAGTCTCTCAAAATTCTTATTGTAATAACTGGGAACTGCTTACATTTGAGTTAGGCAAATATTTTAGGAAACTTGGTTCTAATCTGGCGAAAAAAAATTAAAGAAAGTATGAAGAGGAATTAATATTAAATCTGGCTAGTTATAGCAATTATGACTCTCTTACGGAGCAACAAAAATATCAAAGACTTTTTGATTCAAAGACTGAAAGATTCAGTTCATAACGTTAAGAGGACCTCTGATACTGAAAAAGGGTTTTGTGACGATTTGATTACAACAAATGAGTTCCTAAAAGCTTTCAAAAGTCTAAAAAATAACAAATCTCCTGGAGGAGACGGTCTCACTGGGAAATTTTATAAACTGTTTGCAGAAGAACTCACCCCTTCTTTATATTGGGTATTCATAGAGAGCATCGATAAAGACACTTTACCTCCTGCTTTACTACAAGGCATTCTCTTATTCCGCATGTCTTTGTTCTTGTGGAGGAAACCGGAGCACCCGGAGAAAACCCACGCGATCACGAGGAGAACATGAGAACTCCACACAGAGATACCAACTGACCCAGCTGAGGCTCGAACCAGCGACCTTCTTGCTGTGAGACAACCGTGCTACCCACTGCGCCACCGTGACGCTCTCTATAAACCCTAAACCTAAAAAAGATCCATTAAACCTTGACAATTGGAGATCCATTACATTATTAAATATTCTAGCTTTAGTTTTTGCCCAAAGACTTAAAGGATGTTTAGAGTCCATTATTGAAGAAACTCAATCTGGCTTAATGAAAGATAGATATATTATGAATAACATACATTTAGTAGAGTGATCGTTTTATTCTCTTTTTGGATTTTTTCAAGACCTTTGATTCGGTTGAACATAACTTTATTTTCAATTCTGCCAAAAGGTTTGGTTTTGGAAACTATTTTCTTGAAGCTATTAAAACCTTATACAATAATTGTAATAGTTCTATTAACTTAGATGTAACTTAACGAGAGGAATTAGACAAGGTTGTCCTCTATCTCCTTACCTCTTTTTATTACTTTCCCAAATCTTTCCCTCTCACATATCAAACTGTGGGCTGCAGGCCATTTCTCTAGCCAATCACCAGCTTCTGATTAGAATTAGCAGATGACACAACTCTCTCGCTCACAGGTATGCTTAGCCCCTCCCCTCTACCGCTCACAGGTATGCTTAGCCCCTCCCCTCTCTCGCTCACAGGTATGCTTAGCCCCTCCCCTCTACCGCTCACAGGTATGCTTAGCCCCTCCCCTCTACCGCTCACAGGTATGCTTAGCCCCTCCCCTCTCTCGCTCACAGGTATGCTTAGCCCCTCCCCTCTCTCGCTCACAGGTATGCTTAGCCCCTCCCCTCTACCGCTCACAGGTATGCTTAGCCTCTCTCCTCTCCCATCTCACTATAAAAGCAAAATCCTTGACGATCTGAGCAACGTGAGGCGAGTCAGCGGAGAGGAAGCAACCCAGTACAACCAAACTGCAAAAACTGTCAACTTTAGCTCCAATATGTTTGTCAAAAAAGTCTTCGTTTGGTTAATCATACTTCTACACGGTAAGATGTGTCTTTTTTTTCTCCTGTATTTGTGGTTTGGGCACGCAATTAACAGCACGCGGAGGCCGGTCTATGCTTAGCCTAAACCAGGGGTCGGCAACCTGCGGCTCTGGAGCTTTTTCAAAAATGTTTGAAAATGGAAAAAGATGGGGGACGTAAATATATGTTTTGTTTTAATATGGCTTCTGTAGGGGGACAAACATTCTTAACGTTTTCTAAAGCTAATACATGTACAAACAGTTAAAGATTAAAGAACCAAAAATATAAATAATGAAATAGAAAGAATAAAATTAAAATGCATCAGGGGCATTTTTGCAATACATGTTGTACACAGATCAAAACGTTAGGAGGCATGAAAAACAGAGTAATAGTTGCATATAGATAACGTTTTGATAGCTTTTTCTTTATCGGTTAGTTTAATTACTGCTATAAATTGAAGAAGCTCACTGAGAAAGATGAAAGAGAGGCTTTGAGTTAGAAAATGTAGATTCGTGTACGTTTCTAGCTCATCCAGTCTCCGCCGCATCTCTTTGAGCGGCTGTTTTAACTCGATCGACGCGGGTTTCCAGGCACGGATACAGTCTTTAACTCGGCCGCAGTATCCTCTACCTTTCATTAAGGTTAGAGATTTTTTTCCTCAAGTGTGTCTGGACGTCGGTTGATCATTGTAGTGAGGTTTTCAATCTTGGCCACGAGATCTTCGTTTACTTGGTAGCCTATCATTCGAGAGCGCCAGCATAGTCATGCTCACTGGAAACATTAGCACGGGCGCTAATGCTAACTCCGAGCTAACTTAGCTTCTGAGCGATCAGAAAGCCCTCTCTTACGACCCATTTTCAGGTAAAGGCGTTTAAGAACTATAAATACAACTGGCAGTAATACTAGGTGTATGTATTTAGCCTACAACAACATTAAAAGATTCATTTGGTGCACGCTACGAAAAATGAATCCGCTCAAGCTCCTCCGTGTTCCATCAGCTTCTTCTTCTTCTTCTTTTGGCGGTTGGCAACCAACTTTTGTAGCATTACCGCCACCATCTGGACTGGAGTGTGGACCAGGAGTTCGCTAATCCATAATAATTGTAATATTAAAAATACTAGTCCCAATAATACTTATATATATATATATATATATATATATATATATATATATATATATATATATATATATATATATATATATATATATATACTACTACTACTAATAATACTAATACTCCTAACAGTAATACTAATAATAAACTAAATTCTGCCACTTAGTCCCGTGGATTGCAGAAAACTATATACATCCCTAAAACAAATATTATCTGTATTTAATTGTAGAATGTTCTCTATATTTAGTTCAACTTGCTTTTCTTGTAGTTTTGTAAATAGTCTTTGTCTTTCCCTGCAATACAATGGACAATACATAATTACATGCTCTATAGTCTCCTGGCTATTCCTACACTCACACATCCCATCAGTATGTTTGTTGATTTTATGTAATGTACTGTTAAGTGCTGTATGCCCAAACCGCATTCTTGTAAACACATCTTCTTCCTTTTTGCATCTACATGTTACCCTACCTTTACCCACTTTGTTTTGAATAGTGTGATACTGACGTCCTGTATCCCCATTATCCCAGAGGTGTTGCCACTTGTCAGAAATTTTATTTTTAACAATGCTTTTAATTTCTGCCTTACTGTACTTTATATCAGTATCTACTGAGGCTATTTGTGTTGCTTGTTTAGCAAACTTGTCTGCCAACACATTCCCCCTGATTCCTATATGTGCTGGTACCCATATAAGGGAAATTTTGTTCCATCAGCTTCCGCCACCCGTGATCTTTAAGTGGCGCACATGCGCACAACATGATCCGCGTCAATTTCCGTCATTCTTATAACCACGCCCGTTATTTTCTCCTGCCATTTCTCTCGAAATGTAAGTTTTCCACTATTTCTCTCTAACTTTTATTTTCATGATCTGCACGCGAAAACATAATAAATAAATTGCCATTTTACAGCACGGAAGAGAGGTTTGAGTTATTTCACATACACATGGTGTGATACGCCATGGATCCCAAAGCGAAAAAAGGAAAATAAACTGAGAACAGAGGATTCAACGTTTTTTTGCATTGATTGGCGATGCGGAAGATCTCCTGAATGTTTGCTCTCAAAAACCAAGAAGAGAAAAGTGTAAAGACATTTCTAGGGAAGGCACTTATTTAGTAACAAAGTGGCTGTTTTCATAAAGTGATTTCTTATTCAAACTTAAACGGTATTAATTAGATTTTATATACTTTATCTTCTCAAAAGGCTGCTGTTTTATTTTTATAACTGCAGGCTGTTTGTTGCCCAGATAAGGGGTGTGTTATGCATGCTCAATTTTTATGTTTTTTTTTGGAATCCTCAAAATAAAAATGACATCATCAATCTGATTTCTTTATTGCATTTCTTTAATTTCATCAAAGCAATGAAAGCTAATTCATTAATATTGTAATGAAGTTAAACTTGAGGCATCATCGTACAACAGAGGAGTCACGTGTTGCGTCGTTCTCTACAGAAAAATAAACATTTAATCATGAAGCCTCATTATGTATTTTTAGCCAACTTAGTCATTTTTATAGTAGCTAATATAGATACATACAGCATGTGTTGCCTTCATTATAAGGCTTTTAATTTTTTGCGGCTCCAGACCTATTCGTTTTTGGGTCTAATATGCCTCTTTCAACATTTTGGGTTGCCGACCCGAGCTAGACCAGTGGATTGTTCTACTGACACGAAGAAAAATAACACATTTTCCCAGAACAAAGAGAACTTTGAGAGCAGGTTGACAGAGATAAAGGCAGAAACATCTCGCCATAAAAGCCTGCTGTGAGTAACTCAATAAATGAGTTACGTTTTCTTCAGCGCTTTTGCAAACAGAACAAAGTGTGTTAATATCCGTTTTAAATCTTTTCAAATAAGTTTGTAGAATAAAGCCTGTGAAGCATTTTAAAAGAAACTTCTCTCACTTTGTTAAGAAAAATTAGTGTGGTAGGAGCCATACCTTCTCCCATTCAACATTTCTGACTTATTTCGACCAATATGAAACAGCAGATGGGGTACTTGCAATACTCAGCTGAAATAAATTCTGAATTGTTTTTCATTCCTGGTCTTAGGATGTCCAGAGAAACACATTTTAACATTAATTGCGTACGATCAACTTCAGTAGAGCCTCTAAGAGAGAGATAAGCACCAAAAACATTTGTAGAGGGACAGGAAACCAAAATGCTGCATGAATTCCAAATAACTAAAAGGTTGACCATTTTTATTAAGAAGTTGACTAACTAAAAATATTTCTATCAAACCAATTTTGTAAAAATAAAGATTTATTCTTATAAAGTATATATTTATTGTTCCAAATGAAACATCTATGAGGGGTGAAGTTATGCTTATAAATTAAACACCAAGATAATAGCATCTGCTGATGAAAAGAAGAAAGTTTATTGGGATTTTTATTTATGTCAAAATTACAAATTAAAAGAAAGTTAAGGCCTGCAAAATTGGGAAAAATATAACAGGGAATAAAATTCCATTAAGAAGTTTGGCTTTGATTAAATTGTCTAATCCAACTCAACTTGAATTTATAATTTAATGTAGTAAAGTCCAAAAAAATGCAACCCCCTCTTACTATATTCGTTCATTACAACTGATTTTTTGATATAGTGAGTATGATTTTTCCAAACAATATCAAAGAGTTCTATCTATTATTTGACGTATCGGAGGACTTACATGTAAACTCTGAGCAGCATCAGAAAGTCTAGAGATGCCTTCTGCCTTCGAAAGTAGAACCCTTCCTTTCAGAGAAAGGTCTCCAAGAAGCCAATGATTTAATTTCTTTTTCGTTTTTTCAATGATTCCATCAAAATTGTTTTGCATCTTTGTTGTTCATCTTTGTCTAATCGAATTCCTAAATACACAACACTGTTCTTTAACGGGATATTATCAATTCAATTACAGTCACAGTCTTTGATTGCTAACAATTCACATTTTCTGAGATTTAACCGAAGACCAGAAGCTTTAGAAAAATGTTCTATTACAGGTTCCCTGCCCTCGTGAAATATTCCTCTCTTCCATGCGCTCAAACACTTCGTCAACCAAAGAAAAGAAGATCCTCGTTTGTCTGATCAACTTGATGCGAACAAACAGGTTTCTCTCAAAAATCCTTAAAGCGAATGTTTTTGGGCAAGTAGTTTGTGGGAATCAGGCAGGGAGGGAATCTGACCAATCAGAGCTCTGTGGGGACTGACCAATCAGCGATCAGCAAGATGTCCTATCACACTTTTCTTTCCGATCAGAACAAACCGCCTCCTCTGCTCTCTTAAGAACCTCGTCTCAACAGGAGCTAAAAAAAAGTACCGTTTGAGCAGACAGAGCATGGTAGAAAAACCCCAAAACTATGCTGAGTCGAGTCGTTACTAAAGAGTTCGATGGACAAGCAGCATTAAAGACGGGATGGTGCCTGTTTTAAAGGTTTTTAATAGAAAATGTATCTCTGCAGGACTGGGAGAAACACTGGAAGTGATGGAGGGAGATTCAGTCACTCTGAAATCTGGCTTCATCATCAATAAATATGATCGGTTAAGATGGTTTTTAAATAACAGTTCGATCGCTCTCATCACTTTAAATGAGACGAACATTCCTGATAATGATGGCAGACTGCAGCTGGAAGCTTCTTCTGGATCCCTGACCCTCAGAGACACCAGAGGAACTGACTCTGGAGAATATAAACTCCGGATCAACGGTGAAAGGAAGCAAAGTTTTATCCTTGAAGTTCACAGTGAGTGTTTAGATGTCTTTTATTCACATTATGACTCAAACATGATTAACAAATCCATGCAAGGTTTGAGAGTGAAAGTAATGTATGACTCAAACTTTAGGCTACGTATAGAACAATCCTCTCCGGGTTTGTGATTTAGATTTTTCAGCTGCTGAACTGAACAAGTCCGTCTCAGAGGGAGGATCTGTTACTCTGAAGACGGGTTTCAGAAGAGCTCCAGCGGATGAGATTCAGTGGTTCCTCAATGGTTCTCTCATCGCTGAGATCACTGGAGATGAGAGTCGTTTCTGCTCTGAGGATCAGTGTAGAGAGCTGTTCAGAGAGAAACTGAAGCTGGATCCTCAAACCGGATCTCTGAACATCTCTAACATCTCACCAGAACATTCTGGAGTTTATAAACTCCTGAAGAAGAGCCAGAGCTTCAGCATCGAGAGGAGCTACACTGTTAAAGTCAACAGTAAGTGGAATAACTCTATTATGTGCTTCTCTTTTGTGTTCAACACATGTGGAATTATATACATAACAAAAAAAACTTGCGGACACAATTGAAAATGTCATTTTAGCTTCTTCAAAGTAGCCACCTTTTACTTTGATTATGCTTTGCTCACTTTTGGCGTTCTCTTGATGATCTTCAAGAGGTGATCTCCTGAAATGGTATTCCAACAGTCTTGTAGGAGTTCCCAGAGATGCTTAGCACTTGTTGGCCCTTTTTCCCTTCACTCTGTGGTCCAGCTCACCCCAAACCATCTCGATTGGATTCAGGTTTTTAAACACAAAAGATCGTAGCAGCAAATAAAAATGTGGGTCTGGAGCAGGTTAGCCGTATAACACACCGTCTGCGATGCAGTGAGGGCAGGACTCTTATTTTGTATGTGTGAAGAAGCTCGCAAATTTAAGATTTTTCCTTCAGCAGATAATCTGAATCTGTCATGCAAATACGAGTTAGGAATTGCTTCTAGATTTTGTTCTTCCCAAAAGGAAATGAGCGCTGCACAGTTTGCACACAAATATGGGAAGAAAACATGAAGTTATTGTTAAAAAAACTACTTTTCTTTTTTTCCTCCTCTGTCTTTATCTTCTTCCTTTATTTCCTCACTGCTTTGGTTTATTGATCAGTTGATACAATTCTATTATGAGAAGCTGAGATAGACTTTGACGGTGTAACAGATCTCATATTGTCTCTCCCCTAATGTAAGTCGCTTTGGACAAAAGCGTCTGCCAAATGCATAGATGTAAATGTAAATGTAAATAAATGTTACAGACGCTACTATTACATCACTTAAAAGTTCATTTTGTAACCTCTGATTGAACTAACGTAAGCTCACAATCTCTAATCCTGATCATAGCCTGCTCGGTGTTGCTGAGGCGTGTGGCATCAGTAACCAGGTGACAACGATTGATTAAATCCTAGATCCTTTCATAGAACCCAAAACCCAGGATTGGTGCAAACTAATCCTGAACTTATCTGATTAACAGTTAGTTCGGGTTCATGGTACAAGCACCTGACTTCTGCTCAGCTCCACTGATGGTCCCGACTCCATTCATAAGAGAGAAATCCATATATTAAACCTGACAGCGCTCTCCTGAGAAGAAAAGAGTTTCAGGAGACCACCTCCTGAAGATCATTCAGAGAACGCCAAAAGTGTGCAAAGCGTAATCAAAGCTAAAAAGCAATTGTGACATAAAACCTAACATAAACTACAGTTTTTTTTTGTTTTGTTTTTACAAAATTTTTGAATAATGTTGTGTTAACTGTTTCTGTTATGAATTACATTGGCAATATACACGTGAAATGAGGAATTTGTTCTTTTATTTATTTATGACCTATATATGTACTAATGGCATGGGAACTTACTGAAAACAAAAAATTAAAAGCTTTTTTTTTTTTAATTAAAAGAAATTAACTTTTAGAAATTTGACAAGAGTGTGACGTTTGTGGCTCTCTTTCCTTGCATCGTCAGCCTTCTTTGTTGAAAAACATTCAAACTGCGTTGTGCAGTGCATGATGGGAAATCCCTCTCAAGCCCTCTGTGCTCAGGTTCTAGCCACACTTCGACCGAAGCGATGCACGTGCCTTCAGTGAAGCCGTCTCTGTGAAGCACATTCCACATGATTGTGTTTAAGAAAATTATTTTATGATGGACATTCTTGTAAAGAACTTTTTAATAAAAATGTAATGTGTTTTTAAGTATTCATATAAATACAGGCATTTGATTGTTAGTGACAGCTGTTACGTCTCTTGGATGTTAAGGAGTCTAGGAGAAGATGCACATTTAAAATTTGTGAACAATTTATAAACTGTGGGGAAAAATAGTGATATTTTATTTACAGTGTAAACAAGACAACAACTCACCAAAACGCAACTACTTATTTACCAAAAGACCACACACACGAACCTCACCCCTAAGAGAGAGATTTTTGAGTGGCGTCGCGAATCCTTAATCTGAGGAAATGATAAAGCTCTAAACTTCAAAGAGAGAACTCAAAGACTCTGCAGCTATAAAACGCCGATCTAAGCTACTCTATTATTTTACACAATAGATGACGCACACTCTACTAACTAGTGGACATAACAAGGAGATTTCCGGACTATTCTCCTGATAGATTGACTGAAGTCACACTTTAGCTTTTCTCAGCAGAGTATCTCACACGAACACGAACGCTAACCATTCCCAAAGAAGTAGCACAGCAGAACACCATCTAACCAGCTTCTCTCGAAGACGGTGCCACTTGAGTCTTTTATACAAATGATGGATCACATACTCCGATAGGTCCCCTCATTGTGAGTCATGAAAGATGGCGATCTCTGATTGGCTGCTTGCGTGAAGATAGGATCCACAGCGAATGGGAGCTAGAAGGTGGGACTCAAGCATTCAGTGAGCATTCATTTCTGCTGAGATTTGTTTTAAAGGTGCTGTATCAGGTACACTGAACTTTCCAGACAGTTCTCTCATGTTTGGTGTTGTTCCCTCATCAAAAACATGCCTCGAGTCTTGTTCGGATTAATTCATGCATGTTTAATGCATGGATTACATGCATTAAAGCCGTAGCCACGCCCACTGAGCCTAAAAGGAATAAAGTATTTTTATTTTCCAAACCAAAGTTTTCCGTTTGATGAGAGGGCTGTCTTGTGTTGTGTCGGTGCTGAAGCTGTTTGATTCGTTGCTTAAGAGTGTTTGAAATGTTTTTGTTTTTTTCTGAAGAGAGTGATATAATTCATGGAGTAATGATGTTTATCTCTCTACAGCCTCTCCTGGTCCTGGTCCTGGTCCTGGTCCTGGTCCTGGTCCTGGCCTGCCTCCAGATGTTCTAGTAGGGATCGCTGTGATTGCTGCTGTGATTGTTGCTGCTATTGTGATTGCTGCTGCTGCTGCTGCTGGATTGATTTACCGCTCATGTAGGACAGGAAGATCTGAACGCAAGGGTGAGTTTGACTCAGAGCCTCTTTAAGATCAGGTTTTCTGGTGTAACTCAGAATAATACGTGCAGTAATATAACTAACTGATCTCGTTGTTGTGTTTCAGAGAGAGATCCTGAAAAGCAGGTACGAAGCAAAACTGCACTCGGAGTACAATCACAGAAACTGAGCTCAGATCAGTTTTATGAGTCATAAATCAGTGATCAGCTCTCATCAGAGTTGTGTTGATTGGTAGAAAATTATTGGAAAAAGTAAGATATATTGTTTAGCAAACATAGAAGAATAGAACAATGTGTTTGGATGATCAAATGCACTTTTAAGTTAAAACATGAACTTAAACAAATACATTAAAAAAGCAATGGAACACTAATTATAATGGTATATTAATAAATAATAATAATAGTTTTTAAACTATTCTATACAGACCACTTGACTAGAGCGCTTTGATAAATTATATGCTTTCAATAGAGTCGTACTAATATAATTTCTGTGTTTTTGAAGTGCTTTTACTGGAGCTTAATGATGACCAATAAGTTTATCCTATGATATATTTAAAATGACCTCAAAGAAGAGCTGAAAAAACCTTATCAGGTGGCTATAAAAAAAGCCTCTCTCTCTCTCCGTGTTCTACAATATATCTAGTCTGTGAACAAAAAGAAGTCTACCTTTTATTGTTAATACAAATTCGCCGTCTTCATCTTTAGTCTTGATTCCAGAGCTGAAAATGCATCGCGCTCCGGACCTGACATTATCCTAATGTTTAGGATTCACAGTGTTTATCATTGATAAATTTCTATTAGCCATAATAATGAACTGTACTAAACTATAGCTGAAGCGGAGGCTCCACACGCGGTGGCGTTTAGTCCTGTTCTTTAATGTTCCTCACTCTGGTGCTGCTTTGGGGTGCCACTGATCTAGTTGATGGATCATCTCTCGTCACTCTCTGAAAGCCTCTCAGGATCCTCATGGATCCTTTAAAACTCGAGAGTGCTCTGTCTTTCGTTGCTTTGATCTTCTGTGAAGTTTAGTTTTTTCCTCTGCTTAACCTGCAGAGAAACGGTGCAGCGGCCTCATCAAATGGAAATGGCAGCAGTAGCCCTGAGGACCATCTGGAGAACGGAGAACGTGACGGGAATCCCTTTCGCTCTGCTAGAAACGGGACTGAGAATCAAACATCTTATGAAAGTGTTGAGCTACTCGACAAAAACCAGAATGTTACAATTATAGAGCCACCTGAAACTAAGCAGCCAAGTAAGAAAAAGTTCTAGAGGTCTTTGGTCTTTGTTTGGTGGAACAGAAACACGGAGCTGAGATAATGAGACGTGGTGCTATTGGGTGGAAACCTCTATATTTTAGGTATTTCAGATGTTTCCCTGTGCTCAGAAACATCAAAAAATTCTGCCTTCTTACACCGCAGCCAATGAGAATTGCACACTGACCCCTGGTGGTGAGCCCTATATCTGCTGTTCATGTGAAGAATCAGCAAAGATTGTAGTATTACGGGTCTTTACATGTATTTTCTTTCTCTGGAATGTGATGTTACTTTGTTTTTTATTAAACACTACAGAATAATATGTATTTATACACAACAATGAATTTGTTAACACTGAAGAATAGTTTGTCAAGGTTTTATATATTTATATATAGATATATTTATATGTTTTATACCGCTCTGGTGTGATTGAAGACAGAAGATTTTTATGTGCAATATTTATTTTCGCAATGTAGGCCTTTTTGCATGTTTTCACCATTTAATGCTTTTCTAAAAACGGTTTTCCACTGTATTGAAAGTGTTCATGCTCAGTGTAAGGATCTCGGTGTTTGTTGTTTTGTGTCCACTGTGAGGCGCTGTTGAGTATTTGCTCACTCCTGAGCTCTGATCTGAGACACGACCCATGAGATTCTGCAGGGATTTTTTTCCTGCGTATCAAAGTGAATAAAAAGCCTTTATTTGAACAGAACTGTCTTTTTATTTGATTTTTCAGCGTCTGAGTCAGAAGCTAGTTATCAGTTATTTGCTCACTGTTACAATGTTTTATATGTTTATACGGTGAAAAAGGCAGATTATTTTATTGTGGTTTTGAAAATAATGGCGTAAATGTGAATAAGAGGACCAAAAATATGACTTCAATTTGTGTGTAATTGTTGCACAAGTTTATCTTTAAGAGCCTCTACAGTCCTGTTAACTCTATATAACCCGGGGTTAACTCTATAGTCCTGTTAACTCTATATAACCCTGAGTTAACTCTATAGTATTGTTAACTCTATATAACCCTGAGTTAACTCTACAGTCTTGTTAACTCTATATAACCCTGAGTTAACTCTATAGTCTTGTTAACTCTATCTAACCCTGAGTTAACTCTATAATCCTGTTAACTCTATATAACCCTGAGTTAACTCTAGTCCTGTTAACTCTTTATAACCCTGAGTTAACTCTATAATCCTGTTAACTCTATATAACCCCGAGTTAACTCTAGTCCTGTTAACTCTATATAACCCTCTATATAACTCTATAGTCCTGTTAACTCTATATAACCCTGAGTTAACTCTATAGTCCTGTTAACTCTATATAACCCTGAGTTAACTCTATAGTCTTGTTAAGTCTATATAACCCTGAGTTAACTCTACAGTCTTGTTAACTCTATATAACCCTGGGTTAACTCTATAGTCTTGTTAACTCTATCTAACCCTGAGTTAACTCTATAATCCTGTTAACTCTATATAACCCTGAGTTAACTCTAGTCCTGTTAACTCTTTATAACCCTGAGTTAACTCTATAATCCTGTTAACTCTATATAACCCCGAGTTAACTCTAGTCCTGTTAACTCTATATAACCCTCTATATAACTCTATAGTCCTGTTAACTCTATATAACCCCGCGTTAACTCTAGTCCTGTTTACTCTATATAACCCTGAGTTAACTCTAGTCCTGTTAACTCTATATAACCCCGCGTTAACTCTAGTCCTGTTAACTCTATATAACCCTGAGTTAACTCTATAGTATTGTTAACTCTATATAATTAAGAGTTAACTCTGAAGTCCTGTTAACTCTATATAACCCTGAGTTAACTCTACAGTCTTGTTAACTCTATATAACCCTTGGTTAACTCTATAGTCCTGTTAACTCTATATAACCCTGAGTTAACTCTACAGTCTTGTTAACTCTATATAACCCTGAGTTAACTCTATAGTCTTGTTAAGTCTATATAACCCTGAGTTAACTCTACAGTCTTGTTAACTCTATATAACCCTGGGTTAACTCTATAGTCTTGTTAACTCTATATAACCCTGAGTTAACTCTATAATCCTGTTAACTCAATATAACCCTGAGTTAACTCTATAATCCTGTTAACTCTATATAACCCCGAGTTAACTCTAGTCCTGTTAACTCTATATAACCCTCTATATAACTCTATAGTCCTGTTAACTCTATATAACCCCGCGTTAACTCTAGTCCTGTTTACTCTATATAACCCTGAGTTAACTCTAGTCCTGTTAACTCTATATAACCCCGCGTTAACTCTAGTCCTGTTTACTCTATATAACCCTGAGTTAACTCTAGTCCTGTTAACTCTATATAACCCCGCGTTAACTCTAGTCCTGTTAACTCTATATAACCCTGAGTTAACTCTATATAACCCTGAGTTAACTCTATATAACTCTGAGTTAACTCTAGTTCTGTTAATTCTATATAACCCTGAGTTAACTCTATATTCCTGTTAACTCTATATATAACCCTGAGTTAACTCTATAGTCTTGGTAACTCTATATAACCCTGAGTTAACTCTATATAACCCTGAGTTAACTCTATATAACCCTGAGTTAACTCTAGTTCTGTTAATTCTATATAACCCCGCATTAACTCTAGTCCTGTTAACTCTATATAACTCTGAGTTAACTCTAGTTCTGTTAATTCTATATAACCCTGAGTTAACTCTATATTCCTGTTAACTCTATATAACCCTGAGTTAACTCTATATAACCCTGAGTTAACTCTATAGTCCTGTTAACTCTATATAACCCTGAGTTAACTCTATATAACCCTGAGTTAACTCTATAGTCCTGTTAACTCTATATAACCCTGAGTTAACTCTATATAACCCTGAGTTAACTCTAGTTCTGTTAATTCTATATAACCCCGCATTAACTCTAGTCCTGTTAACTCTATATAACTCTGAGTTAACTCTAGTTCTGTTAATTCTATATAACCCTGAGTTAACTCTATATTCCTGTTAACTCTATATAACCCCGAGTTAACTCTATATAACCCTGAGTTAACTCTATATAACCCTGAGTTAACTCTATAGTCCTGTTAACTCTATATAACCCTGAGTTAACTCTATAGTCCTGTTAACTCTATATAACCCTGGGTTAACTCTATAGTCTTGGTAACTCTATATAACCCTGAGTTAACTCTATAATCCTGTTAACTCTATATAACCCTGAGTTAACTCTATAGTCCTGTTAACTCTATATAACCCTGGGTTAACTCTATAGTCTTGGTAACTCTATATAACCCTGAGTTAACTCTATAATCCTGTTAACTCTATATAACCCTGACTTAACTCTATAGTCTTGGTAACTCTATATAACCCTGACCTAACTCTATAGATATTGTTTATAGCTACTTTTATTTCTTCAATTGTTAGTACAGAGGTGGTTTTGTTTAAAATAAACCTCTATAGTTGTTGTTCCTTGTCCTTATTTTTGCATGTGTTTTCTATTCTGTACTGTTTTGCTCATCTCACTTTTAAAGATAAAATGTACAACAAAAAAGCAGTACTGTTTGGTTCTTGTGTTCAAAGTGGTTGAGTATATAGCTTACTTAGTATCTTTTTCACCTCTTGTTTTATATATTTGTTAATTAGTAACAATAACACATGAGCACTTCACACTCCAGACAGTAGGTGGCGGTTATGCACCTTAACGTTGGTTTGCCAAACCGCATTTAAACACAAGAAGAAGAAACAAGGCAGAGTTGCCAACTTAGAGACTTTTTTCGTTCTGGGTGAGGAGTTCTTCAGACGGAGGAACGCTGCTGCAATGTCTGTGCTGAGCCTCCCCGTCCCTCGCTGCCTTTGCCCCCCCCCCTTCACTTTATATAATTTAATCAATGCTTTTCTTGCTATTCTTCTTCTTCGTCTGCTGTTTAAAGGCGGTTTGCAAGTCTTCTTAATGGTGCATTACCGCCATCAAGTGGAAAGAAGTATGAACTATGTATAAAGAAGGGAAAATTAACCTTTCGTATTATTATTAGGGGTCGAGCACCGAAGGTGCAAGAACCCTATTGTTTTTCCTCGAGTGTTTTTTTTTTATTTTTTTTTTTATTATTATTATTATTATTATTCCGGGAATCATTGCGGGCACTTTTCGGTACCTGAACATATATGAAAAGTCACCGATTTTTGCACACGCATCAGACCCGGTGAAAAATTTCGTAAAATTTTGGTCCCAAAACTGATTTCTAAAAAATGGCTCTATAGCGCCACCTAACGCGTTTTTGCAGCTTTTGATCATCCAGTTTGTCGTAGGCGGATGAAATTTGGTACGCATGTGTAAAGTACCAAGGTGTAACTTTTACTAATTGAAAGTCTATTTCCAAAATAGACAGGAAGTCAGTTATTTCGCAAAAACCTCTAAAAAAGGGCGTTTTTGCTCGCTCTACTTTTTGACGAACTACTCTCACAGACTTTATCCAAACATCTCCAAACTTCTTGAGTATCATCATAAGGCATACGGCAATTGATATTGAGAAGCTTGTTCGGCTATCATAAAGTATGTGGTCGTGGCGGCGGGCCAATGTCCAAATTTCGACTCGAAACAGGAAGTTGTTATAACTCGGGCATAGAATATCCGATCCGGCTCAAACTTGTTTCATTCTCATCGTAGTCCAAGCCTGAGAACAGGCGTACGACGACGAACGACATCCGCCATAGCGCCACCTAGTGGCGAGCATTAAAAGCCTGTTTTTCATAGTTTTACCCTTCTATTTCAGCCAGTGTATTCCATGCACACTTAAAACTTGTCGCATGCGTGTAGGACCTTAAGACCTACAAAAAAGTAAATTGGGTCGAGTTTTGAAACTGGACGGAAAACCGGATAATTTAGGTTTTATGTAAAAAATACAGACTTCATACTTTGACGAACTCCTCCTAGGCGAAATGTCCGATCCAGCTGATAATTGGTGTAGTTAGTCGTAAGGCATTAGGGATGATAAGTTATCAAAATTGCAGCAGTTCGTCAAACGGCCTTTGGGTGGCGCTCTATAGCGCCACCTGAAGCGGTTTTGTAGCTGTTGCGCAATCAGGTTATCGTAGGCGAATGAAATTTGGTACACATATGTAAATGACTAAGCTGCAACTTTTACTAATAAAAACCCTGTTTCCAAAATCTACAGGAAGACGAATATTTCGCAAAAACCTAAAAAAGTGTGCATTTTCGCTCGTTTCAAACTTTGACGAACTCCTCCTAGGCGAAATGTCCGATGAAGCTGAAAATTGGTGTTGTTACTCATAACACATTAGGGAAAAAAAGTTATCAAAAGCTAAGAAGTACGTCCAATGGTCTTTGGGTGGCGCCACAGCAAAGTTCAACCTTCAAAATTGCGCAAAAACAATTTACATATTTTGGACTTTATCTCCGTTCTAGGTTATCCACTATCAACAAAAACAGCCTGTCATGATTAGCCTTGTCAGGTTGAACAAAATGATATGCATCACTGTGACTGCGCTCCTAAAATTGGCTGTACAGCGCCCCCTTATATGTGACCAAAAACATCGCTTTAGCTGTATTTTAAAGCTGTTGCTCAAGCAGTTTGTCGTAAGCGAATGAAATTTGGTACACATGTGTAAAGTACCAAGCTGCAACTTTTACTAATATAATCCCTTTTTCTAAAATCGACTGGAATTCGGTTATTTCGCAAAAACCTCTAAAAATGGCCGTTTTGCTCGTTCCACACTTTGACGAACTCCTCCCACAGATTTTATCTAAACATCTCCAAACTTCTTGAGTATCATCATACGGCATACGGAACCTTAAAATTATAACTTTTTTTCAGCTATCATCAAGTATGTGGTCGTGGTCGCAGCCAAGGTCAAAATTTCGATTTGAAACAGGAAGTTGTTATAACTCGGGCATAGAATTTCCGATCCGTCTCAAACGTGTCTCATTCTCATCGTAGTCCAAGCTCGAAAACAGGCGTATGACAACGAACATCATCCGTCATAGCGCCACCTAGTGGCGAGCAATAAAAGCGTGTTTTTGATAGTTTTACGCTTCTATTTCAGGCACTGTATTGCATACACACTTAGAACTTGTCGCATACATGTAGGACTATAAGACCTACAAAAATGTTCCTTGGGTCGAGTTTCGAAACCGAACGGAAAACCGGATATTTTAGGTTTTGAGTACAAAAATGTAGACTTCATACTTTGACGAACTCCTCCTAGGCGAAATGTCCGATCCAGCTGAAAACTGGTGTGGTTACTCGTAAGGCATGAGAGGAAAAAAGTTATCAAAAGCTAAGAAATACATCAAGCGGCCTGAGGATGGCGCTCTATAGCGCCACCTGAAGCGGTTTTGTAGCTATTGCGCAAACAGATTGTCGTAGGCGAATGAAACTTGGCACACATATGTAAATGACCAAGCTGCAACTTTTCCTAATATAAACCCTGTTTCCAAAATCTACAGGAAGACGAATATTCTGACGTATTCCCTCGTTTCAAACTTTGACGAACTCCTCCTAGGCGAAATGTTCGATCAAGCTAAAAATTGGTGTGGTTACTCATAACACGTTAGGGAAAAAAAGTTATCAAAAGCTAAGAAGTACGTCAAATGGTCTTGGGGTGGTGCCACAGCAAAGTTCACCCTTCAAAATTGTGGAAAAAATTTTACATATTTTGGTCTGTATCTATTTTCAAGACAATCCACTATCAACAAAAACAGCCTGGTATGATTAGCCTTAACAGGCTCAACAAAAGCATATGCATCACTGTGACTGCGCTCCAAAAATTGGCTCTACAGCGCCTCCTCACTGCCCCCTTAAATGCTACCAAAATCTTCGTTTTAGCTGTTTTGACCCATTGAACATGTTAGAAAGCCCACCAAAATTTGTTCGAAGGTCAAAAAA